>CM061136.1:46225177-46607219 GCA_030789695.1 Scilla litardierei | reverse complement strand
GGTTACGTGGCGAAATCTAATCCGTTCGATCTCTCGATCGAACGGTCATAAAATATCCAGAGTTGGGTTCGGATTAAGAACGCAGCGGGCGTGGATCCGTAAGACACGTGTCTGTCTCTCGTGTGATCCCGCATTAGATGGACGGTGGAGGTTTGAAGCGATGGATGGATGCGGATTTAAGTGATTCGGATGCGAATAGAATCGGGTTTCAACCCGTTAACACCCCCAAACCCGCAATGCCCTAATATATAAGCGTATTTCTAGGGTTTTTGGGGGATTCTGGCGTATTTTGGGACTTTTGGAGCGGCTACTGTGCGTATTTCTCCAGGGAAAAATTCTGAAAAATTCCAGAGGCTATTCTTCCTATTCTAAAGGAGTTTTGGGCTTTAAAGTGGAGATTTGGTGATAAATTCTTGAACTTATACCCCGTATTTGGTGTATTTTATCGTATTTTGGCTATTATAACGATGTATTTGGCTATGAAATCTGATTTTCTTTGCACCATGCGTGGCTAATCTCCTTGTGCTATGGTTGTGATGTAATTAGGAGTATTTATTTGATGAATTTCATGTCTTTAGCCCTATTTTCATGTCAAAATCACTCGTAACATTGATTTCTACAACGTATTTGTTGGGTATTTGCTTATTGTCGTTATTATTTACATCCCGTATGGCTAGGCCCTGACAAGGTTAGCCAATTCATGTTCACTAATCTGAACTTATTGTTGCATTTATCGTTTAATGAAATCAATGTTGCTAGTGATACGTATACGGCCAATTTGACTAGTTTTCATCGTTTCATCTTCCGACGCCTTCGTGCCCTGACCGGACGAAGCGTTGAGTTATATAAAAGACATGATATTTCAGCGATTATTATCTCCTAATGAAATCACAACCGTAGCACATCCACTTTATATGTGTTGGTGTTGACGTAGTTAGGGTGTCGTGATTATTGACTTCTATATCTTTTCGCCCTATTTTAATTGTGTAATTCTTTGGCACGTTTTCATACGCTTGATCGCCATACTTTCCGACGTTCTCGTGCCCTGACCGGACGAGACGTTGAGTTATAGAAAAGGTATTGATATTCATTGATTGCACACACCCTAACGAAATCAAACCCAACACATACTCCCCATACTTGTACCCCTACCAAAGTCACCGTACATATCGTAGGATTTTCATTTCTTATTCCATACTCTTGATCATATATCTTTGTGTTCGATAGGTGGTTGGTTAACATCGTATTATTACTCTTTTCAGATTGACGATCGTAGTTTTGCAGGTCAGTTGTCCTGCGGATTCGATACCTGGACTCACCAGGATATTACTTGCACGATCTCCTGCGCTTGGGAGTAGTTCTCACAACATTTGAGACGAGGCAAGTTTTTGGCGCCGTTGCCGGGGACAACAGTACTTGCGATCTACGATTTCAGTTCGTTTGGAGGAACATTCGGTGAGATCCTTCCATCTTAAAGTCTAGGATTTTTCTTATTTTACTTTTTTGTTTTCTTTTTAAAATGGAGTATATGGAATACATGAAATTCTATTGCACGAACAATTTGTATGATGCAGAATATTATAAGGCACACAAACATAGGATGGAGAAGCTCAAGATCGTTGGTTTTAATCAGA
Organism: Scilla litardierei; assembly: GCA_030789695.1. NCBI lineage: Eukaryota > Viridiplantae > Streptophyta > Magnoliopsida > Asparagales > Asparagaceae > Scilla > Scilla litardierei. The sequence goes on along the minus strand of CM061136.1, from coordinate 46,605,585 downwards.
CTGATTGTGAAACTTTCTTTCAGGCCTGGAGGAGGTTCACAGACATAATATCGAGCTATCCGCAGCATGGGTTTACGAAGAAAGAGCTTATGGAGTCCTTCCTAGGTGGACTACGACCACAGCTGCAGGAATTCTTGGGAGTCATGACACCGACAGAGGCGTGGAATTATATGGAGTCTTTGCAAGAGGACGAAGAAATCATGAAAGAGACTTCAGAGTGCAATTCAACGGAGCTTTCAAGCCTTGATCCAGAGGAGCAAAGTGTAGACGTACCTTTGCACCACTTGAAAGAGGAAGTTCAATTGCTCATTCAGACACAGGAGGCCACATCCCATCAATTCCAAGAAAACTTCCTTGCTCGGAGTCGGCAAATTCAGCAATCAATTGAAAATCTTACGCTGATTTCCACTTGCTTAGAAGAATATAAATCGTTTGAAATTCAATTTCCAAAATCTAATTTGACTTCATCTTTTATTGCAGGTACATCGAGCGAGCCATGTCACGGTGAAGTCACGAATGAAAACATTGACATGACAGGAAGTGTGTGCAAAGTAGAGGATGAGCGAGCAATTTTGGATGAACAGGAGGAGGAGACGACTAGGGACATTGGTTTAAATAATATCGCTATGGAGCCCGAACCATTCCCTTCCCCAGTTTTTTCCCAATATCATCTATCCCTCCCCACTTTGACCGAGCATCATACCGAGCGTAGTGCACATTTCTCAGGGAGTTGTCCTCACCATGCTCTATTTTACTTCACCTATTTTGATGACTATATTTGGAATATGTTTATGGCGAAGAATTTTAAAATAATTTGGACTGACATAACTCATCTCTTGCAGGACATTGGTAAACAGCTTATAGAGATGCTTGGAGTTGTGTTGCTGGAGTCCAATTTAGCTAAAGGAGGAAGATTACTCGCCGAGAAGCGCAAGGAACAAATTGAACAACTTCCTCCACCATTAAAGATTCGTGATCCGCCATTTGATCACGGTGTGTTCTTTCCAGTAGTGTAGATTTTATATGCTTTCTAGGATGCTTGCTTTGAATAAACTCGTATCCTCTTCGACATTGAGGACAATGTCCATCTTTAGTTGGGGGGTGTGTATGAGACCTTAGGATTTTTTTTTTTTTTCAAAAAAGCATGGCATAAGGAAAGAATGAACCACCAATCTCACCATTTTAAACTCCTTCGTATTCCTCAAATGCGGATGATTATGCATTAACGGAGTTCTAAAAATTGTTTATGGCTTGAATTAATTTTTTTTTCCTTCATGAATTACCTTTAATATGCTATTCATGAAAAAATTTTAATTGCCATGATTAATATCTTGAAATAGTTTGAATTTATTTCATGCATGCTAATGTGATGAAAAAGCTTGAGTATACGCGATTTTTTTTTGAAAAGTCTTCAAGTTGAAGAGGAATTTGGCCTTGGTTATTGATGTTTATATTCAAAGAATGGGTGTTGAGTTGCTTACAAAGAAAAAAGAGAAAAAGATGAAGAAGAGAAAAGAAAAAGTGAAGGAAAAATGAATGAAATGAATGAATAAGTATATCACTAATAAATAACTTGGTTGGCTCGAGTAGTACAGTCCGAGGGGTCCTTTTTGGCCTAATGCCCTATTATCGTCTGATTTGGGAGCCATTGGCAGGAAACTCACTCATTTGATGGAGCGATCCAAGTTATACAATTTTCTGCGAATGTTGCTTGATGCGCGTTACGCGGAACGAATAAAAGAAAAGAACTGGTGAATATATTAAGCAACTTCATTACCCATATCCTGAATGATTGTTTTGATAGGCCAATTCCTTGGAAACAAGAAAACTAGAGAAAAGCGACGTGTTATACTTTCGCTTGCGCAAAACAATGCTTGTATGTTATTTATTCACACTAAATTAGAGAAAATATCATGTGATTAATTTTGTTCATGGACGTGTATATTAATGGTGAAGATCATGTTGGAATGCGTATTATTATTGAGCCATGCCATGAGCAATTTGATAGAATTGTTTTTTTATTGATCATCCGTATTTATCGCTCTTTTTGCTAGGGACTAGCAAATCGCTAGTTGGGGGGTGTGATTCGGAGTGAATATTGCGTATTTAACCCTCTAATTAGCCCTATTTTGTGCCTACATGATGCCTAATTGTTCTCTAATGCATTCGTATTTTTCTCATCATCATTTATTAGAGAAATTGCTCTATTTGTGCACAAAACACGAATTTTATTGATTATTTCTGCCTTTTTATATTTTTCTTAGCACCGTCTTGATCTCACGATTCCAACGACTATTTATTTGTATTTTTCGGAGATCTGTGCTAATTACTATGAATTTTTGAATGCAGAATACCATTTAAATACAGAAATACGCTCGAAAATACGATTATACGGCCGCTGCCCAATCATCGCTTGACACGTGGCGCAATCTGGGCGGTTCCCGCTCGATCCAACGGCTGCAGAGAATTATCATCGGGAATTAATAAAGACCGTTGGATTAAGATCCAACGGCCCACAAACGAAGCAGCGCGGGGATTCATCTGGCCACGTGGCCGTCATCTGCCCACTATCCGCCGCATCCAACGGATCCTGAAGAGGGGCGACGCGGCGACACATGGACCGTTCGATTACAATCGAACGGATGACGCAGCAGGCAGACGGTCGAATCCGTGGGGCGACGTGGGAGGATCGGGATCGTCGTTTCCTCATCGAACGGGCGCGCTTCATCCCGATGGCGAAAAGAGATGCGGGGATCATCGAGCCACGTGTCGAATCCAAGACCGCAGATCTAAGATCCAACGGACAGTATCCATTACGAAGCCGATAGAAGCAGCGGGCGAAGACCCCATCAGCGGGTTACGTGGCGAAATCTAATCCGTTCTATCTCTCGATCGAACGGTCATAAAATATCCAGAGTTGGGTTCGGATTAAGAACGCAGCGGGCGTGGATCCGTAAGACACGTGTCTGTCTCTCGTGTGATCCCGCATTAGATGGACGGTGGAGGTTTGAAGCGATGGATGGATGCGGATTTAAGTGATTCGGATGCGAATAGAATCGGGTTTCAACCCGTTAACACCCCCAAACCCGCAATGCCTAATATATAAGCGTATTTCTAGGGTTTTTGGGGGATTCTGGCGTATTTTGGGACTTTTGGAGCGGCTACTGTGCGTATTTCTCCAGGGAAAAATTCTGAAAAATTCCAGAGGCTATTCTTCCTATTCTAAAGGAGTTTTGGGCTTTAAAGTGGAGATTTGGTGATAAATTCTTGAACTTATACCCCGTATTTGGTGTATTTTATCGTATTTTGGCTATTATAACGATGTATTTGGCTATGAAATCTGATTTTCTTTGCACCATGCGTGGCTAATCTCCTTGTGCTATGGTTGTGATGTAATTAGGAGTATTTATTTGATGAATTTCATGTCTTTAGCCCTATTTTCATGTCAAAATCACTCGTAACATTGATTTCTACAACGTATTTGTTGGGTATTTGCTTATTGTCGTTATTATTTACATCCCGTATGGCTAGGCCCTGACAAGGTTAGCCAATTCATGTTCACTAATCTGAACTTATTGTTGCATTTATCGTTTAATGAAATCAATGTTGCTAGTGATACGTATACGGCCAATTTGACTAGTTTTCATCGTTTCATCTTCCGACGCCTTCGTGCCCTGACCGGACGAAGCGTTGAGTTATATAAAAGACATGATATTTCAGCGATTATTATCTCCTAATGAAATCACAACCGTAGCACATCCACTTTATATGTGTTGGTGTTGACGTAGTTAGGGTGTCGTGATTATTGACTTCTATATCTTTTCGCCCTATTTTAATTGTGTAATTCTTTGGCACGTTTTCATACGCTTGATCGCCATACTTTCCGACGTTCTCGTGCCCTGACCGGACGAGACGTTGAGTTATAGAAAAGGTATTGATATTCATTGATTGCACACACCCTAACGAAATCAAACCCAACACATACTCCCCATACTTGTACCCCTACCAAAGTCACCGTACATATCGTAGGATTTTCATTTCTTATTCCATACTCTTGATCATATATCTTTGTGTTCGATAGGTGGTTGGTTAACATCGTATTATTACTCTTTTCAGATTGACGATCGTAGTTTTGCAGGTCAGTTGTCCTGCGGATTCGATACCTGGACTCACCAGGATATTACTTGCACGATCTCCTGCGCTTGGGAGTAGTTCTCACAACATTTGAGACGAGGCAAGTTTTTGGCGCCGTTGCCGGGGACAACAGTACTTGCGATCTACGATTTCAGTTCGTTTGGAGGAACATTCGGTGAGATCCTTCCATCTTAAAGTCTAGGATTTTTCTTATTTTACTTTTTTGTTTTCTTTTTAAAATGGAGTATATGGAATACATGAAATTCTATTGCACGAACAATTTGTATGATGCAGAATATTATAAGGCACACAAACATAGGATGGAGAAGCTCAAGATCGTTGGTTTTAATCAGACTGATTGTGAAACTTTCTTTCAGGCCTGGAGGAGGTTCACAGACATAATATCGAGCTATCCGCAGCATGGGTTTACGAAGAAAGAGCTTATGGAGTCCTTCCTAGGTGGACTACGACCACAGCTGCAGGAATTCTTGGGAGTCATGACACCGACAGAGGCGTGGAATTATATGGAGTCTTTGCAAGAGGACGAAGAAATCATGAAAGAGACTTCAGAGTGCAATTCAACGGAGCTTTCAAGCCTTGATCCAGAGGAGCAAAGTGTAGACGTACCTTTGCACCACTTGAAAGAGGAAGTTCAATTGCTCATTCAGACACAGGAGGCCACATCCCATCAATTCCAAGAAAACTTCCTTGCTCGGAGTCGGCAAATTCAGCAATCAATTGAAAATCTTACGCTGATTTCCACTTGCTTAGAAGAATATAAATCGTTTGAAATTCAATTTCCAAAATCTAATTTGACTTCATCTTTTATTGCAGGTACATCGAGCGAGCCATGTCACGGTGAAGTCACGAATGAAAACATTGACATGACAGGAAGTGTGTGCAAAGTAGAGGATGAGCGAGCAATTTTGGATGAACAGGAGGAGGAGACGACTAGGGACATTGGTTTAAATAATATCGCTATGGAGCCCGAACCATTCCCTTCCCCAGTTTTTTCCCAATATCATCTATCCCTCCCCACTTTGACCGAGCATCATACCGAGCGTAGTGCACATTTCTCAGGGAGTTGTCCTCACCATGCTCTATTTTACTTCACCTATTTTGATGACTATATTTGGAATATGTTTATGGCGAAGAATTTTAAAATAATTTGGACTGACATAACTCATCTCTTGCAGGACATTGGTAAACAGCTTATAGAGATGCTTGGAGTTGTGTTGCTGGAGTCCAATTTAGCTAAAGGAGGAAGATTACTCGCCGAGAAGCGCAAGAAACAAATTGAACAACTTCCTCCACCATTAAAGATTCGTGATCCGCCATTTGATCACGGTGTGTTCTTTCCAGTAGTGTAGATTTTATATGCTTTCTAGGATGCTTGCTTTGAATAAACTCGTATCCTCTTCGACATTGAGGACAATGTCCATCTTTAGTTGGGGGGTGTGTATGAGACCTTAGGATTTTTTTTTTTTTTCAAAAAAGCATGGCATAAGGAAAGAATGAACCACCAATCTCACCATTTTAAACTCCTTCGTATTCCTCAAATGCGGATGATTATGCATTAACGGAGTTCTAAAAATTGTTTATGGCTTGAATTAATTTTTTTTTCCTTCATGAATTACCTTTAATATGCTATTCATGAAAAAATTTTAATTGCCATGATTAATATCTTGAAATAGTTTGAATTTATTTCATGCATGCTAATGTGATGAAAAAGCTTGAGTATACGCGATTTTTTTTTGAAAAGTCTTCAAGTTGAAGAGGAATTTGGCCTTGGTTATTGATGTTTATATTCAAAGAATGGGTGTTGAGTTGCTTACAAAGAAAAAAGAGAAAAAGATGAAGAAGAGAAAAGAAAAAGTGAAGGAAAAATGAATGAAATGAATGAATAAGTATATCACTAATAAATAACTTGGTTGGCTCGAGTAGTACAGTCCGAGGGGTCCTTTTTGGCCTAATGCCCTATTATCGTCTGATTTGGAAGCCATTGACAGGAAACTCACTCATTTGATGGAGCGATCCAAGTTATACAATTTTCTGCGAATGTTGCTTGATGCGCGTTACGCGGAACGAATAAAAGAAAAGAACTGGTGAATATATTAAGCAACTTCATTACCCATATCCTGAATGATTGTTTTGATAGGCCAATTCCTTGGAAACAAGAAAACTAGAGAAAAGCGACGTGTTATACTTTCGCTTGCGCAAAACAATGCTTGTATGTTATTTATTCACACTAAATTAGAGAAAATATCATGTGATTAATTTTGTTCATGGACGTGTATATTAATGGTGAAGATCATGTTGGAATGCGTATTATTATTGAGCCATGCCATGAGCAATTTGATAGAATTGTTTTTTTATTGATCATCCGTATTTATCGCTCTTTTTGCTAGGGACTAGCAAATCGCTAGTTGGGGGGTGTGATTCGGAGTGAATATTGCGTATTTAACCCTCTAATTAGCCCTATTTTGTGCCTACATGATGCCTAATTGTTCTCTAATGCATTCGTATTTTTCTCATCATCATTTATTAGAGAAATTACTCTATTTGTGCACAAAACACGAATTTTATTGAGTATTTCTGCCTTTTTATATTTTTCTTAGCACCGTCTTGATCTCACGATTCCAACGACTATTTATTTGTATTTTTCAGAGATCTTTGCTAATTACTATGAATTTTTGAATGCAGAATACCATTTAAATACAGAAATACGCTCGAAAATACGATTATACGGCCGCTGCCCAATCATCGATTGACACGTGGCGCAATCTGGGCGGTTCCCGCTCGATCCAACGGCTGCAGAGAATTATCATCGGGAATTAATAAAGTCCGTTGGATTAAGATCCAACGGCCCACAAACGAAGCAGCGCGGGGATTCATCTGGCCACGTGGCCGTCATCTGCCCACTATCCGCCGCATCCAACGGATCCTGAAGAGGGGCGACGCGGCGACACATGGACCGTTCGATTACAATCGAACGGATGACGCAGCAGGCAGACGGTCGAATCCGTGGGGCGACGTGGGAGGATCGGGATCGTCGTTTCCTCATCGAACGGGCGCGCTTCATCCCGATGGCGAAAAGAGATGCGGGGATCATCGAGCCACGTGTCGAATCCAAGGCCGCAGATCTAAGATCCAACGGACAGTATCCATTACGAAGCCGATAGAAGCAGCGGGCGAAGACCCCATCAGCGGGTTACGTGGCGAAATCTAATCCGTTCAATCTCTCGATCGAACGGTCATAAAATATCCAGAGTTGGGTTCGGATTAAGAACGCAGCGGGCGTGGATCCGTAAGACACGTGTCTGTCTCTCGTGTGATCCCGCATTAGATGGACGGTGGAGGTTTGAAGCGATGGATGGATGCGGATTTAAGTGATTCGGATGCGAATAGAATCGGGTTTCAACCCGTTAACACCCCCAAACCCGCAATGCCTAATATATAAGCGTATTTCTAGGGTTTTTGGGGGATTCTGGCGTATTTTGGGACTTTTGGAGCGGCTACTGTACGTATTTCTCCAGGGAAAAATTCTGAAAAATTCCAGAGGCTATTCTTCCTATTCTAAAGGAGTTTTGGGCTTTAAAGTGGAGATTTGGTGATAAATTCTTGAACTTATACCCCGTATTTGGTGTATTTTATCGTATTTTGGCTATTATAACGATGTATTTGGCTATGAAATCTGATTTTCTTTGCACCATGCGTGGCTAATCTCCTTGTGCTATGGTTGTGATGTAATTAGGAGTATTTATTTGATGAATCATGTCTTTAGCCCTATTTTCATGTCAAAATCACTCGTAACATTGATTTCTACAACGTATTTGTTGGGTATTTGCTTATTGTCGTTATTATTTACATCCCGTATGGCTAGGCCCTGACAAGGTTAGCCAATTCATGTTCACTAATCTGAACTTATTGTTGCATTTATCGTTTAATGAAATCAATGTTGCTAGTGATACGTATACGGCCAATTTGACTAGTTTTCATCGTTTCATCTTCCGACGCCTTCGTGCCCTGACCGGACGAAGCGTTGAGTTATATAAAAGACATGATATTTCAGCGATTATTATCTCCTAATGAAATCACAACCGTAGCACATCCACTTTATATGTGTTGGTGTTGACGTAGTTAGGGTGTCGTGATTATTGACTTCTATATCTTTTCGCCCTATTTTAATTGTGTAATTCTTTGGCACGTTTTCATACGCTTGATCGCCATACTTTCCGACGTTCTCGTGCCCTGACCGGACGAGACGTTGAGTTATAGAAAAGGTATTGATATTCATTGATTGCACACACCCTAACGAAATCAAACCCAACACATACTCCCCATACTTGTACCCCTACCAAAGTCACCGTACATATCGTAGGATTTTCATTTCTTATTCCATACTCTTGATCATATATCTTTGTGTTCGATAGGTGGTTGGTTAACATCGTATTATTACTCTTTTCAGATTGACGATCGTAGTTTTGCAGGTCAGTTGTCCTGCGGATTCGATACCTGGACTCACCAGGATATTACTTGCACGATCTCCTGCGCTTGGGAGTAGTTCTCACAACATTTGAGACGAGGCAAGTTTTTGGCGCCGTTGCCGGGGACAACAGTACTTGCGATCTACGATTTCAGTTCGTTTGGAGGAACATTCGGTGAGATCCTTCCATCTTAAAGTCTAGGATTTTTCTTATTTTACTTTTTTGTTTTCTTTTTAAAATGGAGTATATGGAATACATGAAATTCTATTGCACGAACAATTTGTATGATGCAGAATATTATAAGGCACACAAACATAGGATGGAGAAGCTCAAGATCGTTGGTTTTAATCAGACTGATTGTGAAACTTTCTTTCAGGCCTGGAGGAGGTTCACAGACATAATATCGAGCTATCCGCAGCATGGGTTTACGAAGAAAGAGCTTATGGAGTCCTTCCTAGGTGGACTACGACCACAGCTGCAGGAATTCTTGGGAGTCATGACACCGACAGAGGCGTGGAATTATATGGAGTCTTTGCAAGAGGACGAAGAAATCATGAAAGAGACTTCAGAGTGCAATTCAACGGAGCTTTCAAGCCTTGATCCAGAGGAGCAAAGTGTAGACGTACCTTTGCACCACTTGAAAGAGGAAGTTCAATTGCTCATTCAGACACAGGAGGCCACATCCCATCAATTCCAAGAAAACTTCCTTGCTCGGAGTCGGCAAATTCAGCAATCAATTGAAAATCTTACGCTGATTTCCACTTGCTTAGAAGAATATAAATCGTTTGAAATTCAATTTCCAAAATCTAATTTGACTTCATCTTTTATTGCAGGTACATCGAGCGAGCCATGTCACGGTGAAGTCACGAATGAAAACATTGACATGACAGGAAGTGTGTGCAAAGTAGAGGATGAGCGAGCAATTTTGGATGAACAGGAGGAGGAGACGACTAGGGACATTGGTTTAAATAATATCGCTATGGAGCCCGAACCATTCCCTTCCCCAGTTTTTTCCCAATATCATCTATCCCTCCCCACTTTGACCGAGCATCATACCGAGCGTAGTGCACATTTCTCAGGGAGTTGTCCTCACCATGCTCTATTTTACTTCACCTATTTTGATGACTATATTTGGAATATGTTTATGGCGAAGAATTTTAAAATAATTTGGACTGACATAACTCATCTCTTGCAGGACATTGGTAAACAGCTTATAGAGATGCTTGGAGTTGTGTTGCTGGAGTCCAATTTAGCTAAAGGAGGAAGATTACTCGCCGAGAAGCGCAAGAAACAAATTGAACAACTTCCTCCACCATTAAAGATTCGTGATCCGCCATTTGATCACGGTGTGTTCTTTCCAGTAGTGTAGATTTTATATGCTTTCTAGGATGCTTGCTTTGAATAAACTCGTATCCTCTTCGACATTGAGGACAATGTCCATCTTTAGTTGGGGGGTGTGTATGAGACCTTAGGATTTTTTTTTTTTTTTCAAAAAAGCATGGCATAAGGAAAGAATGAACCACCAATCTCACCATTTTAAACTCCTTCGTATTCCTCAAATGCGGATGATTATGCATTAACGGAGTTCTAAAAATTGTTTATGGCTTGAATTAATTTTTTTTTCCTTCATGAATTACCTTTAATATGCTATTCATGAAAAAATTTTAATTGCCATGATTAATATCTTGAAATAGTTTGAATTTATTTCATGCATGCTAATGTGATGAAAAAGCTTGAGTATACGCGATTTTTTTTTGAAAAGTCTTCAAGTTGAAGAGGAATTTGGCCTTGGTTATTGATGTTTATATTCAAAGAATGGGTGTTGAGTTGCTTACAAAGAAAAAAGAGAAAAAGATGAAGAAGAGAAAAGAAAAAGTGAAGGAAAAATGAATGAAATGAATGAATAAGTATATCACTAATAAATAACTTGGTTGGCTCGAGTAGTACAGTCCGAGGGGTCCTTTTTGGCCTAATGCCCTATTATCGTCTGATTTGGAAGCCATTGACAGGAAACTCACTCATTTGATGGAGCGATCCAAGTTATACAATTTTCTGCGAATGTTGCTTGATGCGCGTTACGCGGAACGAATAAAAGAAAAGAACTGGTGAATATATTAAGCAACTTCATTACCCATATCCTGAATGATTGTTTTGATAGGCCAATTCCTTGGAAACAAGAAAACTAGAGAAAAGCGACGTGTTATACTTTCGCTTGCGCAAAACAATGCTTGTATGTTATTTATTCACACTAAATTAGAGAAAATATCATGTGATTAATTTTGTTCATGGACGTGTATATTAATGGTGAAGATCATGTTGGAATGCGTATTATTATTGAGCCATGCCATGAGCAATTTGATAGAATTGTTTTTTTATTGATCATCCGTATTTATCGCTCTTTTTGCTAGGGACTAGCAAATCGCTAGTTGGGGGGTGTGATTCGGAGTGAATATTGCGTATTTAACCCTCTAATTAGCCCTATTTTGTGCCTACATGATGCCTAATTGTTCTCTAATGCATTCGTATTTTTCTCATCATCATTTATTAGAGAAATTACTCTATTTGTGCACAAAACACGAATTTTATTGAGTATTTCTGCCTTTTTATATTTTTCTTAGCACCGTCTTGATCTCACGATTCCAACGACTATTTATTTGTATTTTTCAGAGATCTTTGCTAATTACTATGAATTTTTGAATGCAGAATACCATTTAAATACAGAAATACGCTCGAAAATACGATTATACGGCCGCTGCCCAATCATCGATTGACACGTGGCGCAATCTGGGCGGTTCCCGCTCGATCCAACGGCTGCAGAGAATTATCATCGGGAATTAATAAAGTCCGTTGGATTAAGATCCAACGGCCCACAAACGAAGCAGCGCGGGGATTCATCTGGCCACGTGGCCGTCATCTGCCCACTATCCGCCGCATCCAACGGATCCTGAAGAGGGGCGACGCGGCGACACATGGACCGTTCGATTACAATCGAACGGATGACGCAGCAGGCAGACGGTCGAATCCGTGGGGCGACGTGGGAGGATCGGGATCGTCGTTTCCTCATCGAACGGGCGCGCTTCATCCCGATGGCGAAAAGAGATGCGGGGATCATCGAGCCACGTGTCGAATCCAAGGCCGCAGATCTAAGATCCAACGGACAGTATCCATTACGAAGCCGATAGAAGCAGCGGGCGAAGACCCCATCAGCGGGTTACGTGGCGAAATCTAATCCGTTCAATCTCTCGATCGAACGGTCATAAAATATCCAGAGTTGGGTTCGGATTAAGAACGCAGCGGGCGTGGATCCGTAAGACACGTGTCTGTCTCTCGTGTGATCCCGCATTAGATGGACGGTGGAGGTTTGAAGCGATGGATGGATGCGGATTTAAGTGATTCGGATGCGAATAGAATCGGGTTTCAACCCGTTAACACCCCCAAACCCGCAATGCCTAATATATAAGCGTATTTCTAGGGTTTTTGGGGGATTCTGGCGTATTTTGGGACTTTTGGAGCGGCTACTGTACGTATTTCTCCAGGGAAAAATTCTGAAAAATTCCAGAGGCTATTCTTCCTATTCTAAAGGAGTTTTGGGCTTTAAAGTGGAGATTTGGTGATAAATTCTTGAACTTATACCCCGTATTTGGTGTATTTTATCGTATTTTGGCTATTATAACGATGTATTTGGCTATGAAATCTGATTTTCTTTGCACCATGCGTGGCTAATCTCCTTGTGCTATGGTTGTGATGTAATTAGGAGTATTTATTTGATGAATCATGTCTTTAGCCCTATTTTCATGTCAAAATCACTCGTAACATTGATTTCTACAACGTATTTGTTGGGTATTTGCTTATTGTCGTTATTATTTACATCCCGTATGGCTAGGCCCTGACAAGGTTAGCCAATTCATGTTCACTAATCTGAACTTATTGTTGCATTTATCGTTTAATGAAATCAATGTTGCTAGTGATACGTATACGGCCAATTTGACTAGTTTTCATCGTTTCATCTTCCGACGCCTTCGTGCCCTGACCGGACGAAGCGTTGAGTTATATAAAAGACATGATATTTCAGCGATTATTATCTCCTAATGAAATCACAACCGTAGCACATCCACTTTATATGTGTTGGTGTTGACGTAGTTAGGGTGTCGTGATTATTGACTTCTATATCTTTTCGCCCTATTTTAATTGTGTAATTCTTTGGCACGTTTTCATACGCTTGATCGCCATACTTTCCGACGTTCTCGTGCCCTGACCGGACGAGACGTTGAGTTATAGAAAAGGTATTGATATTCATTGATTGCACACACCCTAACGAAATCAAACCCAACACATACTCCCCATACTTGTACCCCTACCAAAGTCACCGTACATATCGTAGGATTTTCATTTCTTATTCCATACTCTTGATCCTATATCTTTGTGTTCGATAGGTGGTTGGTTAACATCGTATTATTACTCTTTTCAGATTGACGATCGTAGTTTTGCAGGTCAGTTGTCCCGCGGATTCGATACCTGGACTCACCAGGATATTACTTGCACGATCTCCTACGCTTGGGAGTAGTTCTCACAACATTTGAGACGAGGCAAGTTTTTGATTTTTTAAAAAGAAAACAGAAAATGTTGTGAGAACTACTCCCAAGCGCAGAACTACTCCCAAGTTATACATCTTTAGTTGGGGGGTGTGTATGAGACCTTAGGATTTTTTTTTTTTCAAAAAGCATGGCATAAGGAAAGAATGAACCACCAATCTCACCATTTTAAACTCCCTCGTATTCCTCAAATGCGGATGATTGTGCATTAACGAAGTTCTAAAAATTGTTTATAGCTTGAATTAATTTTTTTTCCTTCATGAATTACCGTTAATATGCTATTCATGAAAAATTTTCGATTGTCATGATTAATATCTCGAAATAGTTTGAATTTATTTCATGCATGCTGATGTGATGAAAAAGCTTGAGTATACACGATTTTTTAAGAAAAGTCTTCAAGTTGAAGAGGAATTTGGCCTTGGTTATTAATGCTTTGCTAAAAAAAGAAAAATTTGGGTATTGAGTTGCTTATGAAAAAAGAAAGAAAAGAAAAAATGAAGGAAAAATGAATGAAATGAATGAATGAAGTATGTCACTAATATATAACTTGGTTGGCTCGAGTAGTACAGCCCGAGGGGTCCTTTTTGGCCTAATGCCATATTATCGTCTGATTTGGGAGCCATTGACAGGAAACTCACTCATTTGATGGAGCGATCCAAGTTATACATTTTTCTGCGAATGTTGCTTGATGCGCGTTACGCGGAACGATTAAACGAAAAGAAATGGTGAATATATATTAAGCAAATTCATTACCCATATCTTGAATGATTGTTTTGATAGGCCAATTCCTTGGAAACAAGAAAACTAGAGAAAAACAACGTGTTATACTTTCGCTTGCGCAAAACGATGCTTGCACGTTATTTATTCATACTAAATTAGAGAAAATATCGTGTGATTGATCTTGTGCATGGATTGTGTATATTGATGGTATAAATCATGTTGGAAAGCGTATTGTTGAGCCAGGCCATAAGCGATTGATAGAACTATTTTTTATTGATCATCCGTATTTATCGCTCTTTTTTGCTAGGGACTAGCAAAACGCTAGTTGGGGGGTGTGATTCGGAGTGAATATTGCATATTTAACCCCCTTATTAGTCCTATTTTGTGCCCATATGATGCTTAATTTATCTCTAATACATTCGTATTTTTCTCATCATCATTTATTAGAGAAATTACTCTATTTGTGCACAAAACGTGAATTTGATTGTGTATTTCTGCATTTTTATATTTTTTCTAGCATCGTCTCGATCTCACGATTCCAACGACTATTTATTTATATTTTTCTGAGATCTGTGCTAATTTCTATGAATTTTTGAATGCAAAATACCATTTATTGGAATTAAAATAAGTTTGCACGAATCTTGGCGCAAGCGGTGGCAGCATCAGAGCCGTTCCCGCTCAAATCCGACGGCAACGAAGAATTTTGATCGGGATTAATAATGGCCGTTGGATTGAGATCCAACGGCCACCATCACTCCGCTCGAAATTATCAGCGGGGCGACGTGGCTCCATCGGAGCCGTCGACCCCCGATCCAACGGCTAGATCTACGCCCGCTCGAATTCGCAGCGGAGGAGAATCCGTGGGACACGCGGCGTAATCCTAGAGACAGCTCGCTCAATCCAACGGCCGAGAGCAAACCGCCCGATGCGACGCGATTTTGAAATCAGCAGGCGACGTGGACGGCTCAACGCCGTTCGATCGTTCATCCGACGGCCCAACTCAGCAGCGAAGAGGATTCGGAGCGGGCGAAAGCGAGCGAAGAAGATCCGTTCGATTGAAGATCCGACGGTCGAAATTCTATCTGATGCGAACTCGGAGCAGCGCAGCGAATGCGGGCGCAAATGGGAGCGAGGATCCGATCCGTTGGCCACGTGTCGACTCTTGATGCAATCCCGCATGATCCAACGGCCACAAATTGCGCCGATCGTATTATTGGGTGCGGGCACGAAAACGAAGCGGGTTTGAACCCGTTAAACACCCCCAAACCCGCAATGCTATTATATAAGCGTATTTCTAGGGTTTGGGGAGTATTCTGGCGTATTTTGGGGCTTTTGGAGCGGCTACTGTGCGTATTTCTCCAGGGGAAAATTATCAAAAATTCCAGAGGCTATTCTTCCTATTCTAAAGGAGTTTTGGGCTTTAAAGTGGAGATTTGGTGATAAATTCTTGAACTTATACCCCATATTTGGTGTATTTTATCGTATTTTGGCTATTATAACGATGTATTTGGCTATGAAATCTGATTTTCTTTGCACCATGCGTGGCTAATCTCCTTGTGCTATGGTTGTGATGTAATTAGGAGTATTTATTTGATGAATTTCATGTCTTTAGCCCTATTTTCATGTCAAAATCACTCGTAACATTGATTTCTACAACGTATTTGTTGGGTATTTGCTTATTGTCGTTATTATTTACATCCCGTATGGCTAGGCCCTGACAAGGTTAGCCAATTCATGTTCACTAATCTGAACTTATTGTTGCATTTATCGTTTAATGAAATCAATGTTGCTAGTGATACGTATACGGCCAATTTGACTAGTTTTCATCGTTTCATCTTCCGACGCCTTCGTGCCCTGACCGGACGAAGCGTTGAGTTATATAAAAGACATGATATTTCAGCGATTATTATCTCCTAATGAAATCACAACCGTAGCACATCCACTTTATATGTGTTGGTGTTGACGTAGTTAGGGTGTCGTGATTATTGACTTCTATATCTTTTCACCCTATTTTAATTGTGTAATTGTTTGGCACGTTTTCATACGCTTGATCGCCATACTTTCCGACGTTCTCGTGCCCTGACCGGACGAGACGTTGAGTTATAGAAAAGGTATTGATATTCATTGATTGCACACACCCTAACGAAATCAAACCCAACACATACTCCCCATACTTGTACCCCTACCAAAGTCACCGTACATATCGTAGGATTTTCATTTCTTATTCCATACTCTTGATCCTATATCTTTTTGTTCGATAGGTGGTTGGTTAACATCGTATTATTACTCTTTTCAGATTGACGATCGTAGTTTTGCAGGTCAGTTGTCCCGTGGATTCGATACCTGGACTCACCAGGATATTACTTGCACGATCTCCTGCGCTTGGGAGTAGTTCTCACAACATTTGAGACGAGGCAGTGAACTCATTCTTTAATGAGCATTTGTGTCTCGTCTTCAAATCACCAAGTGAAATGACTATGAGATCATCGTCACCACTCCATGGTGAAGACAAAGACACAATGGTATATCCGATGTATCGATATCCTTTTCTCAAAGCATCTACGATCACGAACGGTTTTAGACTTATGCTACATACAGTCAAGCTCTTCTCAATGATCGAGATCTCCATCTTGATACATGTTTGACCTCGCATCAAGTCTTAGGACTTTGCCTAATTTCTAATGTAGACTACATTATTATTAACTTAGGTAAGGACTTACCAAACAGCTTACTGTTATTTTGAACAAAGAATTTGTACACATACATAGAGATAAATTGCCTCGAGGGCATACACATCTCCTAACATCAATCCCCATCACCGATGATTAATGGTCGCCGATGGCCTATACTTGCGTGAATAGCTCGCTGGTACTACCATCATCCTTCAACCTCTTCAGCCTTACCGTGTACCTCTACCGCGACGGGAACCAGAAATCAAAGATGCCCCTTGACACCAAGAAAGCGAATCCAGGACAAGATCATAATGGATCCACAAAGGATCTCATATATTTCGAGTTCAGGCTCAACGGTCCCATTGTGATGCTCCCTGCCTACGAGCTCTTCTCCAACAACAAGCTCGTCACGCTCCAGCTGACGTCGTCCCACAACTGCCAGAGATTATACAGCCGGATCCGATGGGAATGATGATAAGAACTAAGATCCCCAAAGTTCTAGCAGTCACTCATCAGGCATGTAGTAGTGTGATGACCAGCCTCTCCTTAGGTCCATCATCCTCATCCTAACCCCGAGTGGGGTCGCCCACATTTTCTAGTTGTCGTCGTTCTCTGGCTGGTTCTGGGGATCGTCAGAGACACGAGGTCAAGCCTCTTGGGCGATTGGAACTGAAAAGCTTCCTATTTCTCGACGACCCCTTCGACTGATTGGAGAGATTGGAGGGCGTCTGCCATGATGAGGGTGATGATATTGGCGGGGGTCTTGTTCTTCTTGTTGAGGGACAGGAGGTCTCCCCTCAATTGGTCCCCCGTCAGGCTCCCATCTCCGTCAGAACCCCTCTTAGCTACCTTTGTCGAGCATGCCGAGCTTGGGCCCTCTATCCAAGCATGGCATCTCTGAGCATGCTGAACTCCTCTAGCCGAGCTTAGCCCACCTCTGCCGACCTACCTCTATAGAGCAGACTTTGGGAGCTCGGATCTCCTTTGTTGGAGGAAACTCTTGACAACTTGGCATGCCTCTGCCAAGTGGATTGTTGGGAAGTTCAGCATCGGCGATGTTCAGAAGATCGAGTGGGATGTGCTCAAGAAACAAGATCAGGCGATGGATCCATGCTCCAAAAGTTTGCATCAGGACCGTCTTTGCTAGGGAACGAAGTCTCTGTGATCGTGTCCTCGAGTCCTACATCGCACCGTTCGTTGAGACCGTTAAAGGCACGATGCTCTTTGGACTCCCTGACACGGTCAACATTGACCGACGATCATCGGAGAAATTATTCAAGATTCTTGACCTTCATGATACAATTTCCGATCCTCTGCTAGACATGTAGTTATTTTTAGGTCCAAATCATCGGAATCTTCGAAGGCTCCTGGATCCTTGGGAGCTCGACCCACCACTGTCGGCCAACCTTCACTTAGGGAACTCGTCCCAGTGACGGAGCTTGGCTTCTCTTCGTGCTCGGCATTTCCTCCAGTACCTTGGCCCCACCACCAGATCCTCGATAAGGCCCAAATTCTCCAGCATCTTGGAGCTATATTCTCGATTTTAATCTCTCGTTGGGACTGACTAGTAGTCCACGACGACCCCAGCAACATGAACTCAGAGCACCAAGAGATTGGAGCGAAGCACAAAAACACTGATGGCCTGTTTGTTCGATAGCAAGGACGACGCTGCCAATTCCATTAGCTTCAAATGCATGGGTTTCGATGGGCTGGTCTACATGACCAACAAGGACCAATCTCGGAGAAGTTGCTCAAGTCACCAACCAAGCTCGGTAAGCCTACCGAGTGAGCTTACCGAGCTACCTTTATCTGAGCTCCAGCAAGCTTGTCGAGTCACCTCCATCCAAGCATGAGCATGCTTGCTTCTCGATCTGTCCGTTCTCATTCTCTATTTATGCAATAACCAGAGGTCATCATTCTTGATGAGCTTCTCCTCTCTAAAGCACATAGCCTAGTGGATAATTTCTCTATCGCTGCCTACTAGAGCTTGTACTCATCATCCCCCTCCTCTTCTAAGCTGATGCCAACACTTCTATGAGAGATTGAGCTAGGGAGACGAAACGAAAACCTTGTATTTCTATCAGTCTCTTCGAGCTCTTATACTAAATCACAGTCTCTAAACTGATCCATCCTCGAGGATAAAGATATCAGGAAAGATAAAGAAGCTTGAACACACGAAGTCTTGATATGGCGGTATCAGCTCGACCTAAGCAGTGAATCCACCAGAGAAACCCAACCTACTCCTCGTCAGACGTAAGTCGAGGGACCACTCCCTTTGCCACGAAATGAACAAGTCCACTGTAAGGCTGAGGGCCACTCCCCGAACGGGCCGACCTACTTCTCATCAGATATAAGTCAGGGGCCACTCCTCTCGCCACTGAACGAACGAGTCTGTCGTAAGGCTGGGGGCCACTCCCCCTAACAGGCCGACCAAAAACTTGAGTCTAACATAAGGCTAGGGCCACTCCCCCAGTGGGCCGACCTACTTCTCATCGAATGTAAGTCGATGGGCCACTCCCCTTGCCATCGAATGAATGAGTATGACGTAAGGCTAAGGGCCACTCCCCCAGCAGGCTAACCAAAAACGTGAGTCTGCCGTAAGGCTAGGGGCCACTCAGCTAGCAGGTCGACCTATTTCTCGCTAAATGTAAGTCATGGGGCCACTTCCCTCACCACCGAACAAACAAGTCCGGCAACATAAGGTTGTGGGTCGTTCCCCTTGTGGGCCGACTTACTTCTCAATGGACTTAAGTTGAGTGACCACTCCCCTTGCTACAGAATGAACAAAGTCTACCGTAAGGCTGTATGACACTCTCCCAGCAGGTCGATCGACTTCTTACCAGACGTAAGTCGAGGGGCCACTTCCCTCGCCACCGAACGAATAAGTCTGCCGTAAGGATAAGGGCCACTCTCCCAGTGGGACAACCAACTTCTTGTCGGACATAAGTCGAGGGGCCACTCCCCCTCGCCACCGAATGAACGAGTCTGTCGTAAGACTGGGGGCTACTCCCTTAGCAGGCCGACCAAAAACTTGAGTCTGCCGTAACGCTAGGAGCCACTACCCAAGCAGGCCGATCTGCTTCTTGTCGGACGTAAGTCGAGGGATCACTCCCTTCGCTACTGAACGAATGAGTCTGCCATAAGGCCTGAGGGCACTCCCCTAGCAGGCTAACCAAAAACTTGAATCAGCCGAAAGGCTGGGAGCCACTTCCCCTACATGTCGACCTACTTCTCGTCAGACGTAAGTCATGGGGCCACTCCACTCGTCACCAAATGAACAAGTCTACCGTAAGGCTGGGGGCCACTCCCACAATGGGTCGACCTACTTCTCATTGGACATAAGTCGAGGGGCCACTCCCCTTGCCACCGAACGAACAAAGTCCGTCATAAGGATGGAGGCCACTCCCCCAGTGGGCCCCCACTTCTCACCAGACGTAAGTCGAGGGGCCACTCCCCTCGCCACGGAACAAACAAGTCGACCGTAAGGCTTGGGGCCACTCTCACAGTAGACCGACCTACTTATCGTCAGACGTAGGTCGAGGGGCCACTCCCCTCACCACCGAACGAACAAGTCTGTCGTAAGGCTTAGGGCCACTCTCCCAGCGGGCCGACCTACTTCTAGTCGGATGTAGTGATCGCGCCCCGGATACACGTCCCGGAGCAGCGACGATCGTAGTCTTACCTTAAGCACACGGTGTAGCGACGAGCGGGTATCGAACACAGGGAGGCCTAATAACAGTGTCTTCTTCGAATCACCTGACTATAGGGGAAGTCGGGAGAATGTTCGCAATGTGCGGTCACAGTCGTTTAAATGTATAAAGGAATTAACAAATTAATAAAGACGCTTAGGAGATAGGGAATCCGCACTACTTACCGTATCTCTTCATTGTGACTCGTAGGTTTAACAATTGCTAGACTTGAAATTTGGATGAACTAGTTGCAACTAAATGTGGAACCAAGCTCACGCTCTCGCGCTATCGCCGGTCTATATCCAACCTAGGGTAGGGTCCAATCTCTTGCAAACCCTAACCTAGGCAAACTAGCGTGAAGAACAACATCATCGTTCAATCGTGTCTCGAGCCCACTCTCGTGCAAACTCGAGCTACGACTAAGGTTGGGATAGTTCCTACCCATCCAATCTCTTGCAAACGGGTATTGGTATAGAATTGCAATCGAAAAACCCTAGTTTCGGTCCAATCTCTTGCAAACCGATTCCGGAGGAATTCAATTGCAACCCAATTCGAATATCTAGGGCTTCCTATGGAATTGGGATCCAATCTCTTGCAAATCCCAATCGATATGAATCCCTAGATATTCGTATCATAGCAATCCCAAACTAACCCTAATCAATCCTAGCAATAGTTTCACCAATTCATCACAATTTTGAAATTGGGCTCGTAGGGTTCATCCCTACGCCCTAAGACGATGAACTACTCACAATTCATAATAGAATGCAATAGAAATTCACAAATAAAATCAATGGAATTCATAGCAATATTCAAAATATCAATAAAAATTGAGTTTTGAGGGAGAGAAATACAAACCGATGAAGAACAAGATAGCATCCAACAAAATCTCAATTTTCTCTCCTCCCTTAAAGCTCAATCTAATCCCTAAAAAGTTAATCTAAAAAAGCTGCAAAAAGCTCTGAAAAAGCTCTCCTAAACTAGGTTAAAAACTGGGGTTAAATACCCCCCAAAATCGCCCAAAAACCCTGACGAAAATGCCCCTGCGCAGCCTCAAATCCGCAGTTTTTACTACAGGCAGTGCGGCTCACTCGGCCGAGTGACAAATGTCACTCGGCCGAGTGACGAACCCTGTACAAAAACAGAGAGTTGGGTGTCTCGGGGGTCATCTCCTCGGGGTCACTCGGGCGGACGGTCTTTCGTCACTCGGGCGGACCGTCTTTCTCCACTCGGCCGAGTCAGTCATCGGGACTGACAGACGAAAAAACAAAGAGTTCAGTCTTTTTTGTTGCCGTCGTCTTGGCTCCACTCGGGCGATGGGTGACTCGGTGCTCGGCCGAGTGGCATGGTGATGCTCGGCCGAGTGCACGCTGATATTGCTCTGTTGCGTGTCCGATCTGGCCGGCCGAGCGGGCTTCCTATGGTCGGCCGAGTGACTCCTTCACTCGGCCGAGTGAAGTGCTAAAAATACCCAAACTTCATATCTTCGCCTCCTCGTCGCTCCTACGACGTGCTTTCTCCTTCCACTCCTCTCCAACAGCAAAATACCCCTCAAGAGAGTCGTCGGTGACACTCCGGAGTGGGTGCATCTCAGAATCACTCCAAATCGCTCCAAATCTCCTGAAATACGACAAAAACAACAAATCGTGAAAAGCATCGTAATATTGTCGAATAAACGTGAAAAACACGATTTGAGCGATCAAAATGGCATGCAAACATGCAGAAAAAAATGTGTAAAATATGGAGTGATCAAAATTCCCAAGCTTACCTCTTACTCGTCCTCGAGGAAGATAAGTAAAAAGCGAACCCGGTGGATAAAGATAACGAAAACGGCGGAATGGTGGAAAACGGAAAACGAAAAACAAAATAGAAAACGAAGAGGGAAGTTGCTAGATCATTTTTCTTAGGACGTGGGGTTTGCTTACTCATATAGCATGCATCGAATATAAAACACATGTCAAAGTCTTTTATTTTGATATCATAGTATAATGATGCATTTGAAATAGAAAGCCCAAGAATACCAATATAGCATGAAAAAATGGAATAATTCTAAGATTAACATCGTCTGAAGCATCTAAAGCGGTATACAATATCGTAGATCACACACTTTTCAATTGAATGCTTTCTATAAGGAGTATAAGAGATATCACACGATAGAGTAGAAAGAATAGAAAAAGTGTGGTTTTCATGAAGTGAATGCTAAGCGTAGATTTCCGGATTTCGTAAAACTTTAGCAATCTCACCGAGTATAAAATATTACTTAGCCTAGGTTGTCATGCACCGTCAAGTAATCACTCTCTCACACATCATTGGATTCTCTCCCCCAAGCTTATCTATAAGCGTGGTGGCATATATAAAACGATATTTACATCCCCATTTTTATGAAGCTCCAAAAGTCAAAAATAAAACAAAAGAGGGAAGAAAGAGACAAAGTATATGAGATGTGATCGTTTTCGAACTACTTTTCTCTTTTCTTTTCTTATTCTCAAATCTTTTTCTTTTTCTCTCTCTTTTTTTTTCTTTTCAATAGCATATATACACAATGATCCCAAATCAAAGAGAAGGATATACAAGTACTTTTTTTCTTTTGGATTTTGGGGAACTTGGAGCATGTGATTTTAATAACAGGGGAATGCCAATAATAGAATCGCTAAGGGAAGATTCACCAATGAATTTAAAATAGAGAAATAATGTTCAAGATATGTGGAGAAAGAAATAAATGTATCTCTCAGTTCACTCTATAGGACGTGCACGACAACTTCGGCAGGGTAATATAATCTACTCAGTTTAATCTCAAAAAGTAAACTAATCCAGATTTATCATTGCTAGCAACAATTCAATCAACCTGAAGTGAAACGTACAAATCATGCATATAGAAGTGATATGAGAGAAAGGAAAGCGGTACTCCAGATATAAGCATCAATGCATGAATCTTGGTGTGTTTTCTACGATAGCATACATATGAATTATCAGACATCAGCTAATGATAGAATTTCATCCATTTTCATACACCGAAAGAGAGTGGGTTACTATTTCTAAATGCAAAGCAGAACATAGCATATGATATCAGAAATAAGAGGCTATGACATGACAAGTATAGCATGCATATAGAGAAAAGCTAACACCACGTCATCATCATCACAGAAAATTCATCTCTAGCAAAAGATGAAAGGAATAAAGATAAACGAAAATAAAACTATTTACAATGCAACACACAAGAAAAATAAGAAAAACATGATGCATGGTAAAAAAATGAAAAAGCGATGAAAAATGGGTGCGAAAGTGGAAAAACGTGAGAAAAACTAAAAATAAAAAGGTGACAAAAGCAAAAAGCGTGAGAACTCACTCCCCCAAGCTAAAGTGCATAGTGTCCTCAATGTGCGAAGTGTGGCACGCCGAGAGACGTGTAATGGGAGGGGGGTGGGGATGCATGCATGATAAAAAGAAATAAAAAGAACAGAATGAAAAATATGATGCGAATGTGATGCATGCAAGGATAAGAGTGATGCGAAAATGTGTGTGTCACCAAAAATACTCTCCCTCACTCCCGAAAAAAGGACATAGAATGCTATGATCAAAAAGTGGACAAAAATAGTGAGGGGAGGAGGGGGGTGGGCAAAAATCAGCAGGACCAAGCAGAGAATGGGCAGCATAACGACAAAAAAGATCGATGGCATCAAGGGTGTGCCTAGGCTGGTGGTGCTACGCCATCTCCGTCCTGAGGTGGAGGTGGGGGTGGTGGAGGTGGTGGACATGGAACAGTCTGATGGGTGGGTGGTGGTCGTGGCAGTCGCTCGAGGATCTGGGTGAGGCAAAAGTGAATGCTAGGAAGTAACTCGAGGCGGTGTTGCATGGCGGTAACTGTGGAAGACACAGCCCTAAAATCGTCCCGGATTCCACTCAACCCCCCCTCAAGAGCTCGAATGCTCTGAACTAGGGCGTCAGGGGGTGGTGGAGCGGAGGGACGGACAGGTCTAGGCTGAGCTGGTCGGGGCTGTCTAATACGGGCGGTGTAGGTGATCGGGACAGCAGGCATTGGTGGTAAGGGTGATGTGCTCACTCGTGGCTGCCCAGCCTCAGTGCGAGGCTGAGACGCAGGCTGGTGTGAGGTGGAAGCAGCAGCAATGGGAGTGGAAGACAAAATCGGTGATGAGGCGGCAAGAGAGGTCAGTGACACAGATGTGGGGACAGACGTCACGACACTCTCAGATAGAACAGCTACGGTGGAGACAGAATGGTCAACCACTGGGGAGGAAGTGTGGGGTCCAAAAGGTGAAACCCCAACGGAGATCATACTGGCCATGGTTTCCACGACGACAGCGAAAGAAGGCTTGCCGCTCTCAAGTATGGTGGGTGGACGCTCGGGTAGCAGAGAGGTGAGTGGCTCAACCGACAAGGGCACAGCAGTGGTGGTGGTAGTGGTAGACGTGGTGGGCGTAGGCTCAGCAAGTGTACTCCCGACACTGGCAGAAGTGATGACAGAAGTGTCGGGAGCGGCAGAATGTGCAGGCTCAGGCTGAGGGAACACAGGGTCAGCTGGCGGTGCAGGGTGTGCAGGTGGTGCAAGCTCAGCTCTCTCGGCCTCTAGCACGTAGGCGGCGGGGATCAGGAGATCCATTGCCGAAAGCCAGTCGTCGTGTGCTGGTCCTAAGTGTGTCCGAGCGGGGCTCGGAAGGATCATGTAGTCAGCACCGTACGGACCGTGCAACCATACCCAGTGCCGCTGGCCGTGCGGACGAAGCATCTTCATCCAGGCCATTACGTCTATCGATAATGCAGTGGGGCCAGGGCTCTTCGCAGGTCAGCCGGAAGGTCCTCGCCGGTCATCAGGGCTAGCAGGGTGATCAGGCCGTCGCAACATATCAGAGAGCGAGCGCCCACCGATACGATGATGCGGTCCAAAAACCAGCTAGCGACGTCAATCTCAACGGCGGGGACTAACGTAACTCCATCCCTATCTAGAACTCTGGGGCGAGTCATCGCGTAGAGCATATAGAGCTCAGGCGTAGACATCGTCCCAGGCTCGTACCACGCCAGAAAGGTGGTCGCCATAAGGCGCTGTACCATGCGGAGGCAGGGGTGGACTATGGCCGAGGCCTTGGCCCTACTAGGGTCGAAGGCCTGAGGTAAACCTGTGATCCTGGCCCAGAAGGCGTGTGAATCGAAGGATGGGGGAGGGATGTGTGTGGGGGCATAGGCTCGATCGGGTGTGGGGACAACGGGCCACTGAAAGAATGCCCTAAGCATATCGAGAGTGATCTGACACTCTCGATTCATAAGTCGAAAGGAGCATCCGTCAGCGGTCCGGGCGATCGAGTTGAGCACCTCGAGTGTCAGACGAACGTAGGTGTCCGCCGACACGGAAAGAAAGTCTCGCCAACCCACGTCGTCGTACAACGTGAGCATGCCCTCGAGTACCCCCAGGCGGTCTAGGTCAGCAAGGTGTGCGAACCTGGAGGGCACTATCGAGCGCTGGGCGATACGCTCAAAAGCGACGCGATGTGCGTCGTCTCGGAACGTAATACCCAGCGGCCCGACGATAGGAGCCGGTGGTGGCTGTGGGTGTGGGGGCTCGGCTGGAAGTGGCTGTGGGTAGACTGGATCGGCAGGCTGTGGCTGTGTGGGGTGAGGTGGTGTAGGCGGAGGAGAGTCCTCCATCTCGTGGGAGGGGCCCGGCTCATCCGTCCGCTTCCGCTTGGCGGAAGCTCTCCTAGTGCGTGGCCGTGTTTGGGGCAGTATGTGTGCCCTGAGTGATCACCCAACAAGTAAAACATGCGGCGTGCTAAAATAAATGGAACGATGGTACCTGAACACGTCGCGAGAGCAAAACAGCGGATGCGTGTGAAGACGCCACCTCCACTAAGCCAAAAGCGTGCCCCGGAAGCTCCCCTAAGCTCCCCTAAGCTCCCCAAGATTGCTTCCCTTATTGGTCTGCCACTCAGGCGGACGATGTTGATTGCTCGGCCGAGTGGCTTAGGTGCTCGGCCGAGTGAGGCCCTGTTTTCTGCTGTGATGCTCCGTTTTGGCTCTAATCTCTGTTTTTCCTTCCTCCAGTTGATTTCTTCCTTCTCCTAAGCCTTGAGCGCGTTCTTGGAGCGCTCTTCTTCGCCTTAGTCATCCTCCATATGATAGATATCCCGTTCTCCTCTCCTGTCAAAGAAAATAGGACCCGTTGTCAAAAAAATTCGGGCAAACGACTCAAAAATACTGATAAAGTCTAAAACAAAAATAAAACCTAAAAAAAGAAAATTGCGATAACCGTCAGGTTGCCTCCTAACAAGCGCTCGTTTTAGGTCTTGAGCTCGACCCCTATTGATTTTCAATTAACGCTTGATGTTGGGTGCATACGAGATGCACCCGTCGAACTTGCTTGGAAGACCACTCGGATTTGGATCATGGTGGGGTGTGGTCTTCCTCAGCGCCCCTTCGTCGTGGGCAATGTTGGGGGCTCGCTCCCCCAAGCTAGAGCTTGCTCCGGTCTTCCTCTTCGCCGGTGACACCGATTGTCGTATCAGTGGAGCTTTCTTCGGAGTCCTCAACTTCGAGAGCTTGCAGAGCTCACGTATTCTTACGACATCAGAGTCACCATCATCAATTTCCATGGAGATATCAGGGGAGTGCTCCCTCTTCTCTTCTTCAGCCAAGTCTAGGCCTTCTTCGAAGATATCTTCGTGGGGTGCGCCGATGGAATGGGGGATCGCCTCTTCAATGACCTCATCAAGGAGGTCCATGTAATCTAGCTCTTCGTGATACGGCATGTGCTTCATTGCCTTCGGTATATGAAGCTCCACTTCGATGTTGCCGACGTTCAAGGTAAGGGTCCCCTCCCGCACATCGACGAAGACACCAGCGGTGGCGAGGAAAGGGCGTCCGAGTATGAGTGATATATCGCCCTCCTCCTTGATGTCCATTATCACGAAATCGCATGACAAACATATGCCCCCCGGAACTTGGAGTGGGATGTCCTCCGCTATCCCAACCGGTCTTGTAATCCTCCCGTCCGCTAGTTGAATCCGCATGTCGGTAGGCTTCAAATCCGTGCCGGTATTCAACCTTCGGAACATGGAGAGGGGCATGAGGCTAACACTAGCCCCCAAGTCTACTAATGCCTTTTGTAGGGGGATGCCGCCTAGAGTGCAAGGAATCCGGAAACTCCCTGGATCTTTAAGCTTGGCGGGCTCCTTTTCCCTTTTTGTGAACCAAGTCCCTTCCTCCGCTAGCATTATCTTCTCCTTCCTCTTCCTTCCCGTGATCAAGTCTTTTAAGAACTTGGCATAAGATGGGATTTCCACTAAAGCATCGATGAAGGGGATATTGAGGCTCACCCCTCTCAAATACTCGAGAAAATTGGCTAGTCGTTTCTCCATCTTGGCTCTAGCTAGCCGCTGAGGGAAGGGCACTGGTGGCATAAATCGGCGCTCATCGATAAGCTCCTCTGTTCTAGATTGCACTTCTCCTTGCAACTCCTTTTCTTTCTCAACTTCAATTGCCGGCTCACTTTCTTGTAGAATCTCCACCACGGGCTCCTTGGCTTGAGTCATGGGGGGAGTGGTATCCTTCCCTCCTCTTGTAGTAACCGCAACGACCGCATTAATATGGCTGGTGTTGCCCCGTGATTCGGCTCGGGTTGAGCTGGCAATTGTTGATTGTTTTTATTGAGCAACGCAAGTTGCTCCCCGATTTGAGCTACGACGGTGGCGAGAGAATCTTGTCCCGCCTTCAATGTGGCATTGATCTTTCGTTGTTCTGCCATAAACTCATCCACCTTTGCTTCAAAATCTGAGCATTGTTGAGCTTGTGGTGAGTTGGGATTTCTCCACCCTTGATTGTATCCAGGCGGCCTATAAGGTCCCACTTGTTGCCTCGGTGGGAAATTTTGTTGCGGTGGCCCCCTTTGTGGATAATTCGGTTGTGGTGGTGGTGTAGCCCGAGCTTGAGGAGGCTGTTGTGGCGGGGGGTTCAATGCTCCATCATTATTGGCATATGAGAAACCCGGATGGTTTCTAGCAGCCGGATTGGCCCAGTATCCAGAATTCCCCGCGACGTATTGAACTTGCTCCAAAGCTCCTTCTCCTTGCTCTCCTCCTACATATATGGATTGGGATTGGTCTTGCCAATCGCTCATATGATTTGTCGGCATGGATGTAGAAGGGGCTCCTTGAGGCTCCGTAATGAATTTCTCCAATCTCTCCACAACCTTGTGGAGAGAATCAAACTTGCTAGAAAGCTCCGCCACGACCTTGGCCTCATAGATACTTGTGGGCTTCAAGGAGGATGAAGAATGTCCTCGCTCGTCCCCCCATTGTTGGTTGTTCGAGGCCATATCCTCAAGCAAGGCCGTAGCTTCATCGGGAGTCTTCGAAAAAATGGCTCCATTTGCTGTGGCATCAATAATCTGCTTCGTCCCCGGTTGGAGTCCATTGTAAAAGCTATGGACAAGCTCCCAATCCTCAATGCTATGATGAGGGCACTGATGTTGCAAGTCCTTGAAGCGCTCCCATGCTTCGTAGAGAGTCTCTTGAGGTCCTTGCTTGAAGGACATGAGAGCACTTCTAATCTTCACCGTCTTGGAGGGCGGGTAAAATTTGTCGACGAAGGCACTCGCCAACTCATCCCAAGTGGTGAAGATTCCTTCAGCTTGCGTCCTCAACCAATATAATGCCTTGTCCTTTAGTGTGAAAGGGAAGAGGCGTAGTCTGATAGCATCCACAGAGACGCCCGGCATTTGGAAGGTGGCGCACTTTGATAGGAAGAGCTGGATGTGGTAGTGAGGTTTTTCATGGGAGTTCCCATGAAAAGGATCCTGTTGCATAAGGACCACCAATCCTGTCTTCAACTCAAAATTCTTATCGGCCGCCAACTCCGGCATGGCTATGGACGAGGTCGTGGAAGAATTTTTAGGCCGAAGCCTATCTCTTATGGAAATAATCCTCGCCATTCGCGCCGCTAATTCTTCGGGGGTCTCAGGATGGGTCATAAAATTTCCTTCCGTATCGGGTCTCCTCTCCGCTCGGATCCTCCTCAATGTACGCTCGATCTCCGGATCATATAGTATCTCTTCGGGGTTCGCCGAGGATCTCGTGTACATGCAAGGGAAAACAGAGTTTCAAAGAAATAGTTAGCACAACGGAAGGGTAAGATAAAAATAAAAATAATAGAACAAAAAGAAAAATAGCTAGGTTATAGGAATCAAACATTATTGCCTCCCCGGCAACGGCGCCAAAAACTTGATCGCGCCCCGGATACACGTCCCGGAGCGACGACGATCGTAGTCTTACCGCAAGCGCACGGTGTAGCGGCGAGCGGGTATCGAACACAGGGAGGCCTAATAACAGTGTCTTCTTCGAATCACCTGGCTATAGGGGAAGTCGGGAGAATGTTCGCAATGTGCGGTCACAGTCGTTTAAATGTATAAAGGAATTAACAAATTAATAAAGACGCTTAGGAGATAGGGAATCCCCACTTCTTACCGTATCTCTTCATTGTGACTCGTAGGTTCAACAATTGCTAGACTTGAAATTTGGGTGAACTAGTTGCAACTAAATGTGGAACCAAGCTCACGCTCTCGCGCTATCGCCGGTCTATAGCCAACATAGGGTAAGGTCCAATCTCTTGCAAACCCTAACCTAGGCAAACTAGCGTGAAGAACAACATCATCGTTCAATCGTGTCTCGAGCCCACTCTCATGCAAACTCGAGCTACGACTAAGGTTGGGATAGTTCCTACCCATCCAATCTCTTGCAAACGGGTATTGGTATAGAATTGCAATCGAAAACCCCCTAGTTTCGGTCTAATCTCTTGCAAACCGATTCCGGAGGAATTCAATTGCAACCCAATTCGAATATCTAGGGCTTCCTATGGAATTGGGATCCAATCTCTTACAAATCCCAATCGATATGAATCCCTAACTAATCGTATCATAGCAATCCCAAACTAACCCTAATCAATCCTAGCAATAGTTTCACCAATTCATCACAATTTCGAAATTGGGCTCGTAGGGTTCATCCCTACGCCCTAAGATGATGAAATACTCACAATTCATAATAGAATGCAATAGAAATTCACAAATAAAATCAATGGAATTCATAAGAATATTCAAAATATCAATAAAAATTGAGTTTTTGAGGGAGAGAAATACAAACCGATGAAGAACAAGATAGCATCCAACAAAATCTCACTTTTCTCTCCTCCCTTAAAGCTCTATCTAATCCCTAAAAAGTTAATCTAAAAAGCTGCAAAAAGTTCTGAAAAAGCTCTCCTAAACTAGGTTAAAAACTGGGGTTAAATACCCCTAAAATCGCCCAAAAAAACCCTGACGAAAATGCCCCTGTGCAGCCTCAAATCCACAGTTTTCGCTACAGGCAGCACGGCTCACTCGGCCGAGTGACAAATGTCACTCGGCCGAGTGACGAACCCTATACAAAAACAGAGAGTTGGGGGGTCTCGGGGGTCGTCTCCTCGGGGTCACTCGGGCGGACGGTCTTTCGTCACTCGGGCGGACCATCTTTCTCCACTCGGCCGAGTCAGTCATCGGGACTGAAAGACGAAAAAACAGAGAGTTCAGTCTTTTTTGTTGCCGTCGTCTTGGCTCCACTCGGGCGATGGGTGACTCGGTGCTCGGCCGAGTGGCATGGTGATGCTCGGCCGAGTGCACGCTGATATTGCTCTGTTGCGTGTCCGATCTGGCCGGCCGAGCGGGCTTCCTATGGTCGGCCGAGTGACTCCTTCACTCGGCCGAGTGAAGTGCTAAAAATGCCCAAACTTCATATCTTCGCCTCCTCGTCGCTCCTACGACGTTCTTTCTCCTTCCACTCCTCTCCAACAGCAAAATACCCCTCAAGAGAGTCGTCGGTGACACTCCGGAGTGGGTGCATCTTAGAATCACTCCAAATCGCTCCAAATCTCCTGAAATACGACAAAAACCACAAATCGTGAAAAGCATCGCAATATTATCGAATAAACGTGAAAAACCCGATTTGAACGATAAAAATGGCATGCAAACATGCCGAAAAAGGTGTAAAATATGGAGTGATCACGTAGGTCGAGGGGCAATTCCCCTCGCCACCCAATGAACAAGTTCTCCGTAAGGTTGGGGATCACCCCTCAACGGGCCAACCTAGGCTGACTAAGTATTGTCCATATCTGACTTCGCAAGCCGACCTAATCATTCGAAAGGAGCCACTTTTCTCTCTCATGCCACATCATCCAACCTCAACCTTTACAGCGGTTGATCTCGGGAGATGGGGGTCATAGCTACGCTAATTATAGCCTACCTTCATCCAATAATTATGGCCATCAATCCAACAATTAGGGCATGCTTTCATGGCCATTAATCCAGATGCTTTCCCTTAGTGTGCCATCATCAATGTCGACAATAAAGGCTCATCATTGCCTCGAACATGACATGGGAATGGCTCACCTATATGAAGGCCAGGAGGCAACAGGTGAAAGATGGAGCTCCGAGACCGAACATTGAAGTAGCCTAAACACTCCATGCATATTCCACCAAATTATATATCACCTTCCATAGCTTGGTCGAAGAACGAGCAGACGACCTCCCAACAGGTTGGACCTAGCCCTACCGAGCCTTTTTGAGTCAGCCACTGACTTAAGTATCGGATGGGATTTGGTCGGGCCCTAAACCCGACACCCTGACGATATTTTTGTGTTGCAGATAATGAGGGAGACAGCCCGGTCCCGGCTTCCATGGCGCAGATCGAAGCCCCACCAATCGGAGGTTGGTTCGTCCAATCATCCACCAGCCACGCACCTCGGCTATCACATTCTGGTTCATTCAACATCATTCAAACTTATTGGACGTGCGGATTTATTCCGTAATACAAGCTTCACGTCTTTACACTTATTATGGGCTCTATCTCTCATTTGGAAATTTATAAGCATACGATCCTTTTTTTATTAAAAAATAATTAGGGAATGATGTCCAAGATTTAGAAGTAACACAAGTGATAATTATTGAGTAAACTTAACTATAAGATTTCATGCGGTCTTGCTAACTACAAAACTAAATCTTAACTATTTTTATCTATCATTAATTCTACCGTCGAACGTTGCAGCAATGAAAAAAAGTAATGGTCAGATTTTAAACATTGATAACAATTTTCACTTGGACCTGCCGGCAATAGGGGCCGGGTCCAAAATGTCAAATGTGGCCTGTTACCGGGAACCTTTTGGCCGAGCTAGAGGGGTAAGCTCGACTTGACCCTAGCTCAGCTCAACTCAACATGCATCGTCGGAGACAATCTCACCTCCTGAGGTCGGCCTTTCTAACCCCTAGACCTGAGCACCAGCTTGTTCAGCCATCTCAGCCCACGCCATACACGTGGCGTAATCTTCGTCTAATGACCCACACCCTTTCCGGACACGTCCAAAACGTACGTGATGGGCCAATACCGATAGAGGGGCATGCGCTCCCTTCTGCCAGGGGGCGCGTAGTTAGCTTTATCATGGAGCAGTTATAGCAGGCACGTCTCCGGCTCTAACCAAACCCCAAACGAACTAGTTGTTAAAGACATGGAGGCCTACTGACGTGGCAGGACCGTTACCTTAATCTTATAAATAGAGGAGAAACCCCCTTATATCAGGTAGCCTCAATTCCTCTAACTCAAACCCTAGCATCCACATCTCTGAAAAAACCTAGCATCGGCTAACTCTAGCCAACGCCACTCCTTCCTATGCTTGATACTAAATTAAGCATCAGAGACTGATTGGAGGGCCATGCCTCTGGTGAGGTTGACGAGTTTTCTATCTGTTTCAAGCGACTGAGAATGACTTTCCACGCATTATGACAAAACTGACTTGTCCGGGCTCTCTATTGCCGGATTGCTCATTCCAGCGGCCTAACCTAGGCCCAGGGGCAGACCCACATGGTAGTTGGGGGGGACGCCCCCCCCCCCCCCCCCCCCCACCATTTTCAAAATTTACTTGGCTATATGCATATGGCAGCAGGGGAAAAAGGTTAAGTAAATACTTTAATCATCAAGTTTACACCAGCTTTTGTGGCTTGGTGGTTAGACCGTTCCCTTCTTAGATGGGAAGTCACGGGTTCAATTCCCGTTTTGCGCTAAATATTTTTTTTTCACCAATAAAATGTTAACTTAATAATTTATTCTTGTTATGAGTGAGGGAGGCTTTTGGCCTCCCCACCTCTCTATCCCTCCATTACTCCCCACTATTTAGTAGTGTGGACCTTTGGTATTTCATGGATATGAATATATAGAGAACCATGGCTATGAGCCATGGTTACTCCTTCTTTAAGTTTATTTAACACGTTATCAGCACCTTGCTCTAAGAAAAAATTTCTACACATCAAATTTTCTTCTCTTCTAAAAGCGAAGGAATCAATTTCTTGGCTATTTTGATAGCCACCATCGCATGGAGGTTGCGCTATGGAATCTATTCTCGGCGGCTCTTTCGCCGACGTCGCAAGGATGTGGATCATATTATTCTCTTCGGATCTCTTTTTCCAGATTTTTCCGGTTAGAGGTAATTCATCGATCCATAATAAATTTTTAGATCTAAAACTAGATTAGAATGAATCTGTTTAGATGTAAAATTATTGGACCAATAATATTATCATCAAAGTTAAATTGTGGTGTCCCTAATTTTGGGATGGATTTCTTTTTGTTTGATTTGTAATGTTTGTTATGTGGCGACATGTTTTGCTTTTAGTTTCAGAGAAATTCGTTCTTTTGATGCTTTAAATATCATTGAAACAATTTTAAGGCATGATCAATTGTGAGCATGCATCTATCTCATGCACTGTTGGTATGAAGTTTAAAATCTTCAACATTGTTGCATAATTCTTCATGTATGGACTTGTGTACGACGTAACATTTGTGTTACTGTAATATCGGATCTATGAGCAAAAGCCATACACTTAACTCTTAAACTTCATATATTTAATATAGAAAAATGTCTAAGCTATTTGTTTATGTGTTTATTTGAATGGAATCTGAGGCCATTTGTGTCGGCCTGAAGCCCGTGATTCTGATGCCGCTAGATCGGAATCTGGCACGGATTCCGATTGGCTTCGATCGTACCCGAAGGACATTGATCGGTGCCCCTGCAGCGGCGATTGGCATGCCTGAAGCATGGCAGTCTCCTGCCTGTACAAAGATGGGGCATGTGGATTCGCTGTACGGCCCCCTCTGCCCTGGCCGCGACCCGATGGGGATATTGATGTGTGGCAAATTTATTATGCCAAATTTATTATGCTCGGTCAAAAGGTGCAGATGCAATTCTTTTAATTGCTGTTGTGTTGCCTGATCTTGATATCAAATATATGACCATAATTTGCCACAATCTTGGGCTAGCAGCATTGTTTGAGGTATTTGCCATTTGATGTAATCTGTGCTTTTGATTTCCTAATAATTAGTGCTTTCAAGAATTATTTATTTCTGGTAGACCGAGAAGTTAACAAATGCCAGAACATAAGAAATTGTGCATGATTTATATGATTACTCTAGACTATGATCTGATGATGCTATAACTTTTCTAATGGTGACTCTTTTCGGTCTTGTAAAATCTGCTTCAGTGAAAAGATTTTTTCGGGTCCCAGATGTAACTTTGTCTTCTCAGGCCACCCCATCCCCCCTACACTCTGTCTATCTGGAAAAAGGTGAGGGCAGGGGGGAGCTACTTGGGCCCATGGGCCTGCAGCCCAATACTAAAATATTTAAGTGTTATTGGATGTTTTGGGCCTGAAGCTCTAACATAAGCCTAATAGGCTTTTAAAACAATTAAAAACAGATTTTATATCAGTTTCTACTATAATTTCCTTAAAATTAGCAGAAAAATCCAGAATATTGCTGGAAAATTTTGTAAAAATAAGGAAACATCAAAATGATTAGTTTTGACTTGATTAGTTTTGACAACTTTTTAGTTGATTTGGTTCATAAAATTAATTATTTGTTTAATATTATGTTAAATTCAACAAAAATGCAAATTATATAAAAATTGGATTTAATTTTAATTCTTCACGATTTAATAATTACAAATACCCTGAGACCGCTATGTCGTTAGTTACCTAACCTACCGGGTAATGACGTTTTCCCGTTGTCCAAGTAATTATTAAATGTAATTTTTATATAAATTGCTTGTTATGTTGAAAATACATCGTATGCATGTTATATCTAGTAGTTTCATAATTTTTGCATTTGTTGTTGCTTGTAATATATATGAACTACATGTTTAATTGCTATTTGCATGATTTATTCATGCTTTTGTACTCAAACTATGATTCTGGTACAATAATAATTTTTCAACAAAAAAAATTTTATAAATCATATCTACATTGACAAATGAACCTGAAGTTCAAATAGAATGTCAATACCCTTCTAACCAAATAAAATACGTTGGAATTATGCGACCATTAATGCTTCCATCTTCTGGACATATGTCTAAATGATGCGTACTTCGCAGTAAATAGATATATCATATCTATTTTAATATATAATATTAGGCGCACCCGAAGATGCCATAAATCCGCTAATTTATTAAGTACACTCACGTTACAAGGTAAGATTCTTGAATCTAGCCTTGCATAATGCACGCGCCTGAAGTCGTGCATGCATAAAAGTGAGAACTAAATTTTTCGCACCAATGTATCTTAACTCCCAGTATTAATGTTCCTCTATCCACATAAATCCAGAATGACTCAATAACATGGCCTGAAGACCATACTAGAACATTCACATGAACTTTGAAAAGTCTATCATAAATTAGATTAGTGGAATACTTAAAAAAAGGGGAAGACCATGACTTATAATGTCCTGGACATAAATATAGAAAGGGAAGATATGATATACATATACTTGGAATAATCAATGGCAGACCTGTATCAGACCCAGAAGTTCTGAAAAGTCCGATATTGCTTTTGTAATATGATAGTTCATTAGATTATGCCATTGAAAATATATGTACATATCTAGTCTAGACGACGTTTGTCGATCTACCTATTATGTATACATAGATATTCTACAAGGACAAATAAATTTATGAAAATAAAATTTAATCTAGCACCAGACCATAGTTATTAGTGAGTATTTTTCAAAAATAGCATCGGGCATATGCTTTAAAAAGCATTTCACACTTAATTTTATCCAGAAGATAATTATTTTTTGGGACGTCTACTTGAGGTTCAAGCTTTACAAAGCCTGAATACTCTATATAAGGATACACCCGTACTCTCAAATATTAAAAATCAATAAAGCCAGAAGCTTTTTCCCAAATAAATTCAAACATAGGAAGATAAAGGAACACCTGTAGTGCTCTCTTTCGTCCAAATCTTACTTTTGGCACGATATAATATGCCACCTTGGATTGTTATTGATGCAAAACATCATTTACCAATCTTATATAAACAAAGAACTATAAGTTTCTTCAAATATGGTGACATTTTCATTATCCCATTAAACGGGAAAAATGATTACGAGAACATCTCCACTTCACGTGGATATTGAATCTCAATACTTCCTCTAATAGAATTTATATGATATATTTTACTATCATCATTAAATTATGAAGACCTCTTGGTCTCTTGAGAGTATTTTAGGGATAAAAGTTAAACTTTTTCACTCCCTAATAGGGCCGATGATGTACATTAGTGTAGTCATCTATATATCCTCTTAAAATGGTCATAATCAAACCTTTGTTATCCAATCGCAGTCCAGATTATTATTAATCACAACGGACATGTTACCTTACTGGGATATTGGTTGGGCTGTTACTTACCCTCATACCACCCTCAAAAATGACACAGTGGAACTTATTCATCGGGATTAACCATCCTGGATGAATATATTCTGAGATACCCAAACGGGGGATGCATTACTGCACATCTTATAGATTGTGCCTTGGCGGGTTCATATCCCCAGTTCTATGCTCAACTTCGTTGAAGTCGAGCTTATTGCGGATTTTTTGTGGATAATACTGGGAAATCAATTATATTTAACAACTGGAAGAAAATTGAACACCCTGAAGTTTTGTGTTCACACCCAGAAATGGGTTATATATAAATCATCAAAATGATTCAAACGGATTACTTATCCATTAAAAATCCAGTTGTAGGTGACCGTGTGGGAACATGCAAACCATCACAACGCCTCCTTAGAACCTATTTATATGAGCCTGATCACCTCATATAAACAGTTTCTGAGAACCCCTAATGGGGAAGCGTTTAGAGCACATCTTATCGATGGCGCCATGATGTGTATACATCCCCATATCACCACTATGGACCATCATAATACAGAACTATTTATCGAAAGTAATTACCCCAGATAAATAGATTCTGAGCACTCTAAACAGGGGAAGCATTTAAAATCACTTCTCCTAAGACGTGCATTGATGGGCCCTCTTTTAAAGACTTGATGTGATCCTGAAGATCCTTCATAACCTTAATTCCCCAGTATTAGGTTTAACAAAAATACTATAATCATCCATGAGCCTGAAGCTCAATTTGACCATTTAAAATATTAATATTTATGATCTGATTATCATGAATAGTGATGAGATCCTGAAGATCCACACTTATGAAACTGTTAAACAATTATCAGACATAGCTACTGACAATATAAATATTGTCAAATTCACACATCCCTGCTACTAAAAATCCAGCTAGGATTGACATGCCAAATATAATGGATGCAATCCACCAGTAGCAGAAGTGGATATCCTCAACGGATGAGAGGACATACCACGAGGCTCCAAAGCGAGAAATAACTCCTGGAGACCCTAAAACTATACCACCACAGGAAAGTGAGCTCATCTCCATATCCTCTTACTTTCCAGAACCTCCAGAAGAGATGAATCTGGAATAAATTGAATAATGTACGTATACAGAGAGGTATTTGGATAAAACACACTTGTCGACAATTACTCACATTTCATTTTGCCATTGATACCGTTCCCAATCTCTGTTTCCTGAAGCAAACGCAGAAATTTGGCCAAATTATGTGGAACGAGGCAATAATAAGTTGAGCTGGACTCACTTATGAAATGTGAAGTGTTTGGACCTGAAGTCCTGATATCAAAAGATATCAAACCTGTGGGTTGCCGAGTATTGTATAAATAAATAAAATCGTATGCTATAAGCAAAACGCTATAGCTTAAAGGTTTATTTCATAGAAACCAGGAAGTAACCATGTAAGATGAGCTTAACTCACTTACAAAATTATTTAAACTGATGCATCAGGCTCTCTGGTCATAGTTGCGAAAACCACACTATTGGCAAAGAAAATTTTAGGCTATGTTGCTATGGATGATGTGACAACATACCCTTACGAATTACCATCCTGAAGATGAAATCATCATCCTGAAGATGAGACTATCATCTTGAAGATGAAACCATCATCCCGAAGATGAATAATCATCCTGAAGATGAGACCATCATCCTGAAGATGAGACCATCATCCCGAAGATGAAACCATCATCCTGAAGATGAAATACTCATCCTGAAGATGAGACCATCATCCCGAAGATGAGACCATCATCCTGAAGATGAAATACTCATTCTGTAGATGATACCATCATCCTGAAGATGAATGTACATCTTGAAGATGAAACCATCATCCTGAAGATGAAACCATCATCCTAAAGATGAAACACTCATTCTGTACACGATAACATCATCCTAAAGATGACT
Source organism: Scilla litardierei (assembly GCA_030789695.1). Taxonomy (NCBI): domain Eukaryota; kingdom Viridiplantae; phylum Streptophyta; class Magnoliopsida; order Asparagales; family Asparagaceae; genus Scilla; species Scilla litardierei. Next base: position 46,566,630 of record CM061136.1, on the reverse strand, counting down.
GTACATCTCGAATGTGAAAATATCATCCTTATGATTATACCATCATACTGAAGATGAAATAATCATCCAGAAGATGAATAATCAACCAGAAGATGAAAACATCATCCTGAAGATGACTCATCATCCTGCAGCTGAGAACTTCATTAACCCGAAGTTGATGAAGAAACATGGACAATTGCATTCCACTATATACACCAACTGGGTGTCTGGATGCATATTGAATACCTTTCCCCCTAGCTGGAAGAGGGGGAGAATATCCTAGGTCCTGAAGTACCCAACTCCTTTATCTGGCCAACTGCACGTGTCTTTATAGAACGTTTGCAGTAAAGCTGTTAGCCAGATACAGTGCAGTGCCTGTAGCGCAACACTGAACCATGGATACATATCTTCTGCGCTCTCCAAGGGTCAAGGATCAGAAACCATGGAAATATATTTGCATATGCAGATTAAAGATCTCTGCGATGACTACGCACAAAATGAACAGCCATTTCCTGAAGATATACACAACATCATCCTAAGTCTACATCAAACTTCTATTCCGAGAAGCTCATCATCCAAGAATCAAATCGAATATATGCACAACCAGGTCCTACAGTACCTTGCAGATACAGTGACGACTGGGTCAAAGTCTACAGACATGGAGCCATCTGCCAAGTTTCGCAGAGCATACCACGTCAGAGCCCCCTTTTGTTTCAGCGGCTTCCAGATATGAGTGCAACTTGTATAGATGAGTGATTATTGTATTTTCTTTTTCTTTTTGGACTTTCGTGGAAGATGTATAGATACTTAAGATATTGGTGTATAGATACATAGGATATCTACAAGCCTGAAGCTTGTATGGTTCAGGGGGGACTAACCTGTGGGTTGTACTCTTTTTCCCTTAAGCTGTTGGTTTTGCCCACTGGGTTTTCCACTGCTAAGGTTTTAACGAGGCAAACATGATTACTCTGGATCCAGAAGTATCCACCCACTTAGCTTTATACGCTAAGACCAAAGAAATGGATGGATAAGGGAGAGTGTTATGAGTGAGGGAGGCTTTTGGCCTCCCCACCTCTCTATCCCTCCATTACTCCCCACTATTTAGTAGTGTGGACCTTTGGTATTTCATGGATATGAATATATAGAGAACCATGGCTATGAGCCATGGTTACTCCTTCTTTAAGTTTATTTAACAATTCTTTTATTTTTCGCCAATACAATGTTAACTTAATAATTTATTCTACAAGCTTAAATTTGTACTTTTAGCCTGGTGGTGCTGCATTCCCTCCTCACCTAAGAGGTCATGGCATCGAATCTTGCTTTGTTTGAATAAATTTTGTATTTTCGTTTAATTTTTTCTTCATGTTTAAAATTACAACGTTGCGGAGTCAGCATCTAATTGAGAGAGAAAAAAGGTCTAAGCAAAAATACATCTTAGTTTAAGTTTAAATTCTCGCACAAGTCATTCTAAAACAGCAGCTTGTTTGATCACACAAGTAAACATTGTGTTTTCTAATTAGCGATTTTAAATTGTCATGGTTAACTTAATCTACCTAAAATGTTTAGTTACTAAACACGATTCTCACATTCCCTTAAATTTAAAAGATTAATTAATTCTTGGCTAGTTCTAATGATTATATTTTTAAAATTTTGTTTTTTTGCACATTAACGATGTAATCATTCTAAATTTCTAGTTCATATCTTCGTTAAAATGTGGACGATTTTGTATTTAATAAATGCTTAGAAAAATTTGCTACCTATTTAAATTAATTCAGTTTGAATTTATGTAACTTATTTTTGTTTTAATGTAATTAAAACTTGTTTTTATTTTCGGCTTTCTTACACGACCGCGTAACCTCAAAACACATGGTGCATAGGTCCTGAACAATAATTTTCATATCTACTTGTTGTTTACTTCGTCACCTCAAATATACTTAAACATAATGGAAAAACAACTCCTTTATCTCTTTGGACTCCTCAACTTGAGCACCATCGCATCATGCACTTTACGAATGCAATTTGTATGCATTCTTGCAATTCCACACACACGCACGCACGCACGCACGCGCACACACACACACCCGGCGATCTAATCCTGGTTCCACCCCTGCCTGGGCCCAGTAATAAATCATGTATCGACATCAACAAATAATAAAATTTCAATTTCCTACGACGAGTCGAAGACCATTGAAGTTTATTTTTAAATATATATTTTACAAAAGAGGGCCATTGATGTGATGTTTGTCCTACTAGGACCAACCCAGTATGACAAACCATTGGTCAAGCCTTTGCCACATTGGAATGGTGGGGCCCCTTGGGGGTGTATGTGAGAGTGCTTGCTATGGGGAGTTGTGTTTAATGTCCCACAAGTACCCTTATTTGCAAGCTTTCCATCGGTTTTTCATCTAACCAAACTATCCACTCCATACCACATATTTACAGATTTGTTATTGGTATTGTTGCACATTGTCCCCCGGGTTTTTTTTTTGCAATTTAGCCTTTGATTTTCCCCTTTATACCGCCCAACGATGCCACCACATACCCATAATTCTCGCTCCTTCTCGATTTAGCACGTGCACTGCATCCTTTCAGTGGGGGGTTTTTTTAAGGTCATTTCTAAGTCCTTAGTGTAACGTCTGAAGAAAATTTGATTTTCTTTTGTGCATAAGAAAAGTAGAAAGCAGTCGAATTAAAGCAATTATAAGGTGCTGAAATCAAGGAGATCTGCATTTGTAAAGAGAACCGAAAAGGGATAGAATCAGACCTGTTGGGCAAAGGTGGCACAATTGGGATTTTGCTCACTCTCACCCGTTTCCGACATTAGAACGAGGGCGTCCCTCACGTCCCCCTTCGAGAGGTGCTAAACACACACCCTAAGGTCTATCTCCTTCGTCTAAGAACACAAACCTTGCCCTTCGTTTTATACCCAAATTACAAATATACCACTTCTTCTTGAAGGCAAACCAAACCAAATTGTTGTTGCTTATTGTGCATATAATTTGCTTGCTTGCTTCGTGGCAACTGATATATATATAATTAATTAAACATGTAGGATTACACAAATACACAGCATAATTTCGCGAGTATAACTTCCCCTACTAACATAAAACTTTTATACGCTAATTTCTCCATTGCTTCAACGGGGGCACACCTTCACTTCCACTTCGTTAGTTGAAAAATAAAGCCCCCCAATCTCTACTCTACCGAGACAAGTAAGTTTTGTATCTAACGATTCAACCAGAGTCTGAGCATGGCTTCTGCCTGCTACCGCTGGAGCAAGTGCAGCTGGCTCGACCATCCGATATCGTCTGCACCAAAAGGAACGGGAAACAAATTAATAAACTTGAAGGAAATGCTCTCTTCTTCTTCCTCCTCCTTACCTTGACTTGTTTTTGGAGATCCTTGATGTAGTCGACCGCCAAATCTAACATGTCCGCAGTGTTGGTTTGCTGCACACGATATGCAAGCAGCAAGAAGGGTCAGTCATGGACACACCACAAATCTTAATCATCTTTTCTTTTATTTTGAACAAAGGCTGTGCTCGACCGACCAAGCTTAAGCCCATACTGCCCTGCCCTGCCCTACAAGACACGGCAACGCGATTGTGTTCATAATTTTCGTGGCCATGAATTTAGTTATCTTTTTTTTCCCGCTTTCATAATGATCAGGTGACCCCATTTAATTTAGACGACGGGGAAAAGGCTGAGATGACTGAACAAGATTAGTTAGTTGGGTAATCACCTTATCCATGTTGGGCACAAGCTCCTGTAGCTTCCTCATGCGTTCACTAATCCGAGTCCTCCTCACCTAAACCCCATATCAATAATGATTATAAATTTATTTTTGACTGTTCTAGTTCGTTGAATCAATTGGACCTCGGAAACAAAAAATGATTACCCTTTCGGCGATGCTTCGAGGGTGGGTAGCGCACCCTCGCTTGGCTCGGATCTTGCAAGGCACCGAATCCTGAAACTGCAGGAATTTCTCGATGGCCGCCATCTCCGTCGAGGTCTTCGGCAGGCTGAACTGGTGGCTCAGCCCATTTCGTGCCTCCCCTCCGTTCTGTAAAAATCCATGCACAAAACAAATGAAACTTATTTTTTCCCTAAAAGCAAAGCATCAAGGGATACCGATTTTAATTTGGAGTTGTTGGTACCTGATGATGCTCTGTTTGGTTGTCTCTGGACCTCTTGAGGCCTCCCGACGAGAAATTGTTGTCGGATAACATGGGAGATTCTTCCCATGAGGTCATCGGAGTGTAGCCGCCGCCGCCAGATTCGTTCTCAATCTCCGAGATCTGAGACATTAAACCGCAGGAAGACGACTGCCTCGATGAGAAGCTCAGCTGGCTCTTCAATCTGCTACCTGTCCCTACACCACCAGCTTCGTTCCCATTTCTAAATCCAGCAATCCCCCGCATAATCCCATATCCTACCAAAAACAGCAAACAACAACATCAAAAAACAAAAAATTTCAGTCCCCTGATGCTGCTGGGGACAAAAATAGACAGATGTATCTGTTCCATTTCCTTTCCATTTCAATCCAAACCATATACTTTCCTCTTTGTTCATCTTCTACTACTAATAACTAAACGAAATGAAACGAAGTAACAAGTCGACATTTAATTTCATACCATTTTCTACGTGCAGGTGAGAGAAGAGTCCAGCAGGGGAGCTGCTGTGGCGTATGAGGTTCGGGCCGCCGCCGCCGCCGCCGCTCTTTAGCTGATCTGCCTCCATCGCCATCGATGATGCCACCATCTGATTCTGAATCTGATGCTGCTGTTGTTGGTACATCATCTGCGATGATGATGATGATGCTGCTGCTGCTGCTGCTGCTGCTGCAGAGGAGAACCCTGCTCCCATATTCTCACCTGCTGCTGCTGCAGATACGGCTGGCGGCGGCTGAGGCGAGGGAGGAGGGAGCTGAGAATTTCTCTGTCCGCCGCCGCCGCCGCCAGACTGCTGTGGCTTGCTACGGATCTCGTCGCGGAGATCCGGAGACAAGAATCTCGCAAACATAGTCTCCGTCTCGGGACTGGACGGCCGAACCGGAAGGAAATCATCGCATACCTCGCCGAGCAGAGAGCTCGGGGCCGACCGATATCGGAGCAGGCCGGAACTCATTTGATGCTGCTGATGCGTCGCCGGTGGAAACGGACGGTTCAGATCTTTCGGTGCCGCCGGTGAAGATCCGTACATTTGACAAGCCCACTCTCCTTAATTTCTTCCTCCAACTACCTCAGCTCAGCTCAGGTTTGAATCAGGAATATCGAGAGATAAGCAGATCTAAGTCAATAGGAAGCTGCTTGAAGCTCCAACTCATGCCTCCGCCTCTTCGCCATTAGAGAAGCACATGGAAATATTCAAGAAATCGATCAACCAAAACCCCACGAAGAAAGAAAGAGGACCGTAATCTTCTCAGCAAGAACTAAGTACCGCACACAACATCGATCAGATTGAGAGACGGATTGATCTTTTCTTCTGCATCCCCTCTTTTCTACTCTTATATATTTTTATTAAGAAATTGATTTTTTTTCCTTGGTTTTTTATTATTATTTTCACTCAGATTTCGTCTCTTCGGAAAGCCAAAGGGGAGCTTTTTATATTGGCGAAGAGACTGCGAGAAAGCGAGGCTCGTAATTTTTAACTAAGTTGTCGTCTAATTTTAATTAATTACCTCGAGAACGGACGCGAGTCATATCTCCCCCCAGGCCCGCTCATTATTTATACGCTTAGACTGACGGTAATGCCCTCGCTCATTTCAGATAAGTACGGTTCTGACACACAAGTGGGATACCGAAATTGCCCATCCCAGCTCGTCGAAAACGGTGTGTACACGTGGAGGGTTGAGTACCGTCTGATCAGCAGCAATGAGGAGAACCACACAACCAATCAATGTACGAGCAGAATCAGCAGATCATGGTATTTTGGGATTGGGGGAGGACTTGTCTTGGGTTTAAATGGATATTTTTCTTGCCATTTTTAGCGTGGGACCAAGGTTTGATGCTATCCGAATTGCCTTTAAAGGACGAATTAGGCACTGCTTGAAGTAATGAAGATGATACTGAAGGATCACAACGTTTGTTATATGTCTTCTTATGATATAAGCAAACAAGCATTGTCTACATTGCAAATGAGGGAGAAATCATGCTGACCGGAACAAAGGGGTGTTGGATCTTGATCTAAGCCTAGATGTGAGGGTGTGAATAAGCTTATAAAATATTTTTGCGAATGCACAAATAATAGTCTACTCAACCAATCAATCACGGAGTAAGTAAAGTACAAGTAAAGATATCACAGAGCATTCGCAGAGTACACGAGAGATTTACTCTGTTTGGGCACCCCAACGACCTACTCCAGCCCCAAAGCAAATACTAGATTTAATAGTATCAAGATACAAGCTATACAGAGCTACGAGCCCCAACTCTACACTCACCAAGTGCTGTACCACACTCACCAAAGTGTCAAATACTATAAATCTAGTTAAAGCTTTCTCTTGATTAGCCCCAACTAGTCAAGACCCCAAAACCCCAAAAATAATAGTCAAAAGCACTACAAAGATCTACTAAGCAACATCACAAATATAATAGAGATATAGAGTTAAGAATTGCTCAATTTGTAATGGATTCGTAGTCTCTGCCAATCAGCACGTCGTCAGCTACGCTCTGATGCAAATGTTATCCTAATTTGATTCCTTGATCAGAAGATGTAGTCCTCCAAAGATCGTTGCGTAGATCTTCACAATCTGGTCTGTGTGCATAGCAATCATGTGTTCTTTGAGTTTGCAAAGGGCTGTGCGCAAAGCAATTTCTTCAATGTGCCAGCACACTCAATGGCACTAGAAATCTATGGCCCACAAAGCAAGATAGCTAGATGTGTGTTGTCTGCAGGTCACATGCTAGGCCCTTATCCTCGTGTGCATGCGCTCTAGCTGGTAGCTCTTGCGTGGGCTTGTTCAGCAGTGTGCCAACAAAAGCGATTGCACAATGGATCTCCAAGTTGCTTATTGTAAGGACCCTGGCTACGAGAAAAACACTAGAAGGGGGGTTTAATAGTATTTATAAAATTTAAGCGATAGTTATACCAATTTAAATCTCTAACTAACAATAAATGCGGAAATATAAATTAACCCAAAATGAAACAAGCTAACAAAGAGATGTTTCAAGGGTTCGGATTACCCAAGTCCAATCCCGACTTATTCCCGATAATCCTACGTCTCTTTCACTCAGATACTGTAACGACCAGTTTTTATGATACGTTTTACTCGTATTCTCCCTTGTCGTACTTTTCCGTATCTGTAATTGTTTTGTATTCGTGTTACGTAGTTGTCGTTAGGCGTAATTATACCACGTACCCGTATCAGCTACGAACCTTAATACATATTAACTATAATTATTTTTAAAAAATCTATTAAGATACATTTCATTAATTAATTATTCTAAATTTCAAAATTCAAACTTTTAAATACAAATATTTTTGAAAACCTTTCTAATTAAAACCTATTAAAACCTATACCTAATTTGGTATTGTTAACCCTAAGATTCCTCCCCTATTAATGTTTTCATTTTCAAAACTTTCCTTAATTACTTTAGTTTTAATATCCTCCTAATTAACTCTATTAAAACAACAACAGATCTTTTAAACTTTCCTATTATACTATAAACCCTAACCCAAACTTGCAACCAAGGACGCACCCATTTATATTGCTTTAAACCCAAACTCTTTCTTTTTCGCAAGCTGCTAACTTCTAACCCATTCAAATATTAAACCCAACAATTTTCCCAAGGCCCCACACATTTTGAACTCAGCCTACAATAGCCTACTAATATAATAAACCCTAGGGCTCTACAAGCTGTTCACGTGCTGCCACTTCCCCTCTTTATAAAAACCCCACATAGCCTAAACCCTAAGCACCCTAGGCCATACCCTCAGTCGTCCTTTTTCCTTTGCAAACCCGAGAGCTCACTGCCTCTCTCCTCCATGCTCAGGCAACGTTCGATGCCCTCCGGCCTTCACCCCCTCCCGCGCGAGCAGACCTCCTCCCCCTCGTTGCAGGCCGCACAACTCTTGCGCCCAGCCCTCGCCCATGTCGTTCACCTCCCCTCGGGTGAACACTCGCCCGCGTCGACCCCTGCAGCCACCCACATGAGCCCTGACCACGGGCTGCCCCCCGGAACCCCCCTGCCACCTTCCCCAGGCCGCCGGCAAGCTCCCACAGCCTACAGCAGGCCGCCAACGGCTCCTCTGACCAACTGCAGACCCTGACGACCCATAGACACCGCTGTCCGCTTCTCTCCTAGCTGCCACAACATGTTCTTACACCGTAACCATCGTTAAATGTCGTACACGTCCCGATCCTTCGCTGCGTTTCACCAGTTAGTGGATCTATCTATTAATATATTATAACACACACCGTAATGTAGAAAACTTAATAAAATCAGACTATTAGACGTCGTAGGAATTATTTTAACATTTTTTATGATTGAAAAGGACCTGATCTGAATGTATGTTTAATCAAACCAGCAAATCGATCTCACCCTAGCGTAGTACTTGTCGAGACGAACCCAACGACACAAAGAACGCTGAAATCAGGCAAGCATACAATTTATTGTGAATTTTTGAAGTTTGATGCTTTAATAGTCATTTTCATTTAAAGCTGTATAACTCGAAATCTGCACGTGATGCATGAAAATAATACCATGATGTTCTAGCCTTAAAATGTGACGCATGGACATATAACTTGATATGTTTTAGTTTTAAATATTGGCAATGAAAATCATTATCTGTAACATGTTCATTAAATCCACCTGTTCAACATTCTTTTAAATTATTGTAAAATATTGTTCAACACTCGTTTTAATCATTGAAAATATTGTACAAAAAGAAATATTGACATTGTTAAATTGGTGCATATCTTGCTTGGTCATTTTTGGAATGTTTAACTAATGAGTGACATCGTGAAATCGTGCGCCTCAAAGGCGAAATCGTGACTTCATGATGTCATGTGAGTCGACTAGACTGGCTCGTGTTCCAGCACAAATCTGGGATGGGGTTAGGTTTGAGCGACCACTAAGCGTATGAAGGGATACTCTTTTCAAGAGCACCACCCGCATGCGGTGGGGTAGCGTCAATCACGGTAAAACCCACGTGAGAAGAACGATCCACTCATCACGACTTAAAGGCGTGAACCCTATGAGAGATAGAAAACACTGACACAGAACTTGTATTTACTATTGTTGTCTAAGTTAAAATTGCCATGTTAATAAATATTAAAATGACATGCTCATTACTTTACTTCTTAAACTGTTTAGAACTGCCATGTTAGAAATGCTTTACTTTACTTCACTTAGAACTGCAATGTTTAAACTTGTTGCCGACATCTTATGTTAAACTATTAATGCTTTGTAATTCAATAATATTTTGTACACACTGCCTTGGGTTTTTGACCTCTACTTGCAGACCCTTGCTGACATACATTCATGTTTTTGGATGTATGTCAGATTCCGAGCTTGAGTACTAGGAGGATCCTTTCGAGACGCCTGCCTTAGAGAGCTAGGAGTTCACCGTTGACGCTGAGTCTATCCCTGCGGAGGACTAGAGACCTACCCCGTTGTTGCCTTCCTTTAGTTTTACTTTCAGTACTTTGCTTAGTGTACGTTTCCGTTGTAGTTACTTTGGCCCAGCTGTGGCCTTTGCGTTTTTTTCGTGTATGGACATTTTTCTCGATGTGGCTTTAAATTTTATGAATGTTTCTTATTGTTCTGAAATGCATTCAAGGACCTACCTTGTTGTTGTTATCACAGACGCTCATTGAACTCGAGCTTCACCGCTCCAGTTCATGCGGACCTCGTAACGTTCTCGCTTCCGGTGTCTTTTTGGAAGTGGGGCGTTACAGGTTTTAGTGGTGGCCGATGCAGGTCTGCAACTGCGAAAATTCAGAACAACAAGAACGCTTTCATTAGCCAAACATCTAGAGTAATCGTGTACATGAGATTAATTCGGGGTCTTTCTGTCTTAGAATGACTAGAAGACGTAACACCCGACATGGACCCGGAGCTGCTGGAGGCAGAGAGGATGACATCCGCCAGATGCTTGGAGTTATGAGAGAGATGCTGGAGGTTCAGCACCATCTGGTCCAGTAGGGACGTCAGGCTACACCAGCTGCACCACTACTGTCACGCCCCGCTTCCCTAAAATGGAGGCGAGACGTGAGAAGGTCCGCACAGACGTGGAGCTGTGAAGCTGCACGCCTGATAAGCGTCAATCTGAATATATGCAGGTCCCTGTAAAGGCAAACGGAACAACAATAATAATAATAATGGAGACTGATAAGATAACCGATCTCAGAATTTGTCCACAATAATATCCAACATCACAGAAAAGCCACCAAGCTAAAAGAAAGAGTCTAGGCCCAAAACATGGCCGACAAAAAGACAACGCAAACAAGTATTGGTGCTACACACCGACAACTAAAGCAGTCTAAACAACAACACAAACAGTCTCTACGACTGATCTCCTGTGTCCTCGAACTCCTCGGTGAACGCGGGCTCTGACTCAGCGTCAGCGAACACCACGTCCTCAGCAGCGACCTCAGACTCAGGATCTAACATGTGTCACCCGAAAGAGTAAAGGGGCACATGTCAGCAAGTCTAAAAGGACTTGGGCAAGGAAACCGAAAGGAATGTAAACTAACAACCTAGCAGTTATAGTATGATGCGTAGCATGGCAAGTATAGTATGGAAGCAACAAGTAAGGTAAAGTACAAGTAACAAGTATGGCATGGATGACAAGTTTTACATGAACAAGTACAAGTACAAGGAAAAGTCTAGTAAGCACGTTGTGCACAGAGATTCCGCCTGTTGGCTAGAGTGGCTGATCGGGCCAACTCTTAAGCTCAAGTGACCGTTTATCACTACCCCTCCACGTGTATCGGGCATTGGCTTTCGACCAACACAAGTAGCCCGCTTCTGGATCACGAGCCAGGAAGTGTATTTGGCATTGGGTTGTGCCCGCTAAAGCAGGTGCCAAGCCGGATCAAGTAGTACAAGTATTGTAGCGTGTGCTACGAATGCAACATTCAACATGGATAGCATGGCATGTACAAATGATTCGCGTACCGTTAATTGAATTTAAACATGACAGATAAGATGCATGGATGACAAGTGCAAATAATTAAAAGACGTCGGATCTAGCTTCGTTGTCAAGCTAGATCCTAAAATTTGCACCTAGGAGAGTATCATTTCGTCGCCTAGTCTCTTTTATGCCTACAACAAGCAAATGGCCTAAAGCATGGCCTAAAACCCTAAGTGGCAAGCTTCACTTTCCTGGCACCAAGGATGACGATCAACGAGGCACGTCACAAAATGTTAAACTACGGAGATGGGATCGCGTATCGTAGCGGAAGAACGATGCCGAGCAAGCACGACAGCGGAAGAACGATCCGGAGAACTATGGTTCAGATCTGGAAATGGCGAGACAATATGGAGAAAATGGGTTTTGGCGGGGTTTTGGGGTTGCCGGCGGCCTAAGGGAGGTGGCCGGCGCAAGAATGACGAGAGGGGCTCCGGGGATGAAGAAATGACTTGGGGAATGTTGAAGGGTGATTTGGGGGAGAAATGGGCTCAGAAGAATGAAGAAAGAGTGAAGGGATCGAAGGGTTTAAATAGGAAATGAAACGGCGGCGGAAATGAAACCTAGGGTTACGGGGTCATTTAGTCGGTCAAAGAAGAGTTGTTGACCGACTAGTTCGAGAACTAGTCGGTTTGTCGACCAACTGTGACCGACTAAGAGCAAACAGTAACTCCTAAGTAATTGATTTAATGAACTAGTCGGTTCCAGAAGAGTTCCTGACCGACTAGTTTGGAATCTAGTCGGTTGGTTCCCCTTCTTGAACCAACTAACGTGCACGAAAAGTCTCGTATCGAAGCGCGAAGCTCCGGGAAGGATTTCTATGGCTCCTAAGCTCAAACTAACTCTAAGATATGAGCGATATGAAGTTCTTCATGCGTGACTTACTCCAAGCTCAACGGTCTAAGGAAGAAGCTAGGAAAGTCATAACGAAACGAACGAAAACGAAAGCTACGGAGATGGAAAATCACACATAAGGAGAAAATCCACCAAAACATATATATAATATAGATAATCCAAATACATGAAAAACCAGTCGTTACAACTTCATCCCCACCATAAGTCTGGAGCCAAGTAGTTTCGAGAGATGCATCCAAAGAGCTTCTCCGGACGAGAGGGCCCACTAGCGGCCGAGGAATGTCTTCGTAGCACTGCGGATGACTTGGGTCTTACCTGAGTCAATCCAAACAATTGGGTGGAGCTCGCTAAGAAGCAGCTGACAGATAATGCCTGTCAACTGGTGGGATGCTGAAGAGACTAGGCTGACCAAGTCGATTCCATGGGCTACTTTCCGTCAGAGGTTTGACGCCTACTTTCCAAAGGCTGCGAAGAGAGAGATGCAGCAGTGCTTCATCAACCTAGAGAAGTGCACCATGATAGTCGACGAGTATGAGGCCGAGTTTGCCATGCTGAGTCGCTTTGGCCCTACTCTGGTGGCTGACGCGGAGGACTATGCACACCGCTTTCAGCAAGGCTTGGATCTGGACATACAGGCCGTGATGTCCATGACCACCTTTACCACTCATGAGCAAGTCCTGGTAGCTGCGAGGAACCACGAGCAGATCGTGAATCAGAGGAAGGCACATCAAGTGGGCAAGAGTCCGATGGAGCTGCAGAGGAGTGCACCTAGGCCCGGCGTTCGTCCAGTTCATACTCAGTTTAAGAGGTCAGCTGCACCTGTCCTAAACCGAGCTCAGCTGACTTGCCATTTCTGTGGCAAGCTTGGCCATGTGAAGAAAAACTGCAGGAGGATGCTGAATCAGTGCTTGGTATGTGGATCGCCTGACCATACTGCAAATGACTGCCCCCGCGGCTCTCGACCTGTACATACTTGAGCGCTGGACCTGCTCAGCGGATAGTGCCTACACCTGGACAGCGAGGATTGCCTTTGATACCATAGGATCGAGCCTTTCAGCAGGCCAACCAGCCGAAGCACCGAGCATTCACTATGACAGCCCTTGAAGTTGAAGCTGAGGATGATGTGATTGCAGGTAACACCTAGACTAGTCTTTCCTTATTTATACATTTATGTTGCTTAGTTAGATCCATGCTTAACCTAGCTGCATTATACCTTAGGTGTCATCTTAGTTTCGTCTCACCTGGCCTTGACCCTGTTTGATTCTGGAGCTTCCATATGTATCCTATCTTAGAAGTTCATAGTCTAACACTCGATACCCACTTACACTCTTCCCAAGTGTTGGAATATTACAACTAGAAATGGTGTAGTGAAGGTTGCCTTGGGATGTAGACCATGCCCGTTGGTGGTTAGTGGACACGAATTATATGCTGATTTCATTGTCCACGACCTACCCAACTTCGATGCTATTCTCGGCATTGACTGGTTAGGAGCTTTCTATGCCACAATCGACTGTCACCGGAAGAAAGTGGTATTCAAAATTCCTGACCACCCAGTGTTTGAGTTCGTTAGTAGAGGACGTTCGCTTGGACCTGTCAAGTTTCGGGCCCAGCCAAATAGACTGACCGTTGCATCTATGATAGCTGAACTGGAGAAGCCAACCGTAGTGAGAGATTTCAAAGACGTCTTCCCTGAAGACATTTCTGGATTGCCGCCCGATCGAGCATTGGAGTTCGGCATTGATCTTATGCCAGGAGCTCAATCGATTTCGAAGACGCCATACCGTATGGCTCCTACAGAGCTGGAAGAGCTGGGGAAGCAGTTGGATGAGCTACTGCAGAAGAGCTTCATTCATCTCAGCGTATCTCCCTGGGGTGTGCATGTCTTACTGGTGAAGAAGAATGATGGATCGAGGAGAATATGCATTGTTATCGGGAGCTGAATCAGATCACAGTGAAGAACAAGTATCCGCTGCTCCGTATTGATGATATCTTCGACCAGCTTGGTGGGTCGAGAGTATTTTTGAAGTTGGACCTCCGGAGCAGATACCATTAAGTGAGAGTCACAAGGAAGATATGCCCAAGACAGCTTTTCGGACCAAGTACGGGCATTATGAGTTCGTTGTCATGCCCTTTGGTGTGACCAACGCTCCTGCTGTGTTCATGAATCTCATGAACATTATCTTCTATGACTTCCTAAAGAAGTTCATAGTGATCTTCATAGATGATATCCTGGTGTACTCGAAGAGCGAGGAGCATGCCGAGCATTTGTGGATGGTATTAGAGACGCTCCGTCATCATAGACTATATGCCAAGTACAGTAAATGCAAATTCTGGCTGGACAGAGTTGCATTTCTTGGGCATGTGGTATCAGGAGCTGGCATCTCAGTGGATCTGAGAAGGTCAGAGCAGTCAGTGAATGGCCTTCACCTCGATCGGCATCAGACATCAGGAGTTTCCTGGGATTGGTTGGATACTACCGCAGATTCATCAAGGGCTTCTCAAGAATAGCTGAGCCGATGACGATATTAACGAGGAAGGATGTTATGTTCAGTTGGTCAGATTCTTGTGAGCAAGACTTTTCTACTTTGAAGGAGAGACTGACTACTGCACCGGTCTTAGCTATTCCGGACAGAAGAGGAGGCTTCGAGATTTTCTGCGACGTATCGGGCAAGGGACTTGGATGTGTTCTGCACCAGCACAACCATGTGGTCACATATGCTTCACGATAGTTGAAGATCCATGAGAAGAACTATCCGACCCATGATTTGGAATTAGCCGCTGTCGTCTTTACTTTGAAGATCTGGCGACATTTCTTACTAAGTGAGAAAGTGAAAATTTTCGCTGATCACAAAAGTTTGAAATATATATTCACTCAGAAGGAGCTGAATATGAGACAGTGCAGATGGTTGGAATTGATGGCAGGCTACGACATCGACCTTTAGTATCACCAAGGGAAGGTGAATGTGGTACCGGACGCCTTGAGTCGACTGACCGAGGTGATGATTCTCACAGCTCAGTGGAGATTGCAGCAGGATCTGCGAGAGATGGATGTTGAAGCTATCCTACCGGGAGTCGCTTCGGTGTTGATGAACATGCAGATTCAGTCGATGATTGTAGGTCGGATCAAGACTGCTCAAGCTGGAGATGCTAAGTTGAAGAAGATCAGAGAGCAAGTCAAAACAGGACTCCGGACAGATTTCCTTATTCATGAGGATGGATCTTTGAGATATGGCAGTAGGATCTGCGTACCTGCAGGAGATATCAGAGAGGAGTTGATGAATGAGGCTCACAGTTCACCTTATTCCATTCATACTGGAGGTACGAAGATGTACAAGGATCTTCGTCAGAATTTCTGGTGGCATGTGATGAAGAGAAGTATGGAACAGAGCGTTGCCAAGTGCCTCGTATGTCAGCAGGTGAAGGCTGAGCATCATTGTACTGCTTGACTGATACAACCTCTACCGATTCCAGAGTGGAAGTGGCAGCACATCACAATGGACATCGTGACTGGCTTACCTCGGAGCACCAAGCAGAATGACACAATCTGGGTCATCGTTGATCGATTGACCAAGTCTGCGCACTTTATACTGTTCCAAGTAGGACAATCCACGGAGATACTGGCAAGGAAGTATATGGAGGTAATGACCTAACTCATCCCTTCATAATTCCCTTCTAGTACCAATAGTGATGTGAATTATGTTGTGTAGGAGATCCTGCGCTTGCATGGAGTCCCCGTGAGCATTGTATCGGATCGAGATACGAGGTTCACGTCTCAGTTCTGGAAGAGTCTGCAGACCAATCTGGTACCAGTCTGAAGTTCAGCACTGCGTATCACCCGCAGACGGATGGCTAGTCAGAGCAGACCATTCAAATTCTGGAGGATATGCTAATATCTTACATGTTAGATTTCAAGGGCTCATGGGAGGATCACCTGCATCTAGTGGAGTTCTCCTACAACAATAGCTACCAGGCGAGCATTGGCATGGCGCCATTTACTGCTCTTTACGGGAGGAAATGTCGATCGCCACTGAGCTGGGATGACATTGGAGATAGAGAGTTATTGGGGCCGGAGATGATTATGGAAGCGGTAGATGTTGTGCGAGATATCAGGGACAAGCTTCGGATCGCTTAGGACTGTTATAAGCATTGGGTAGATGCTAAACGACGTCATCTAGAGTTTCATCCAGGAGATCATGTGTTTCTGAAGATCTCCCCGAATCGAGGAGTTATCCGTTTTGGGAAGTGCAGCAAGCTTAGCCCGAGATACATCAAACCCTTCGATGTACTGGAGAGAGTTGGCGAGGTAGTTTACCGCTTAGCCTTGCCACCATCTTTGGAGGGAATTCACGATGTCTTCCATGTATCTCAGCTCCATCGGTATATCAGCGACCCATCTCACGCTGTGAACTACTCTGAGATTATCGTCCGTTCGGATCTGACGTATGACCAGCAGCCAGTGCAGATTCTTGACAGGCGTCAGAAGACACTCAGGAACAAGACTGTCGATCTTGTTAGAGTGGAGTGGCGACATGGTTCGCCAGGAGAGTCCACCTAAGAGATGGAAGATGAGATAAGAGAGCACTACCCACTTTTGTTTCCCGATCAGTAGTTGTTGGAGATTCCGACGGCGAAATCATTCTTAAGGTGGGTAGGATGTAACGACCAGTTTTTATGATACGTTTTATTCGTATTCTCCATTGTCATACTTTTTCGTAACCGTAATTGTTATGTATTCGTGTTACTTATTTGTCGTTAGGCGTAATTTTACCCTGTACCCGTATCAGCTACGAACCTTAATACGTATTAGCTATAATTATTATGAAAAAATTACTAAGATACATCATTAAATAATTATTCTAAATTTCAAAATTCAAACTTTTAAATTCAAATATTTTTGAAAACCTTCCTAATTAAAACCTATAACTAATTTGGTATTGTTAACGCGGGTGGGCTACGGGTGTATTCCCCAAAGTTCAATCAGATGGGACTGTTTGTTGATAGTTATAAAGGTAAGATTCCTCCCCTATTAATGTTTTCATTTTCAAAACTTCCCTTAACTACTTTAGTTTTATTTTCCACCTAATTAACTCTATTAAAAAACAACAAATCTTTTGAACTTTCCTATTATACTATAAACCCTAACCCAAACTTGCAACCAAGGCCGCACCCATTTACATTGCTTTAAACCCAAAATCTTTCTTTTTCCCAAGCTGCTAACTTCTAACACATTCAAATATTAAACCCAACAATTTTCCCAAGGCCCCACACGTTTTGAACTTAGCCTACACTAGCCTACTAATATAATAAACCATAGGGCTCTACAAGATGTTCAAGTGCTGCCCCTTCCCCTCTTTTTAAAAACCCCACATAACCTAAACCCTAAGCACCCTTGGCCTTACCCTCAGCCGTCCTTTTCCTTCTGAGAGCTAACAGCCTCTCTCCTCCACGCTCAGGCAACGTCCGACACCCTCCGGCCTTCACCCCCTCCTGCGCGGGCAGACATCCTCCCCCTCATTGTAGACCGCACAACTCTCATGCCCAACCCTCGCCCATGCCATTCACCTTGCCTTAGGCGAACCCTTGCCCGCGTCGACCCCCTGCAGCCATGCACTGGAGCCCTGACCACCGGCTGCCCTCCAGAACCCCCTGCCACCTTCTCCAGGCCGCCGGTAAGCTCCTACGGCCCGCAACAGGCCGCCAACACCTCCTCCAACCAACTGCAGACCTCGACGACCCATAGACACCGCTGTCCACTTCTCTCCTCGCGGCCACAACGTGTTCCCACGCCGTAGCTGCTGTTAAACACCGTACACGTCCCGAGCCTTTGCTGCATTTCACCGGTTAGTGGATCTATCTATTAATATACTATAACCCACACCGTAATGTAGAAAACTTAATAAAATTAGACTATTAGACGTCGTAGGAATTATTTTAACGTTAGTTATGATTGAAAAGGACCTGATCTGAATGTATGTTTAATCAAACCAGCGAACTGATCTCACCGTAGAGTAGTACTCGTCGAGGCGAACCCACCGGCACCAAGAACGCTGAAATCAGGCAAGTGTACAATTTATTGTGAATTTTTGAAGTTAGATGCTTTAATAGTCATTTTCATTTAAAGCTGTGTAACTCGAAATCTACACGTGAAAGGACGCATGAAAATAATACCATGATGTTCTAGCCTTAAATTGTGACGCATCGACATATAACTTGATATGTTTTAGTTTTAAATATTGGCAATGAAAATCATTATTTGTAACATGTTCATTAAATCCACCTGTTCAACATTCTTTTAAATTATTGTAAATATTGTTCAACACTCGTTTTTAATCATTGAAAATGTTGTACAAAAAGAAATATTGCCATTTTTAAATTGGTGCATATCTTGCTTGGTCATTTTTGGAATGTTTAACTAATGAGTGACACCGTGAAATCGTGCATCTAAAAGGCAAAATTGTGAATTTGTGATGTCGTGTGAGTCGACTAGGCTGGCTCGTGTTCCAGCACAAATCTGGGGTGGGGTTACGGTTGAGCGGCCACTAAGTGTATGAAGGGATCCTCTTTTTAAGAGAACCACCTACATGCGGTGGGGTAGCGTCAATCAAGGTAAAACCCCCGTGAGAAGAACGATCCACTCATCACGACTTAAAGGCGTGAACCCTATGAGAGATAGAAAACACTGACATGGAACTTGTATTTACTATTGTTGTCTAAGTTAAAATTGCCATGTTAATAAATCTTAAAATTCCATGCTCATTACTTTACTTCTTAAACTGTTTAGAACTGCCATGTTAGAAATGCTTTACTTTACTTCACTTAGAACTGCCATGTTTAAACTTGTTGCTGACATCTTGTATTAAAACTATTAATGCTTCGTAATTCAATAATATTTTGTACACCTTGCCTTGGGTTTCTGATATCTACTTCCAACCCTTGCTGATATACATTCATATTTTTGGATGTATGTCAGATCCCGAGCTTGAGTACAAGGAAGATCCTTTCGAGACGCCTGACTTAGAGAGCCAGGAGTTCACCGTTGACGCCGAGTCTCTCCCTACGGAGGACTAAATACCTATCCCATTGCTGCCTTCTTTTAATTTTACTTTCAGTACTATGCTTCCTTTGTAGTTACTTTGGCCCAGCTGTGGCCTTTGCGTTTTTTTCGTGTATGGACATTTTTCTGGATGTGGCTTTAAATTTTATGAATGTTTCTTATTATTCTGAAATGCATGCAAGGACATGCCTTGTTGTTGTTATCACAGGCGCTCATTGAACTCGAGCTTCACCGCTCCAGTTCATGTAGACCTCGTAACCTTCTCGCTTCCGGTGTATTTTGGGAAGCGCGGTGTTACAGATACCATCAGCTACTCAAGTTAGAACCCTTACTTGAGGTTTCATTTAAACCCACTTGTAGCAACCCTACAAGTGTAATCGAGCAACAATCGATGTCCTTGACTCCCACAACTTGGGATCAAGGAAACCCACTCTCACAAAACGAGAGTGAAATCGAAATACGAGATAATGAAATTCGAAATGAAAAACACTTACAAACACTATGTCTTGACGTAGAACTTGAAGGATCTTGTGTGTGTGTGTGTGTGTGTGTGTGTGTGTGTGTGTGTGTGTGTGTGTGTGTGTGTGTGTGTGTGTGTGTGTGTGTAGATGTCTCTTCCAAGATGAGAGAAAGCCTTTGTACTTGTCTTCACCAAAGCTTGAAGCTCAGATTTGGTTTAGGTGGGAAGACAAGATTAAAGTTTAGATTTCTAGGCTTGTGAGTTGAGGAAGAGAGAACTTGAGAGATTGAACTTAGGAATGAATACAAGATTGTTTAAGTGTTCAAGAGTTCTCCAATGGAACAAAAAGACACCATTTTATAAGTTCTCTAAACCCCTCAAGCAAAATACCCAAAACCCCCTTTGAAATCCGTCTGGAAAAAGCCAACGGATAGAAAATAAGCGCTAGACAGTCGACTGATGAAGAACTCATAGTTGCCTGCTGCACTGTGGCAGAGGGTATGTGAGAATTCAAACGGTAACTTACTACATAAGACAGTCAACTGATGAAGGTCAGACATGCGCCTGTAAACCAACAGTCGACTGAGAAACCTTCTACATGCGACTCGATTCCTAAGTGCGTAAGTGGTGAAAACTCAGGAAGTTTGGGAAGACAAGATAGACGACTGTAGAAGAATATACAGGCGACTGTGCTATGGGCAGGCGCCTGTAAATCCTTCGTACATCGCCTGTAAGCGAAAGTGCGAAAGTTGTCATAACTTTGGAAGTTTGACAAGCGGGGACAAGTGAGTATAGAAGCATATACAGGAAACTGTGCCATGGGCAGGCATCTGTAAATCCTTCTTACATCACATGCAGACGCAAGTGCGAAAGTTGACAAAACTTTGGAAATCTGGGCAAGGATAGACAGTCGACTGACTAACAAGTCACATGCACCTGTAGATGGACATGCGATTGTTCAAAGTACATCAGTCGACTAATGAATTTAATAGCAAAAAACCCAGAAGTGCAAGTGAAAAAGTATGTGCATAACAGACGGCTGGAGAACAAATCTCATTCACCTGTAAATCGTTTAGCAGTTGCCTGTTAGAAATCCAAAATGTACATGCTTGAGAATTAAAATTGGAGGCCTAAGAAATGAGTTCTAATGCTTTCCTAGGATAGAATGGAAGATGTGTGTGTGCTCCAACATAATTCAACTTCTAAGCTACATGCTAATAAAAAAGAAGAAGAGAATAAAAAGATTACAATTGTTTTTGTCTCTCTTCTTTCTATTGAATGATCTTAAAGTCTTCTTGAAGCTTCTATCTTCATCTTCTATCATCCAACATACTTTATGAGCTTTGATTGATCCTTGAGTGATATCCATTGCTAATTGATCTTCATGATAGGCTTAGACAAATGGATTAACTGCAAGTAGGGGATTAGTCACAAGTATTTATGTTTGCTCATCATCAAAACCAAGTAGAAAGAAGTCCAATACTCAACATTCTCCCCCTTTTGGTGATGACAAACAATCATAAACAAAAAAATAAATAATTGTGCTTAAAGATACTTACTCCCCCTATATAAATGCGAATCAAGTTAGTCAATATAATTAAAGGCATCTAATGATCAATTAAAGCAAATATGTAAGATACGCATGAGTGAAATGATTTCAAGATTAGAAATTTAGGATTTTAGAATCCAAATTCATTATATCTTACTCCCACTGAATCTAAGGCAATATCAATCTTAGACTCAAGTTTAGATTATACTTAGCACAAAATTATGATTTGTTTATTTCTCTCCCCCTATGACATTATCCAAAAAGAGGGAGTAGAGAAACAACAACAAAAGTGCTAAATAAAACTAAAACAATCATGAGAGTCTAAAGAATGTGATACATATTCAATGTGATACCAAAATAAAATCGAGAAAACAAGAAGGTGCATCACACTAATACAAGTCAAAAAATCATCAAAACAGAAATTCTAGTTGACTAAAGGAATGAGAGTTCAATATCAACATTAAGCATGCAACATGTCTCACCACACATCATATAAATAAAAGAGCACAAAGAGACAAGATTGCACAACATATACACAAGTCTCACATCAGAGAATAAAGAGTCAAAATGTGGTCAAGGGGCGTTGACCGTGGACCGTGGACTGTGGACTGCCCGGTCAACGTGGACTGTGGACTGACCGTGGATCGTGGACCGTGGACTGTGGACCGTGGACCATGTTTCAGAGTGTTTTCTCACTACAGAAGCGTTGACCGTGGACTGCCCGGTCAACGTGGTCAAGGGGCCGACTTGGGTCCCTTGGGTGCGTCGAGCTCGTGCGGACGCGACGCGAATCGGAGATGCGGACGACACGGAGTACGTCAGCAGGGCCGGGTCTGGACTCTCAGCCTCGAGGGGGCTGAGGGGAAGCCTCGGCCCGGTGTGAGATGCTCGGCCTCGGACGGTCGGACGACGTGGGGTAGCCTCGGCGTCTTGACTTGGCGTGCGATCGACACGGAGCTGAGGGGAAGCCTTGACCCGGTGTGAGGTGCTCGGCCTCGAACGGTCGGACGACGAAGGGTAGCCTCGGTCGCCTCGGTTGATGCGCGACCGGTGTGGAGCCGAGGGGAAGCCTCAGCGCTTGGATCAGACGTCTCCCTGGACAGACGAGAACACTCGTCAGGGGGGCCGGACCTTGGTTCCGGCCAAATCCCCTCCGATGCCTAAGTCAGATGGTGATCTGAAAGAGGAGGCTCGACGGAGACGGTTCGACCAGAGAGGAGATCGGAACGACGTCCTCCGGCGCGAGCGAGGAGAAGGAGATGAAACGGGGGAACTAGGTCGTTGATGCAGTACCTTAGGTTTTGTTACCTGAGATGCGGGTCCTTTGTCCAGTCGTCCTTCTAGCCCTTTTATAGACCTCCGTCGTGATTACCCATGACTCACGTCCCTCGTCCGCCCCCAATCGTGCCCCCTCAATCCGCCTCCCCATCGCCGCTCCCTGCGCCATCCCAGCACCTCCCCATAACGGCCATTAAGTGGTAGCGGGCCTGGGGGAACGGTTATCGCTGGAGTGGGCGAGTGACTTGCGCGTTATCGGGGCCGGGTCGGATCGATGTTCGGGGGCCCTCTAGGGGGCCTTGTCGGATGGGCCTGATCGCGCAGATGGGCTTCCGATCGGTCAGTCGGGTTTCTGGGCTCGTGTCTTTCGGGCTTTGGCCAAATAGGCGTAACAATTTCCCCCATTGGTCGGGTCGATCGGCCTCAGCCGGTTCGGCTCGGCCGATGTGACTTCCGCCGATTTCGATAGGCTCGTCAGTCGATGCCGACTCATTAATTGGTCGTCATCATGAGTTGGTCCGTTCGATACTTTTAAGGCGCGGGTTCTGAAGCTCCGTCGGTCCCCTGATGCTGCCACGTGTAACTGTGGGTTTATCCCCACCGCTCGCGGGGTCGTCTTAGGTAGAGAAGCCGGGTGGGTTGTGAGCCGCCATCCTGTCATTTCCTTCTTTGCGTTGATCCTGATCCTGCCTGAGCTCTGCCCTATGTCGTCTTCCTCTGCCACTGGTTCGGGTCGGCCGGAGCGTGACGTCACTCCTGGCCTGGTGGGTAGTCCTCCTTCGGCAATTCGTCGGCACGGGGGCGAACTTTCAGGGGTGCCCCCAGAGGTCTTAGCATGGCCTTCGTCGGTCTGTGCCACCGCCATCGGGAGTATGCGCTCCGCCTACCTGCTCCCGCCTTACTCGGCTCGTGCTCCTGGGCCCGACGAGCGGATCTGCCTTCCTGGTCCCAACGAGGTTGGAGTATACGAGAAGTGCTTCCGCTTCGGGCTTCGTTTCCCGCTCCACCCCTTTATCATTGAATTCCTTCAAGCCCACCACGTGGGCTTGTGCCAATTCTGCCCCAATGCCATCGGGCTCCTCGTCGGGTTCGTTGTCATCTGCATGCTGAGGGGAGTGGTGCCCTCCCTCCGTCTCTTCGCCCAGTTCTACCGCTTGAGTCATCACCAATCGGGGGCGTGGATTTACATCAGCACCCGCCTGAAGATGAGCCTCGTGTTGGGGTTGCCGAGCTCCCTGAAATGTTGGAAGGGGGAGTATGTATTTGTTACATTCCCGTCGAGTGTACCTTTCCCGGTTCGGTGGGGAGTGGCCGGCGCGGTCATCCTCGATCTGGGTGAGCCGACTGCCGCCGAGCTGCAGACGGCGAAGGCCCTGTTGGCGATTCCTTCGAGGGAGCGGATGATCGACGTCCTCTTTGGTAACCATAACTTGCGCAAGACGGTGTGGCCCTTGGGTAAGCTCTCCAAATATTCGCCACTCGAGGTTGCTCGGGCTCTTCTCGGCCGCTTACTTCTTCTTTGGGTGCAGGTGGGTTCCCTCTCGGTTCTTCTCCCGCCAGCCCTCACGTGCAGGCCCCAGATCCGGACCCGCGTAGGAGGGATCACGTGTTGGAGGTCCGGAAGAAGCAGCATGTCGTGACCTCGGCTGTTGGCTCCAAAAGGAAGAAGGGGTCATCTCCCTCCATCCCCTTGTTGGAGTCTTCCAAGAGGGTCCGCGGAGGGGTCGAGCAAGTTGACGTCCCGCCGCCCGCCGATCAGCACCGACCTGCCCCCGTTGAGGTTGCCTGGCTGTGGGTTGGCCCCTCTCCTCTCCCGGGTGGTTCTCTCCCTGATGCCTACGATCGGTATCTAGACGTGTTCCGCTCCGACCCAGGCGAGTTTCCTTCGTCAGGGGAAGGCCTTCTTCGTCCACGCTTCCCGGTGGGGGAGAAGGAATCGGTGTTTTTGAGCCGCGGAGCTGCCGCACGAGTGGCCGAGAACAGTTGCCTCCCTCCTGATCAGGCTGCGCTGGATGGAGTTAGAGGTGACTGTTTGGCCACCTTCGTGATCCAGGCCGGCCAACAGGTAGAGTGTCTCTGCTTGTCCTTCCTCTAGCTGCTTTCACCGTCTTACCTTGGTTGCCTTGGTGCAGTTGTCCTCGGTGGGTCTTTCGATGACGCGCCAGTTTGCAGCGCTTCCTAAGGCCAGGTCCGACGCCGGGCGAGATCTTGAGGTCCACGGTGACGAGGGGGAGGCAGGTCAGTTAGATGAGGCGCGGGTCAGGTCCTGGGAGACCCGCATAACTGAGCTGTCCTCTGCCCTGGAAGAGGCGGACCGTGAGAGAGCCTTGGCTTTGACTGCGAAGTCATAGGCCGAGGCGCGGGTCGCCGAGATTTTGGGAGACGCCGACGCGTCTGGGAGAGCCGGCAAGATCCCCGTCTCCGTTGCTGCCCCTGAGGCCCTGGAGCTCTCCAATCGTCTGGAGGCGGAGGAGGAGCAGGTGAGGGCTCTCCTTGCTCAACTTGGCGAGAGGTCCCGGGAGATTGAGGTGGAGAGGGCGGAGCACCAACGCCAGATCGAGACCTTGGAGGCTCGGGTGCGTGGGCTTGAGGAGGTGGATCCATCCCGGGTCGCCCGAGACGCCGTGGAGGAGTATGCCACCTCCTTCGTCGAGTCCGCCTTGGCTGAGGCGTTCGAGAAGGGTTTCGCCCGGTGTCAATCCGAGATCCGGAAGAAGTTCCCGTTCTCGGGAGTCAACTTCGAGGATCTCCGGGCGCACTCTGACGGTGAACGGAGCGTGGGGGGCGACTCAAATGAACAACCAGCCTGTGGCTCCACGGGTGCCCCTGGAGATGATTGAGGGAGGGGAATGCCCCTCGGCCTCTTCGTATGTCTCTCTGTACATCTTTTTGTTAGGCGTACGCCTTGCAGGCGTCTCATCGGGCGAGGCTTCCCTTGTCTCGAGTGGGTTTCTTGTTAACACATTTATCTGGAAGGGAACAAACTCAAATAAATTTATTTCGTAGAAAATAATACATTTATTGAAAGTACTTGCGTAAGTGTTCTGTATTCCAGGCGTGAGTGAGGATCCTCCCCTCCATATCGGCTAGGCGGTAGGTTGCGGGCCCGAGGACCTCGATGACTTTATAGGGTCCCTCCCATTTAGCCGCGAGCTTCCCTTTGCGGGTAATATCCGGGTTGAAGCTTGCTTTCCTGAGGACCAGGTCCCCAAGGTGGAAACTCCTTCCCCTGACCCGAGAATTGTAGTACCGGGCCACCTTTTGCTTCTGGCGGATAATGGTGGCTAGGGCTTGCTCCCGTCGCTCGCCGAGGAGCTCCAGACCCAGTTCTAGGCCTTGAGAATTCCTGTCTTCGTCGAAACATTTGAGGCGGAGAGACTCTTCACCCAGTTCGACCGGTACCACTGCCTCGGCTCCGTAGGCAAGCATGAAGGGGATTTCGCCGGTGGCCTCCTTGTGGGTCGTCCGGTATGACCAGAGTATCCCGGGGAGCTATTCCGGCCAGTTTCCTTCGGCGTCCTTCACTTTCTTTCGGAGGGGCTCTATGATGCATTTGTTGGCTGCTTCCGCCATCCCGTTGGTCTGGGGGTGTGCTACAGAGGCGAAGAAGAGCTTGATCCCCCATTCTGCGCAAAAGTCTTTAAAGCCCGTGGAGTCGAACTGTTTCCCGTTGTCGGTGACGATGGCCCGTGGAACTCCGAATCTGGAGATGACGGAGTTCCATACGAAGCTTTTCGCTTTCTTCCACGTGATGGTGGCCAATGGTTCGGCCTCGATCCACTTGGTAAAGTAGTCCACCGCCACAATCAGATACTTCCGCTGCCCCCGACCCAGCTTAAATGGTCCGAGGATGTCTAGTCCCCATTTCGCAAAGGGGATGGGGCTCACGATAGGGATGAGCTCTGACGGGGGAGTTGAGGTGTGGTTGGCAAACCTCTGACATTCTTGGCACTTTTGGACATAGTTCGTTGCGTCCTGGACTAGGGTCGGCCAGTAATATCCATGCCTCAAGATCTTCTTTGCGACCATCTTGCCCCCGTGGTGATTTCCGCAGATCCCTTCGTGAACCTCCCGTAGGACGTAGTCGGCTTCCTGCGGTTCGATACATTTCAGGTATGGGAGGGCATCCGCCTTCGTCCAGCGTCTTCGATAGAGCGTCCCCTCATGGATCATGTATCGGAGCGCTTTCCTTTCCAGGGTCCGACGCTCGTCCCAGTCCGTCGGCACCTCCCCATGAGTGAGGTACCGTATGATCGGGTCCATCCAGGTGGGATCTTGGTCGATCGCCATCACCTCCCGCTCTTCCGTGCTGGGGGACTGCAGGTTCTCCATGTAGATGGTGCGGCCCAGCTCCTTGGTCGAGGACGAGGCTAGCTTTGACAACGCATCTGCCCGTGCGTTCTCCGACCGTGGGAGATGTAAGACTTCCGCTTTCTTGAACCTGGACAGCGCCGCTTTGGCGATGGCGAGATACCTCTGCATTGCTTCCTCCCGCACCTCGTAACTTCCCAGAAGCTGGTTGACAATGAGCTTCGAGTCGCTGAGGAGGCGCACGGACTCGGCTCCGAGCTCCTGGGCCAGCCTTAGGCCGTTGATTACCGCTTCGTACTCCGCCATGTTGTTGGTGGCCGGGAACTCGAACCGCAACGCGTATTCCACGATGTTCCCTTCCGGAGATCGGATCACGATCCCAGCCCCGCCTCCCGACTGTGTTGCCGATCCGTCCACATGGACTATCCATGCTCCTGGGTCTTCTGACTGGACAGGGTGGAGGTGGTCAGCCGAAAGGAAAGATAAGGGCTGGGTGATTACCGTTGCTGGGCCTTCTTCCTCCGGGGGATTTTCTCCTTCCGTTGTGCACTCAGCGATGAAGTCGGCTAAGGCCTGCCCCTTGATGGCAGTGCGTGGCTTGAATCGGAGGTCGAACTCGCTTAACTCCACTCCCCAGTTCAGCATCCTTCCCATTCGATCGAATCTCTTGAGATTCTGCTCTAATTGCGAGTCGGTCAAGACCAAAATGGTGTGGGCTTGGAAGTAGGGCCTGAGCCTTCGCGCTGAGAGAACGAGGGCGTACGCCAGTTTCTCCATGGGCGAGTATCGCACCTCCGCTCCCTTCAAGATCCGGCTCGTGTAGTACACCGGCCATTGCACCCCACCGTCTTCCCTGACTAGCACCGAGCTCACCGCTTCCTCC
Organism: Scilla litardierei; assembly: GCA_030789695.1. Lineage (NCBI taxonomy): Eukaryota > Viridiplantae > Streptophyta > Magnoliopsida > Asparagales > Asparagaceae > Scilla > Scilla litardierei. The sequence continues at coordinate 46,539,129 of CM061136.1, read as the reverse complement.
GCGCGTGCCAGGTAAAGGCTTAGCGATTCCCCTTCTCGTGGCTTGGATAGGAGAGGCGGGCTGCGGAGGTACTCCTTGAGGTCCGCGAATGCCCTGGAGCAGTCTTCGTCCCATGGTATCGCCTTCTTGTTGTCTGACGGTTCCGCGATCGCTTTCCTCAAGACTTTGAAGAAGGGGAGCGACCTCTCTGCCGACTTGGATAGGAATCGCCCCAAGGCCGCGATGCACCCATTCAGCCTTTGCAGTTCTTTGATCGTCGTCGGCTCCCGCATATTGATCAGTGCCTCGATCTTGTCAGGATTAGCTTCAATGCCACGGTTAGTTATCATAAATCCCAAGAATTTGCCAGATCTTACCCCGAACGTGCACTTCGTGGGGTTGAGTCGGATGTTGTGTCGCCGCAACCGCTCGAAGGTTTCACAGAGGTCGGCGATATGGTCCTCCGGCTTTCTCGACTTGACAAGCATGTCGTCGATGTAGACCTCCAGGTTCGTCCCGATCTGGGAGTAAAAAACCTTGTTGACCATTCTCTGGTAGGTGGCCCCTGCGTTCTTCAAGCCGAAGGGCATCTTCTTGTAGCAGTAGGTTCCCCGGTCCGTCGTGAAGGCTGTCATCTCTTCGTCACGGGGATCCATCTGGACCTGATTGTACCCCGAGTAGGCGTCCATGAAGCTTAGCATCTCGTACCCCGAGGCATTGTCCACAAGGTGGTCTATGCGCGGCAGGGGGTAGCTGTCCTTGGGGGAGGCTTTGTTGAGGTCACTGAAGTCCACGCACATTCGCCACTTTCCGTTGGGCTTTTTGACCATCACCACGTTCGATAGCCACTCCGGGTACCAGACCTCTCGTATGAAGCCGGCATCGAGAAGACGCTCTACCTCCTCGGAGGCCGCCTTCATCTTTTTGCCACCTAGGTTCCGTTTCTTCTGCCTGACCGGCTTGAAGTTGGGGTCGGCGTTGATCTGGTGGACGATCACCTGGGGATCTACGCCGGGTGTTACGCCTATTTGGCCGAAGCCCGAAAGACAGGAGCCCAGAAACCCGACTGACCGATCGGAAGCCCATCTGCGCGATCAGGCCCGCCCGACAAGGCCCCCTAGAGGGCCCCCGAACATCGATCCGACCCGGCCCCGATAACGCGCAATTCACTCGCCCACTCCAGCGATAACCGTTCCCCCAGGCCCGCTACCACTTAATGGCCGTTATGGGGAGGTGCTGGGATGGCGCAGGGAGCGGCGATGGGGAGGCGGATTGAGGGGGCACGATTGAGGGCGGACGAGGGACGTGAGTCATGGGTAATCAAGACGGGAGGTCTATAAAAGGGCTAGAAGGACGACTGGACAAAGGACCCGCATCTCAGGTAACAAAACCTAAGGTACTCCATCAACGACCTAGTTCCCCCGTTTCATCTCCTTCCCCCCGCTCGCGCCGGAGGACGTCGTTCCAATCTCCTCTCGAGTCGAACCGTCTCCGCCGAGCCTCCTCTTTCAGATCACCATCTGACTTAGGCATCGGAGGGGATTTGGCCGGAACCAAGGTCCGCCCCCCCTGACGAGTGTTCTCGTCTGTCCAGGGAGACGTCAGATCCAAGCGCTGAGGCTTCCCCTCGGCTCCACACCGGCCGTGCATCAACCGAGGCGACCGAGGCTACCCCTCGTCATCCGACTGTCCGAGGCCAAGCACCTCACACCGGGCCGAGGCTTCCCCTCAGCTCCGTGTCGATCGCACGCCAAGTCAAGACGCCGAGGCTACCCCACGTCGTCTGACCGTCCGAGGCCGAGCATCTCACACCGGGCCGAGGCTTCCCCTCAGCCCCCTCGAGGCCGAGAGTCCTGACCCAGCCCTGTTGACGTACTCCGCGTCGTCCGCATCTCTGATTCACGTCGCGTCCGCACGAGCTCGACGCACCCAAGGGACCCAAGTCGGCCCCTTGACCACGTTGACCGGGCAGTCCACAATCAACGCTTCTGTAGTGAGAAAACACTCTGAAACATCTGGCGCCGTCTGTGGGAATGAACTATCCCACGAAGAAACAAACCACACTTGCAATGACACGGCTTCACCCATCCCGGCGAAGGGGGGCAAAGCTCAGGCGCGAGGTGACAGGGCCCGCCATGGTTGGCAGGAGAGGGCCCGGGCCCAGCACGAGGAGGACCATGAGGAGAAGGTCAGGAAACCCTCACCGGCCCTACCAGTCGGGAGGGCGGGCTCGACAGTAGCAGCGCGCAGGTCGGACGTAGCTTTAGTGGTGTCGGTGATCATCGACACAACAATGGTACGACGGCTGCTCATCGACACCGGCAGCTCCTGCGATGTCCTTTTCATGTCAACCTTGGAAAAGATGGGGCGGCTGAAGGAAGACTTAGAACCTTGCTCGGGTCCCGTGGTGGGATTCACGGGTCATTCCACCCCCATCGTCGGCACGATCCGCCTCCCAGTAACACTCGGAGGCCCCCCAGACTCGGTGACCCTGGCGGTAGAATTCGTCTTATTGGGGATCGGGTCGGAGTATAACGGAATCATCGACCGACCCCTTCTCAACGCCATCGGCGCAGTAGTCTCGACCCTTCATCAAACTATCAAGTTCCGAATGCCAAGGGGGATGGGGCAGGTCGAAGGCAACTCGGGGAGACCGAATACCTGCTACCAATTGGAGGAGGAAGGGCCCGAGGATCGTCTAGTCGACCAGATGGCCGCGCTCGACTTAAGGAGTGGGCCGAGACCCACCCCTGCAGAAGAACAAGAGCAGATCCCGGTCACAGACGTCGAGGGCAGGTTCATCTCAATTGGGAGAGGGCTAGGCCACGACCTGAGGAGCTGACTGGTCGAGTGCCTGTAGGCGAACCTCGACATCTTTGCCTGGTCACCGGAGGACATGCCCGGCGTAGATCCCCAAGTGATCGTCCACCAGATCAACGCCGACCCCAACTTCAAGCCGGTCAGGCAGAAGAAACGGAACCTAGGTGGCCAAAAGATGAAGGCGGCCTCCGAGGAGGTAGAGCGTCTTCTCGATGCCGGCTTCATACGAGAGGTCTGGTATCCGGAGTGGCTATCGAACTTGGTGATGGTCAAAAAGCCCAACGGAAAGTGGCGAATGTGCGTGGACTTCAGTGACCTCAACAAAGCCTGCCCCAAGGATAGCTACCCCCTGCTGTGCATAGACCACCTTGTGGACAATGCCTCGGGGTACGAGATGCTAAGCTTCATGGACGCCTACTCGGGGTACAATCAGGTCCAGATGGATCCCCGGGACGAAGAGATGACAGCCTTCACGACGGACCGGGGAACCTACTGCTACAAGAAGATGCTCTTCGGCTTGAAGAACGCAGGGGCCACCTACCAGAGAATGGTCAACAAGGTTTTTTACTCCCAGATCGGGAGGAACCTGGAGGTCTACATCGACGACATGCTTGTCAAGTCGAGAAAGCCGGAGGACCATATCGCCGACCTCCGTGAAACATTCGAGCGGTTGCGGCGACACAACATCCGACTCAACCCCACGAAGTGCACGTTCGGGGTAAGATCTGGCAAATTCTTTGGATTTATGATAACTAACCGTGGCATTGAAGCTAATCCTGACAAGATCGAGGCACTGATCAATATGCGGGAGCCGACGACGATCAAAGAACTGCAAAGGCTGAATGGGTGCATCGCGGCCTTGGGGCGATTCCTATCCAAGTCGACAGAGAGGTCGCTCCCCTTCTTCAAAGTCCTGAGGAAAGCGATCGCGGAACCGTCAGACAACAAGAAGGCGATACCATGGGACGAAGACTGCTCCAGGGCATTCGCGGACCTCAAGGAGTACCTCCGCAGCCCGCCTCTCCTATCCAAGCCACGAGAAGGGGAATCGCTAAGCCTTTACCTGGCACGCGCGGAGGAAGCGGTGAGCTCGGTGCTAGTCAGGGAAGACGGTGGGGTGCAATGGCCGGTGTACTACACGAGCCGGATCTTGAAGGGAGCGGAGGTGCGATACTCACCCATGGAGAAACTGGCGTACGCCCTCGTTCTCTCAGTGCGAAGGCTCAGGCCCTACTTCCAAGCCCACACCATTTTGGTCTTGACCGACTCGCAATTGGAGCAGAATCTCAAGAGATTCGATCGAATGGGAAGGATGCTGAACTGGGGAGTGGAGTTAAGCGAGTTCGACCTCCGATTCAAGCCACGCACAGCCATCAAGGGGCAGGCCTTGGCCGAATTCATCGCTGAGTGCACAACGGAAGGAGAACATCCCCCGGAGGAAGAAGGCCAAGCAACGGTAATCACCCAGCCCTTATCTTTCCTTTCGGCTGACCACCTCCACCCTGTCCAGTCAGAAGACCCAGGAGCATGGATAGTCCATGTAGACGGATCGGCAACACAGTCGGGAGGCGGGGCTGGGATCGCGATCCGATCTCCGGAAGGGAACATCATGGAATACGCGTTGCGGTTCGAGTTCCCGGCCACCAACAACGTGGCGGAGTACGAAGCGGTAATCAACGGCCTGAGGCTGGCCCAGGAGCTCGGAGCCGAGTCCGTGCGCCTCCTCAGCGACTCGAAGCTCATTGTCAACCAGCTTCTGGGAAGTTACGAGGCGCGGGAGGAAGCAATGCAGAGGTATCTCGCCGTCACCAAAGCGGCGCTGTCCAGGTTCAAGAACACGGAAGTCTTACATCTCCCACGGTCGGAGAACGCACGGGCAGACGCGTTGTCAAAGCTAGCCTCGTCCTCGACCAAGGAGCTGGGTCGCACCATCTACGTGGAGAACCTGTAGTCCCCCAGCACGGAAGAGCGGGAGGTGATGGCGATCGACCAAGATCCCACCTGGATGGACCCGATCGTACGGTACCTCACTCATGGGGAGGTGCCGACGGACTGGGACGAGCGTCGGACCCTGGAAAGGAAAGCGCTCTGATACGTGATCCATGAGGGGACGCTCTACCGAAGACGCTGGACGAAGGTGGATGTCCTCCCATACCTGAAATGTATCGAACCGCAGGAAGCCGACTACGTCCTACGGGAGGTTCACGAAGGGATCTGCGGAAATCACCACGGGGGCAAGATGGTAGCACAAAAGATCTTGAGGCAGGGATATTACTGGCCGACCCTAGTCCAGGACACAACGAACTACGTCCAAAATTTCCAAGAATGTCATAGGTTTGCCAACCACACCTCAACTCCCCCGTCGGAGCTCATCCCTATCGTGAGCCCCATCCCCTTTGCGAAATGGGGACTAGACATCCTCGGACCATTTAAGCCAGGTCGGGGGCAGCGGAAGTATCTGATTGTGGCGGTGGACTACTTTACCAAGTGGATCGAGGTCGAACCATTGGCCACCATCACGTGGAAGAAAGAGAAAAGCTTCGTATGGAACTCCGTCATCTCCAGATTCGGAGTTCCACGGGCCATCGTCACCGACAATGGGAAACAGTTCGACTCCGCGGGCTTCAAAGACTTTTGCGCGGAATGGGGGATCAAGCTCCTCTTCGCCTCTGTAGTGCACCCCCAGACCAATGGGATGGCGGAAGCAGCCAACAAATGCATCATAGAGCCCCTCCGAAAGAAAGTGAAGGACGCCGAAGGAAACTGGCCGGAAGAGCTCCCCGGGATACTCTGGTCATACCGGACGACCCACAAGGAGGCCACCGACGAAACCCCCTTCATGCTTGCCTACGGAGCCGAGGCAGTGGTACCGGTCGAACTGGGTGAAGAGTCTCTCCGCCTCAAATGCTTCGACGAAGACAGGAATTCTCAAGGCCTAGAACTGGGTCTGGAGCTCCTCGGCGAGCGACGGGAGCAAGCCCTAGCCACCATTATCCGCCAGAAGCAAAAGGTGGCCCGGTACTACAATTCTCGGGTCAGGGGAAGGAGTTTCCACCTTGGGGACCTGGTCCTCAGGAAAGCAAGCTTCAACCCGGATATTACCCGCAAAGGGAAGCTCGCGGCTAAATGGGAGGGACCCTATAAAGTCATCGAGATCCTCGGGCCCGCAACCTACCGCCTAGCCGATATGGAGGGGAGGATCCTCACTCATGCCTGGAATACAGAACACTTACGCAAGTACTTTCAATAAATGTATTGTTTTCTACGAAATAAATTTATTTGAGTTTGTTCCCTTCCAGATAAATGTGTTAACAAGAAACCCACTCGGGACAAGGGAAGCCTCGCCCGATGAGACGCCTGCAAGGCATACGCCTAACAAAAAGATGTACAGAGAGACACACGAAGAGGCCGAGGGGCATTCCCCTCCCTCAATCATCTCCAGGGGCACCCGTGGAGCCACAGGCTGGCTGTTCATTTGAGCCGCCCCCCACGCTCCGTTCGCCATCAGAGTGCGCCCGGAGATCCTCGAAGTTGACTCCCGAGAACAGGAACTTCTTCCGGATCTCGGATTGACACCGAGCGAAACCCTTCTCGAACGCCTCAGCCAAGGAGGACTCGACGAAGGAGGTGTCATACTCCTCCACGGCGTCTCGGGCGACCCGGGATGGATCCACCTCCTCAAGCCCACGCACCCGAGCCTCCAAGGTCTCGATCTGGCGTTGGTGCTCCGCCCTCTCCACCTCGATCTCCCGGGACCTCTCGCCAAGTTGAGCAAGGAGAGCCCTCACCTGCTCCTCCGCCGCCTCCAGACGATCGGAGAGCTCCAGGGCCTCGGGGGCAGCAACGGAGATGGGGATCTTGCCGACTCTCCCAGACGCGTCGGCGTCTCCCAAAAGCTCGACGACCCGCGCCTCGGCCTCTGACTTCGCAGTCAAAGCCAAGGCTCTCTCACGGTCTGCCTCTTCCAGGGCAGAGGACAGCTCAGTTATGCGGGTCTCCCAGGACCTGACCCGCGCCTCATCTAACTGACCTGCCTCCCCCTCGTCACCGTGGACCTCAAGATCTCGCCCGGCATCAGACCTGGCCTTAGGAAGCGCTGCAAACTGGAACCTCATCGAAAGACCCACCGAGGACAACTGCACCAAGGCAACCAAGGTAAGACGGCGAAAGCAGCTAGAGGAAGGACAAGCAGAGACACTCTACCTGTTGGCCGGCCTGGATCACGAAGGTGGCCAAACAGTCACCTCTAACTCCATCCAGCGCAGCCTGATCAGGAGGGAGGCAACTATTCTCGGCCACTCGTGCGACAGCTCCGCGGCTCAAAAACACCGATTCCTTCTCCCCCACCGGGAAGTGTGGACGAAGAAGGCCTTCCCCTGACGAAGGAAACTCGCCTGGGTCGGAGCGGAACACGCCTAGATACTGATCGTAGGCATCAGGGAGAGAACCGCCTGGGAGAGGCGAGGGGACAACCCACGGCCAGGCAACCTCAACGGGGGCAGGTCGGTGCTGATCGGCGGGCGGCGGGACGTCAACTTCCTCGACCCCTCCGCGGACCCTCTTGGAAGACTCCAACAAGGGGATGGAGGGAGATGACCCCTTCTTCATTTTGGAGCCAACAGCCGAGGTCACGACCCGCTGCTTCTTCCGGACCTCCAACACGTGATCCCTCCTACGCGGGTCCGGATCTGGGGCCTGCACGTGAGGGCTGGCGGGAGAAGAACCGAGAGGGAACCCACCTGCACCCAAAGAAAAAGTAAGCGGCCGAGAAGAGCCCGAGCAACCTCGAGTGGCGAATATTTGGAGAGCTTACCCAAGGGCCACACCGTCTTGCGTAAGTTATGGTTACCAAAGAGGACGTCGATCATCCGCTCCCTCGAAGGAATCGCCAACAGGGCCTTCCCCGTCTGTAGCTCAGTGGCAGTCGGCTCACCCAGATCGAGGATGACCGCGCCGGCCACTCCCCATCGAACCGGGAAAGGTACACTCGACAGGAACGTAACAAATACATACTCCCCCTTCCAACGTTTCAGGGAGCTCGGCAACCCCAACACGTGGCTCATCTTCGGGCGGGCGCTGATTTAAATCCACGCCCCCGATTGGTGATGACTCAAGCGGTAGAACTGGGCGAAGAGATGGAGGGAGGGCACCACTCCCCTCAGCATGCAGATGACAACGAACCCGACGAGGAGCCCGATGGCATTGGGGCAGAATTGGCACAAGCCCACGTGGTGGGCTTGAATGAATTCAATGATAAAGGGGTGGAGCGGGAAACGAAGCCCGAAGCGGAAGCACTTCTCGTATACTCCAACCTCGTTGGGACCATGAAGGCAGATCCGCTCGTCGGGCCCAGGAGCATGAGCCGAGTAAGGCGGGAGCAGGTAGGCGGAGCGCATACTCCCGATGGCGGTGGCACAGACCGAAGAAGGCCACGCTAAGACCTCTGGGGGCACCCCTGAAAGTTCGCCCCCGTGCCGACGAATCGCCGAAGGAGGACTACCCACCAGGCCAGGAGTGACGTCACGCTCCGGCCGACCCGAACCAGTGGCAGAGGAAGACGACATAGGGCAGAGCTCGGGCAGGATCAGGATCAACGCAAAGAAGGAAATGACGGGATGGCGGCTCACAACCCACCTGGCTTCTCTACCTAAGACGACCCCGCGAGCGGTGGGGATAAACCCACAGTTACACGTGGCAGCATCAGGGGACCGACGGCGCTTCGGAACCCGCGCCTTAAAAGTATCGAACAGACCAACTCTTGATGATGACCAATTAATGAGTCGGCATCGACTGACGAGCCTGTCGAAATTGGCGGAAGTCACATCGGCCGAGCCGAACCGGCCGAGGCCGATCGACCCGACCAATGGGGGCAATTGTTACGCCTATTTGGCCGAAGCCCGAAAGACACGAGCCCAGAAACCCGACTGACCGATCGGAAGCCCATCTGCGTGATCAGGCCCGCCCGACAAGGCCCCCTAGAGGGCCCCCGAACATCGATCCGACCCGGCCCCGATAACGCGCAAGTCACTCGCCCACTCCAGCGATAACCGTTCCCCCAGGCCCGCTACCACTTAATGGCCGTTATGGGGAGGTGCTGGGATGGCGCAGGGAGCGGCGATGGGGAGGCGGATTGAGGGGGCACGATTGGGGGCGGACGAGGGACGTGAGTCATGGGTAATCGCGACGGGAGGTCTATAAAAGGGCTAGAAGGACGACTGGACAAAGGACCCGCATCTCAGGTAACAAAACCTAAGGTACTCCATTAACGACCTAGTTCTCCCGTTTCATCTCCTTCCCCCCGCTCGCGCCGGAGGACGTCGTTCCGATCTCCTCTCAAGTCGAACCGTCTCCGCCGAGCCTCCTCTTTCAGATCACCATCTGACTTAGGCATCGGAGGGGATTTGGCCGGAACCAAGGTCCGGCCCCCCTGACGAGTGTTCTCGTCTGTCCAGGGAGACGTCTGATCCAAGTACTGAGGCTTCCCCTCGGCTCCACACCGGCCGCGCATCAACCGAGGCGACCGAGGCTACCCCTCTTCGTCCGACCGTCCGAGGCCGAGCACCTCACACTGGGCCGAGGCTTCCCCTCAGCTCCGTGTCGATCGCACGCCAAGTCAAGATGACGAGGCTACCCCACGTCGTCCGACCGTCTGAGGCCGAGCATCTCACACCGGGCCGAGGCTTCCCCTCAGCCCCCTCTAGGCCGAGAGTCCAGACCCAGCCCTGCTGACGTACTCCGCGTCATCCGCATCTCCGATTCGCGTCACGTCTGCACGAGCTCGACGCACCCAAGGGACCCAAGTCGGCCCCTTGACCACGTTGACCGGGCAGTCCACGGTCAACGCTTCTGTAGTGAGAAAACACTCTGAAACACCGGGCATGTCCTCCGGTGACCAGGCAAAGATGTCGAGGTTCGCCTCCAGGCACTCGACCAGTCGGCTCCTCAGGTCGTGGCCTAGCCCTCTCCCGATTGAGATGAACCTGCCCTCGACGTCCGTGACCGGGATCTGCTCTTGTTCTTCTGCAGGGGTGGGTCTCGGCCCACTCCTTAAGTCGAGCGCAGCCATCTGGTCAACTAGACGATCCTCGGGCCCTTCCTCCTCCAATTGGTAGCAGGTATTTGGTCTCCCCGAGTCGCCTTCGACCTGTCCCATCCCCCTTGGCGTTCGGAACTTGATAGTTTGATGAAGGGTCGAGACTACTGTGCCGATGGCATTGAGAAGGGGTTGGCCGATGATTCCATTGTACTCTGACCCGATCCCCAATACGACGAATTCTACCGCCAGGGTCACCGAGTCTGGGGGGCCTCCGAGTGTTACTGGGAGGCGGATCGTGCCGACGATGGGGGTGGAATGACCCGTGAATCACACCACGGGACCCGAGCGAGGTTCTAAGTCTTCCTTCCGCCGCCCCATCTTTTCCAAGGTTGACATGAAAAGGACATCGCAGGAGCTGCCGGTGTCGATGAGCAGCCGTCGTACCATTGTTGTGTCGATGATCACCGACACCACCAAAGCTACGTCCGACCTGCGCGCTGCTACTGTCGAGCCCGCCCTCCCGACTGGTAGGGCCGGCGAGGGTTTCCTGGCCTTCTCCTCATGGTCCTCCTCGTGCTGGGCCCGGACCCTCTCCTGCCAACCATGGCGGGCCCTGTCACCTCGCACCTGAGCTTTGCCCCCCCTTCGCTGGGATGGGTGAAGCCGTGTCATTGCAGGTGTGGTTTGTTTCTTCGTGGGATAGTTCGTTCCCACAGACGGTGCCAGATGTTTCAGAGTGTTTTCTCACTACAGAAGCATTGACCGTGGACTGCCCGGTCAACGTGGTCAAGGGGCCGACTTGGGTCCCTTGGGTGCGTCGAGCTCGTGCGGACGCGACGTGAATCGGAGATGCGGACGACGCGGAGTACATCAGCAGGGCCGGGTCTGGACTCTCAGCCTCGAGGGGGCTGAGGGGAAGCCTTGGCCTGTTGTGAGATGCTCGGCCTCGGACGGTCGGACGACGTGGGGTAGCCTCGGCATCTTGACTTGGCGTGCGATCGACACGGAGCTGAGGGGAAGCCTCGGCCCGGTGTGAGGTGCTCGGCCTCGGACGGTCGGACGACGAGGGGTAGCCTCGGTCGCCTCGGTTGATGCGCGGCCTGTGTGGAGCCAAGGGGAAGCCTCAACGCTTGGATCAGACGTCTCCCTGGACAAACGAGAACACTCGTCAGGGGGGCCAGACCTTGGTTCCGGCCAAATCCCCTCCAATGCCTAAGTCAGATGGTGATCTGAAAGAGGAGGCTCAGCGGAGACGGTTCGACTCGAGAGGAGATCGGAACGATGTCCTCCGGCGCGAGCGGGGGGAAGGAGATGAAACGGGGGAACTAGGTCGTTGATGGAGTACCTTAGGTTTTGTTACCTGAGATGCGGGTCCTTTGTCCAGTCGTCCTTCTAGCCCTTTTATAAACCTCCTGTCGCGATTACCCACGACTCACGTCCCTCGTCCGCCCCCAATCGTGCCCCCTCAATCCGCCTCCCCATCGTCGCTCCCTGCGCCATCCCAGCACCTCCCCATAACGGCCATTAAGTGGTAGCGGGCCTGGGGGAACGGTTATCGCTGGAGTGGGCGAGTGACTTGCGCGTTATCGGGGCCGGGTCGGATCGATGTTCGGGGGCCCTCTAGGGGGCCTTGTCGGGCGGGCCTGATCGCGCAGATGGGCTTCCAATCGGTCAGTCGGGTTTCTGGGCTCGTGTCTTTCGGGCTTCGGCCAAATAGGCGTAACAATTCGCATGAGTGAAATGATTTCAAGATTAGAAATTTAGGATTTTAGAATCCAAATTCATTATATCTTACTCCCACTGAATCTAAGGCAATATCAATCTTAGACTCAAGTTTAGATTATACTTAGCACAAAATTATGATTTGTTTATTTCTCTCCCCCTATGACATTATCCAAAAAGAGGGAGTAGAGAAACAACAACAAAAGTGCTAAATAAAACTAAAACAATCATGAGAGTCTAAAGAATGTGATACATATTCAATGTGATACCAAAATAAAATCGAGAAAACAAGAAGGTGCATCACACTAATACAAGTCAAAAAAAATCATCAAAACAGAAATTCTAGTTGACTAAAGGAATGCGAGTTCAATATCAACATTAAGCATGCAACATGTATCACCACACATCATATAAATAAAAGAGCACAAAGAGACAAGATTGCACAACATATACACAAGGATCACATTAGAGAATAAAGAGTCAAAATGTGATATCATTTATATATGTAAAAAGGGGTTACGTGGAGTACAAAATGAACTATCAACTGTACATACAAACAAAAGTATTACCATCATCCATACAAAATCCAAAAGTATGACTTACATCTATATAAGTGCTATAAGCACCAATACTAACATCCCAAAACAAATACAGACAACCATAGACAGACACTCAAACCAAAACAAAAAAATCTAAGACCTAGGGTGAGCAGTATCTGAGTTTCTTCAGTCAACCTGGATGACAATAGGATCCGAAGGTCATCCAGAACAACATGACATTGGTCTAGCATAACATCGAGGAGGGTACACAGGAGCCTTCCTCTTTGATGACGATGCATCACCACCAGCAGGGATCTCCACATGATCAGGCACAGACGACTGACCAGCAGTAGCATCAACAGGCTTTGAGAGCTGAGCAGGAGGAGGAGGAGGCTGGGTGACCTCAGCAGGAGGGGCCTGAGCATTACCTGAAGAATGAGGAACATCAGTATGTGTGACATCATCGGTAGGAGGAAACATCCCCTAGAGAGAGGCTGGAACTAGGAAGCCATGATACAGAAACGACTTGTAGTAAAGCTCAAGAAGAATATATAGCTTCCGATCCATGTCAGAGACTTTCAGATCAAGAACAGTCATTCGCTCATTCAGCTGAATGAGGAGGGGATCTGAAGTAGGAGCTGAAGGAGGTGGGGTCGATGGGTCAGTAGAATGTGAAGGAGAGGGCTCAGACTCAGATCTCAAGGATACATTAGGAGGAGGGTCAGAGACAAATATCCCCAAAAATTCATCAGGAGAAGAAGAGGACCGAGCAATTAGAGAGCGGGGTATGGACGGGGAAGCCGTAGGTGTAGGAACTTCGAATTGACATATGTTAGAGTAACGCGAGGGAGGCTTCCTCAAGGGTTTAAACCACGAAGTTGCAGTTTTGGGGGCCATGAGCAAAAATCGACTGAAAAGAACGATTAGGGCTCGAAAACAAAAGGGACGAGAGAGATTATACCGACGGAGGGAGTCGAGATGGAGGTGTTGGGATTTTCAAGGTCCCTTGGGCATATATGCTAGCCCGTCCTAAGTCGGATGAACAAAAATATAAAAGAAGCAGCGGAAAAATATTATTAAACTCTTTTAATAAAAGCTACCCTATGGAAACATGCTCCCTAGCCAGGATTATCTACTGACTCGGGTTGGGTCTGACCAACTCGAGAAAGGTCTAACTACTACAAAATATGAAAGGCATAATAAACGGATTCACCCAGAATCTTGCCTTGGTACATGCAATATGTACCGCACCAACTTCTCGCACCGTGCCTCGAGTTGAGCCTCTTTTCGAACCGCACCGCGCCTCGCCTCAAGCTAAACCGCCTCCCAAGCTGCACCGCGCCTCCAAGCCGATCAGTTGTTGAAGAAAGTTTCACTTGAGAAGACCCACGCCAGAGATTTTTGGATCAGATCCAAACCTCCTCGTAGCCTTGCTAGGACCCGACTGGAGGATAGAAAGAACTAAAGAGGAAGAATGATTTAAGTCTAGATCGTGCGTGCTCAAAAATTAGGAGCTTCACAAATTGTAGACTTGGTGCAGGTTTCAATGAGGAGGGTTAACCCTTATTTATATAGGGAGCCGGTCCCTCCCCTCTTACCACGAGCAATGTGGGACAATAATATGGTGTAATGGGGTTGATTTTATAAGAAGTCCAAACTTCTAAAATCCACCATAAATCCATTTCTGAGTTTCGACTTTCAAACAACCTGTCAAATCGAAGATCTCGAGAAAACGATCGCATAGGAAAAAACGGAATATAATTCCAATTTCATTTGACCCCTCAATTATCAAAAATAGACTCCAAATCTAGTTTTCACAAAAAACGGCACAAACCAGCTATTTCCGGGCGGGTCTGACCCTCCAGGTGTGAGTCAGACCCGCAAGCCCAATAAGGGCATTTCCTCAGCTATTTTTGCGTTTCTGGGCTCGTTAGAGCTCCGATTTGGACGCGATTTCTTCCTGTGAATTTCTCAGGAAGTCTCATTCATTCCCTTGCGTCTAAGTCAATATAATACCAAGTATTAATATGTCACAAATGCTAAACTCTTTAGCTTTTCATCTCATAATTGACTTGTGAGTTTAATCATTCTATTGCATCGAATGCCTCTTTAACGATCTTCCTATTACTAAGACGTGAATACTACTTGGTGTGAGACCCTACAGCCTGACCCTACTACAGGTTGGGACTTGAAGTACCTAGATGACAGCAACCACGAGCAGCGGGTGTAGTCCCTGTTTCAGCATCATAATTACGTGATTGACTTTGTCGACAAAGTGTCGTTGGGATCACTCTGACTGTGTCCGTGATGAATACTACAGTTTTAGTCCCTTCGTCTTGACTAAGTCACTTGCATAGCCTAGGGTATGGAACGCTGTCAACCCTACTAGCTAGCACTGGCCAGTATCCTTCGGTCTCTAGTACATTCATGTTGTACATCCTACAACATACATTGGCCAAGGTTTTACCAAGAGCCATACTGAGCTTGCGACACTAACTTTCCATTAACGGAAGAGACGAATCCTATTTTGATCATTAATCACCTCGTACCCTTCAAGTGTCACCCAACATAAGACCTTTCAGTAGGCCTTGTCTCGAAGCTATATCATAGATCTAAGCGACACTGTTCACGCACAACTTTTTACAATGATATCAAGTCCTAAGGACCAACTTGCCTATCATCACTAAGAGTTATAAATGACAGTTAGTTAACATTTATTCATTTGATAACTCTTGGTTTGGGTCGTTCAGTGGAGTCATTCTCTAATTAGCACCTGTGTCTTGTCTCTGACTACACCAAGACGCATGGTTATGAGACCAACAAGACAAAGACACAATGGTCTGTCCGATGTGCCGATATCCCTATCTCGACGCATTTATGACCATGACCACTTTAAGACTCAAGCTTCTGACGGTCAGACATTTCTCATAATCGGGATCTCTATCTTGAAACATGTATGACCTTACTACGAGTCTAAGGAAATTATCCAAGTAACATATAAAAGAGGATTACTCAAAAAATTGATACCAGAAAGCATACTATCATTTATGAACAAGATGTTTACATAGATAAATTGCCTCAAGGGCATACATCTCTCAACATCTCCCACTTGCACTCAGGGCCATTTATTATGGTATCTCATACCACTTTTACACACTAGTCTCTCCAGACGATCGTGTGCCATCGCCTTTGTGAATGAATCTGCTAAGTTGTCCTCTGAACAGACTCTAAGCAGTTCTATATCTTTCCTCTTCTCAATATCCCGTATCAGGTGATACTTCCGAAGATCGTGTCTGGATCTCTCGTGGAATCTTGGTTCTTGAACCAGATTGATGGTTGCATTATTATCGCAATAGAGAGGTATCGGATCTTTAACTGCATGCACCATCCCTAACTGGTTTATGAACTTCCTCATCCAGACCGCTTCCTTTGCTGCATCGTTGGCCGCTATATACTCGGCCTCTAACATGGAGTCTGTAACAGTGTCTTGTTTGGAACTCCTCTAACTGACTGCTCCTCCGTTGAGAGTAAAAACATATCCAGAGATCGATTTGCTATCATCTATATCACTCTGAAAGATGGAATCTGTGAAGCCTTCAACCTTGAGCTCTTCACTTCCATAAATCAAGACCAAGTCTTTAGTCCTTCGTAAGTACTTTAGAATTGTCTTGATGGCTTTTCGGTGTTCTTGTCCAGGGTTAGACTGATATCGACTTACTGCACCTAGTGCAAAGGTGACATCAGGTCTGGTACAGATCATGGAATATATGATAGATCCCACAGCCGAAGCATATGGGATCTTACTCGTGCGTTCCTTTTCCAAGTAAGTTTTTAAAGACATCTTCTTGGAAAGGTTTATTCTATGATTGGCTGGTATTAAACCACCCTTACTGTTTTCCATGCTAAACCGTTTTCACACGTAGTCTATGTACCTTGTTTGGGAGAGTCCTAGCAGCCGTTTAGATCTATCTCTATAGATCTTTACACCTAATATGTATGATGCTTCTCCCAAGTCCTTCATGGAGAAGTTAGTTGACGGTCATCCTTTTATAGACTTCAACATCTCTATGTTATTTCCTATTATAAGAATATCATCCACATATAATACGAGAATGACTAAAGAATTATTACGGGTTTTCTTATAGATGCATGGATCATCCTCATTTCTGACAAAACCAAACTCTTTGACTGTCTTGTCAAAACGGATGTTCCAACTTCTTGAGGCCTGCTTAAGTCCGTAGATGGACATATGCAGCCTACACGCTTTTCCTTCACTCCCACTGACTTTGAAACCTTCTGGCTGAGTCATGTAAATCTGCTCATCTAAATCACCATTTAGAAAAGCAGTCTTTACATCCATTTGCCAGATTTTGTAGTTATAGTGGGCAGCAATAGCGAGTACAATACGGATAGACTTGTGCATGGCGACTGGTGAGAAAGTCTTGTCATAATCTATTCCTAGAATCTGACGATAACCTTTCACAACCAGCCTAACCTTGTATGTTTCTATCTTTCCATCTGCACCAATCTTCTTCTTGAATATCCATTTGTAGCCAATGAGAAAACATCCTTTGGGCACGTTCTCTAAGGTCCATACCTCATTTACGTGCATGGATTCCATTTGGGATCTCATTGCATCTGGCCACTTATCAGAGTCACTACTCTTAATGGCATCTTGGAAGCTAATAGGATCATCATCTAATATGACGCCATCCTCAACCCCTCCGTCTACGAGAAAACCGTAGTATCTATCAGGGGCTCGAGGAATCCTATCAGACCTACTAACGACTGGTTGGGAAACATCAAGCTCTGATTCTCCCACTGGTTTCGACACATGTTCTTGTGTTAATTCTCCTTCTGATCATTCATCCAGATCTACCACCTTGCCAACAGCTTCCTTCGTAAGGAATTCCTTTTCTAAAAAGATGGCATGTTTGGAGACACCAATCTTTTGTGTCTTCAGATGGTAGAAGGTGTACCCTGAATAATGTTTCTGGTACCCAATGAATTTACACAAGACAGATTTATCTTCCAATTTGTCTGGATTATGCCTCTTGACATATACAGGACAACCCCAAACCTTTAAATGGTTAAGGTGGAGTTTCTTGCCACTCCATATCTGATATGAAGTTGTCGGCACAGATTTTGACGGAACTCTGTTAAGAATATAGGCAGCAGTATCTAGAGCATAGCCCCAGAGGGAGGTGGGCCACTCAGTATCACTTATCATGGATCACACTATGTCCAACAAAGTGTGATTCCTTCTCTCCGATACTCCATTATGCTGAGGTGTATAAGGAGGTGTGACCTGAGAGAGAATCACATTCTCTTTTAAATACGTAAGGAATTCTTGGCTCAAGTACTCTCCCCCTAGATCAATTCGAAGAATTTAATACTTTTGCCAGTTTGTTTTTCAACTTCGTTACGGTACTCTTTGAATCGCTCAAATGTTTCGGACTAATGTTTCATCAAGAACACTTGTACAAACCTAGAGTGATCATCAGTAAACGTAACGAAATATGAATATCCTCCTTTGGCTAATGTAGACATGTGTCCACATATATTAGAATGTACTAGACCCAAGAATTCATCAACTCTCTCCCCTTGTCTTACAAAAGGAGTTTTGGCCGTCTTACCTTTGAGACAAGACTCGCAAGTGTCGTATGACTCATAATTCGAGAGGTCCAATGACCCCTCTTTATGTAACTTGCTAAGTCTATTCTCTTCGATGTGGCCTAGTCTACAGTGCCAAAGATAGGTTTCGTTATAACCCTAATTCGAGAGGTCCAAGGACCCCTCTTTATGTAACTTGCTAAGTCTATTCTCTTCGAAGTGGCCTAGTCTACAGTGCCAAAGATAGGTTTCATTATAACCCGATTCCTTACATTTTCGTGTATTAACATTTAATACAATGTCATTACACAAAGTGTATACACCATTGTTGAGAGTCCCGAAACCTAGCAACTTACTATCAAATAAAATGTTCATAATATTTTCGTTGATAGTAAAATTATAACCTTCTTTAGCCAAAGCCGAGACAGAGATAATATTGCATAGGAAATTTGGGATATAGTAACATTGCTTCAGAAGAAATTTAGTTCCACTAGCCAATGTGTGTATGACATCTCCCACGGCTACAACAACAATATTTGCTGCGTTACCGACTTGGAGAATAACCTCATTCTTTTCGAGTCTTCTATTAATTCTCATTCCTTGTATCTGGTTACAGATATGAGAGCCTGCACCGGTATCTAATACCCATGCAGTAGAAGTTACGGAAAGAACTACACTTTGTATAACCATTACAGACATTAGTGTATTAGCCTGCCTTTTCTCCCTGTGCCCCCGTATATTCTTTATGTCTCTTACCCAGTCATTATTCTTATAACCAGTTGATTATTTCTTATCTTGGATATATTTAATTTTACTCATCATGCTGCAAAGAATAGACTCCTAACATTAACAAGTGTTCAAAATTTTTAAATATAATAAGATTGGTTTTTATCGAAATATATTCTCCTACTATTTTGGCGAACATTTTAAAGCCATAATAATGAACGCATTTTAATAAAATTTAGTGGGAAAGGGATCCAATCACCCTGAGTCTCACAACCTTGAGTTGACTCAACAATTTGCTTGATTCTGTGATCAGTAGATGACTCTTCATCAATCACATCGTATGTGATTCCCTTATCTGTTTTTACCCATAATCTCTTATGACATTGAGTTGACTCAACAAGTCATAATGACTAGTCTAGTCTGACTCTTACTTTCTTGTTCAGTCCTAACTTACACCGGTGCTCGGTTATGTTCACGATGCGACGGGTTGGGTTAAGTTGAACTGCATCATATGTTGGATGGAATTGGATTCCAAAGAAAAATCATGTTATAGCTTGAGTTGACTCAACAACCATAACATGAATTACCAGTTTCCAAATTCCAAAAGTAAGGAGGGTTACGATTTTATCTTGTAAAAGATTTATTAATGTAATTGACTAGATATAGTTGACTGTGTTGCATAATAATGATTTGCGTCCTTGCGGTCCAGCAGACACGTCCAGGGAATTGACTAAGCCAGGGTCACTTACCCCTAGTCATGCTAGGGTGACCCAGCAAACTTAGCCAAGCACATTGACTGGTATCATGGTCCATTGAAGGTTGCTAGTCATTTATATGTGTAACTATCAACTAATGACTTTTATGAATACTTGTTAATCATTATCAACTAGTGGATCCCTAAAATTCAGAATTTTATGGATTTGTTTAATGAATTTTATTAGGTCCTTATCAACTATAAGGATTTGAGTCAATATGTCGCTACCCTAATCGTCCATTAGGCATTAAAACAAATTTTTAATAGATAGCAGAAAAGATCTTAAAATTATCTTACAATGATTAGAATATTTTAATGGCTAACCTAACAAGGTATTTAAAATTTTGATTATCAAATAAGCAAGAAAATTAAACCATTAAACTTCTTAAGATCATCATATGATTTAAAGGTTTTAATTATCACATAATTGACATGCATATCATATTCATTGCAGCATTAGAACAAAGTAGACATGGCTCTGATACCAATGTTAGGATTTTCAAGGTCCCTTAGGGCATATATTCTAGCCCGTCCTAAGTCGGACGAACAAAAATATAAAAGAAGCAGCGAAAAAATATTATTAAACTCTTTTAATAAAAGCTACCCTATGGAAACATGCTCACTAGCCAGGATTATCTACTGACTTGGGTTGGGTCTGACCAACCCGAGAAAGGTCTAACTACTGCAAAATATGAAAGGCATAATAAAAGGACTCACCTGGAATCTTGCCTTGGTACAGGCAAGATGTACCGCACCGACTTCTCGCACCGCGTCTCGAGCTGAGCCGCTTTCCGAACCGCACCACAGCTCGCCTCAAGTTGAATCGACTCCTAAGCCGCACTGCGCCTCCGAGCCGATCACTTGCCGAAGAAAGTTTCACTTGAGCAGACACATGCCCGAGATTTCTGGATCAGATCCAAACCTCCTCGTAGTTTTGCTAGGACCCGACTGGAGGATATAAAGAACTAAAGAGGAAGAATGATTTAAGTCTAGATCGCGCGTGCTCAAAAATCAGGAGCTTCTCAAATTGTAGACTTGCTGCAGGTTTCAATGAGGAGGGCTAACACCTATTTATATAGGGAGCCGGCCCCTCCCCTCTTACCACGAGTAATGTGGGACAATAATATGGCGTAATGGGGTTGATTTCATAAGAATTCCAAACTTCTAAAATCCACCATAAATCCATTTCTGAGTTTCGACTTTCAAACAACATGTCAAATCGAAGATCTCGAGACAACAATCGTATAGGAAAAGCTGGAATCCAATTTCGATTTCATATGACCTCTCAATTGTCAAAAATAGACTCCAAATCTCGTTTTCGCAAAAAACAGCACAAACCTGCTATTTCCTGGTGGGTCTGACCCGCCAAGTGCGAGTCAGACCCGCAAGCCCAATAATGGCCTTTGATCTGCTGTTTTGCGTTTCTGGGCTCGTTAGAGCTCCGATTAGGACGTAGTTTCTTCCTGTGGATTTCTCAGGAAGTCCCCTTCGTTCTCTTGCGTTTAAGTCAATATAATACCAAGTATTAATATGTCCTAAATGCTAAACTCTTTAGCTTTTCATCTCACAACTAACTTGTGAGTTTAATCATTCCATTGCATCGAATGCATTCCTCTTTAACGATCTTCCTATTACTAAGACGTGAATACTACTTGGTGTGAGACCCTACAGCCTGACCCTACAACAGGTTAGGAATCGAAGTCCCTAGACGACAGTAACCACGAGCAGCAGGTGTCGTCCCTATTTCAGCATCATAATTACGTGATTGACTCTATCGACAAAGTGTCATCGGGATCACTCTGACTGTCTCCATGATGAATACCGCAGTTTTAGTCCCTTCGTCTTAACTATGTCACTTGCGTAGCCTAGGGTATGGAACGCTGTCAACCCTACTAGCTAGCACTGGCCAGTATCCTTCGGTCTCTGGTACATTCATGTTGTACATCCTACAACATACATTGGCCAAAGTTTTACCAAGAGCCTTACTGAGCCTACGACACTAACTTCCCATTAACGGAAGAGATGAATCATATCTTAATCATTACTCACCTTGTACGCTACAAGTTTCACCCAACCTAAGACCTTTCATTAGGCCTTGCCTCGAAGCTAGATCATAGATTTAAGCGACACTGTTCACGCACTGCTTTGTACAGTGGTCTCAAGTCCAAAGGACCAACTTACCTATCTTCACAAAGATTTATAAATGACAGTTAGTTAATGTTTATCCATTTGATAACTCTTGGTTTGGGTCGTTCAATGGACTCATTCTCTAGCGAGCACCTATGTCTTGTCTCCGACTTCACCAAGTCACATGGTTATGAGACCAACAAGAAAAAGACACAATGGTCTGTTCGTTGTACCAATATCCCTATTGACTGACGTCCCATTTATGGTTTGGACGCGGTGTCGTTTTACCGCAAGTGCACGGTTAGTGTTGGGTGCAGGTTTATCAAACTCAGGGAGGTGGATGGCTTGAATGGCTACTAGCATCGCCTAGGTTGTGTGCTAGCTACACAGATGATACGGGTGGACGTGTAGAAATAAAAGAAAAAAATGAAAAAGACACGAAATGAATCCCCGCTAACACGGGCTAGAGCACTCATGACACTTGGTATTCGACTTGACCCAGGGTGAGACATTGCCCCAAAAGGTGGTACCTAGCGTCCCATGGGCCCGATATTCCGGTCGATGCCCAGTATGTTAGGTCTACCCGGTTTCGGACGGTGGACATTCCCATGTACATTAACACCTTCTGCAACCGGGAGCATAAAGGCCAGAATGATAACGCCCAACATTTCATCCAAGCCGTTCCCACGCGCGAGGATTCGATGTCAACGCTAGGGGCATGATCTGTGACTAGGGAGTCAACCGCCAAGTTTATTCACCCTTGGCTCGAAGGTCAGAGGCGGTCTTTCTCTCGCCAATGACAATAAAACGCCCCCGCGTAACCCTAATGGCCAAATAGGTCGAATGTGATTTCTAGCAATACATCAAAGAGGATCTTGACTGGATAAGACACCGGACCCCAATCCCCAACACATCTAGTGTATTGCCATACGAATTGGACTCAGATTGCTAGAAATCTCCATTGACACATTTCATCGAACACATACCATGCAATCAAGTCAAATGTAGTTTTCCAAGCATCAATCCTACCCTAACCCGTATTAGGGTTCATCAAATACTACTCAATGGTGAAGAACATAAAAGAAAGCAATGAAAGAGACAAATAAACATTCACCATCAAGCAAAATGAAAATAACACAAACAATGGGAAGTAAGAGAAGAAAATACTTATCTTGCAATTGAATCACCAATCTTTTACAAGATTTATTGAAGTAGAAAACCTAATCTAACCTAACCTAAAGCTCCCAAGAAAGGGGAAGAAAAACTGCTGAAAAATGGGAGAAGAAGCTCTCCAAGTCATGCACATTCTCCTCTTTATAAGCACCCCCAATCCCTTCATGGTTTGGGTCCAAAAACCCAGCAAAACTGCCAAAACAGGCCCACCCGATCGGGTGGAAGTTCACCTGATCGGGTGGAAATAAACAGAGATTAAACTGCTGAAACTGGGCTCAACCGATCAGCCACCCGGACACCAATCGATTGGGTGAAATTAAAATCCAGACATCACTCAATTTCAGCACACAGCTGCACTCAGAAAATTACAGAAAAATGTAGAAAAATTGGATTTGGGCATGCGACCTATTGTTGGAAAGCTAACGACGATGCCGACACTAGAAAAATAAAAGATCACCCAAAATCCTTTTGGAATGATGTAATATTTTCAATGAATGAGTAGCAGTGCGCGAAAGGGGAAGAAAAGGCCACCCGATCGGTTGAAATGTCAACCGGTCGGGTGAGTTCTTCCCCAAAATGACCCAGGAAGATGACACAATCGGTTGAGTTGCTTGTCGCTTTGGCCATAGAGCTTCAGAAGCTTCAACCGGGTGCTGAGGCAAGCGGGTGGCGTGACGGGGTCGTGAATTGTTGGTCTTCAACTTCAGATGAACCGATCGGGTGAGATATCACCCGATCGGTTGGAATTAAGCTCAAAAAGAAAGAGAGCTCTGTCGATCTCACCCGATCACTGAACCGATCGGGTAAGCTGCTCTTCTCTTCAGCTCCTGTCCGGCTCGGATACGTGTGCATCAATCGATCGGGTGGCTGGTCCACCCGATTGGTTGATGGCTGAAATATAGCAATCTTCGACGTTTAACTCTCTGGATCGCGTGTGACTCCTCTCGTTGCTCCAGGGACTCATGATATCTTCTTTATACGTCCCCAATACTGGCAATCTCCTGCATTTACACAAAAACACAAAGAAGTGAAAGAAAACTAAAAATCATAAGAAAATGGGTACGGGACGACGGAAAACAACGGAAAAGCACAAAGAAGACATGCGTGAATATATAAAATATAATCGCACGTCAAAATCCCCCAAGCTGAACCCTTCCTTGTCCTCGAGGAAGACAAGTGAGAGTAGAAGCTCGGAGGGAAAAATAGAGAGAGAGAGACAGAAAGAGAAAATAAAATCGTAGATCGCCCGTCAGAGCCAACAAAATCAACTACGCCAAACTAAGCAAGCATGCGACAAAACACAACACTAAACCAAGGAATAAGAGTCCATACAAGTTTCGTGGGCCTATGCAGTGAAGCGCGAGTGAGTGTGGTCGTGTGCTAGCAGACGGTGTCACTATCTACATGTGCAATAAAGCTCCATATACTCATACCCAAGGAAAGAACCAAATATCGATTCAATTCGAAATTGCGGTGAATAAAAGCTCAAGCATGCATGAGAAGAGTATAAGAATAGAAGCGTATCATGCATCGGGGACTCCACAGCTAGGGACAAGGAAATCCTCACACTATCGCCTAGATAACCGCTAGAAGGTCCCTATGCCAAGTGTTTTCGAAAATGATGGAGGTTGAGAAGGTGTGGAGTAGAACACTCGGTGCAAATTCTCGCATTCCCTTTATTCTCGGTAGATAGGAAAAATATTCACACTGGAAATTTTTGGGTTTTTGGGTATTTGTATTTTTTTTTGGATTTTTGGCTATACATTTTTTTTCTTTTCTATTTTCTTTTCTTTTTGGGGTTTTTCTTTTCTCTCTTTTTTGGATTTTTGGATTTTTGGGCTATATACTTGTGTACTCTCCCAAGTGGGAGAACGGTACACGACGAGTTGCATCAAGTAAAACAAAAAAGAAATTGGAATCTAAACACTTAGGCAAAGGAAATATTTCTCGCAAATCAGAGCATAAGCTAAATGGGTTATCCTAGTCCTTGTTTATGGAATCCCGACACATGCGAATTGAAGTGTACGTATATATATAGCATGTATATAGAAGCAAACAGTAGAAGCAAATACCGCATATTTAGATCGAAGCATGATAATCTATGGGTCAACCAAGGACAGATATATAAATCAACATCACAAAGTAGAAGCACACCACTAGCTAGTCACGACACACGACTTACATAAAAGCAAAGTGGACCCACAAAGCGTGAAATGCAATGGGACTCGGCTTCCTAGGGTTAGTGAATGTGATTATCGAATCTATGCTAAGTGTGTGTGTAGTTTCGTGTCAATTCATCATATGGGGTCATCTCTAGGAGAGAGAGAGAGAGAACAAAAGATGAGAAGAAAAAGAAAAACACGAAGAAAAACGACTCAAAAAACGAAGAAAAAGACACAAATGATGCACAAAGTGCGACTCCCCCAAGCTGAAACTTGCATTGCCCTCAATGCAATAGTAGTGAATACGGGAGGGCAAAAAAAATGGGGGGGTATGAACCGACAAAAAAAAAAGAAAAACGTGAAAAACACACAAACAAAACAGAAAAATAAAGAAAAAGAAACACACAAATAAGAATCACATAAAAACAAACACACGACAAAGACGTCACATGACAACATGCACAAAAGTCGATTTCCCCCAAGCTGAACATGGCAATGCTAGCGAAACGATATGATCATGGCGATGCAGAAATAATGGGCCAGGGGGAGAATTGGAAAAGAAAAAGAAAGAAATCAAAATGCAGGAGAGGACGAGTCCTCATCCTCCTCGGTAGAGGATGGGGGGTGTGGGCGGGAGAAGTGATAGAAGGGCATGACATGATGGTTTATTATGATGCAAAAGCAAACCCTAGATACGCTCCCCTCGCTAATGAGAGGAGACAAGATTATTCTAATCTAAACTAGAAAGCTGTAAATTTCTACACTACTGGATTAGGATACACCTGAGCATAGGCGGATCCAGAATCTGGAGTGGGGTAGGTAGCTGCTCAAATGCTCCTTCTGTAGCTCTGCCAGAAGTGCTGTGCCATGAGTGCCAATGGATCCAAGCAATGCACCTCCAAGCATCCTTAGTATGTGTCCACCTGTGACCTGCAAAGGACGAGGTGCATTAGTCCATTGCAAGAAATTATTTCCCAAAATAAATGTATCCCAAAGATAATCGTCAACATAAGATGGAAAAATAATAAACGGGTGACGAATACTCCCTGAGAATGGGTCGCTATCCTCTGTACTAGTGACAACCGAATTCTCGCTCTCCATGAGAAGTGGCTCTCCAGGTAGTGACGCACCGCAACATACCTCAAGGAAAATAGATCATGTGTCCTGCGAGAGATATGGTGTGTCAAAAACATATAAGTCTAAAGAAATAGGACGTGAAAAGCGAGACTCAAAAGTGGAGTGAGAGTGAGTATGAAAATCTCCCTGAATAGGGGCAATATGCTCAAGTAGATGCGCAGCCGCAGAAGAAGTGGAGAGTGACGCTAGAGGTAGATGTGATTCGGGCTCCATGAAATGGACCATCGTATCCAAGCCCTCCTGCACATTCTCCTCGACGATATGATCATACTCCATCATCTGCCTGATGTCCTGAATGACATCCTCATGGTTGACCACAGACCAAGGAGGAAGCTGCGACAGAGATGGCTGTAGAGGTGGATATGGAGCGGACCCCTCGTATGTGGTCGTGGTGTCTCGTCCTCACGCACATCCTCCTCCCCGGTATGCATAAGCTCTGTAAACTCCTCGGTGCTCTCATAGGACTCATGTGGGGTATCCAAATCAAGACGAGAAGTCTCTCCCACAGATCCTATAGAAATCACCACATCCTCACTATCATCATCAAAAAATGCTTCGTCATCCAAGTGGTAGTGTTGGAAAAATGGGGTATCGGCTTGAGATGTGTCTATGGTGGACGATGAGATGGTGGTCTCAACAATGAAAGTGTGTATATCTTCTCCTTCATCCCCTCTCCCTGGTGTAGGCTCGGTGATTGGTACTATCAAGTTTTGTAATATTTGGCCTTGGTTACACATGACACTTTCAAGGAGAGACACGAGGCTTGATTCTTCTTGCGTTGGTGGAGGGATATAAGATTAAGGAAATGGATGAGAGGTGTTTGGGCTAAGGTTGTAGGAGAATGTTTGGCCTTGGTGTAGGGGGAGGCTCTCAAGCGTTAATGGGCAATCATAATACACGTGCCCTGCCATCCCACAAGTCTCACAAACCACAAATGAATAAGGATCGTATCCTCCCATCTGAGCATCGAAATTTGATCTCCACATGGTTATACCAAAGATACCTGGACAACAGAAATAAGAAAATTAGAGAGGAGCCTCAATGGTACAAGAGAATAACAAAAAGATAATATAACGGTGGGAAAAAAATTTCTCGGTTATTGTATTTGTTTTTTTATGCGTAGTCTAACGAACCCAAGCTAAGCTAATATCAAACCGAACGCCTCCCCGGCAACGGCACCAAAAACTTGACCGGCGCCCCGTTTACGGTTTGGGTGCGGTGTCGTTTTACCGCAAGTTCACGGTTAGTGTAGGGTGCGGGTTTATCGAACTCAGGGAGGTAGATGGCTTGAATGGCTACTAGCCTCGCCTAGGTTGTGTACTATCTACGTAGATGATATGGGTGGAAGTGTAGAAATAAAAGAATGAAATGAAAAAGACATGAAATGAATCCCCGCTAACACGGGTTAGAGCACTCATGACACTTGGCATTCGAATTGACCCAGGGTGAGACATTGCCCCAAAAGGTGGTACCTAGCGTCCCATGGGCCCGATATTTCGGTCGTTGCCCAGTATGCTAGGTCTACCCGGTTTCGGATGGTGGGCATTCCCATGTCCATTAACACCTTCCGCAACCGGGAGCATTAAGGCCACAATGATAACTCCCAACATTTCATCCAAGCCATTCCCACGTGCGAGGACTCGATGTCAATGCTAGGGGCATGAGTTGTGGCTAGGGAGTCAACCACCAAGTTTATTTCCCCTTGGCCCGAAGGTTAGAGGTAGTCTTTCTCCCGCCAATGACAATAAAACGCCCCCGCGTAACCCTAATGGCCAAATAGGTCGAATGTGATTTCTAGCAATACATCAAAGAGGATCTTGACTGGACAAGACACCGGACCCCAATCCCCAACACATCCAGTGTGTTGCCGTACGAATTGGACTCAGATTGCTAGAAATCCCCATTGACACATTTCATCGAACACATACCATGCAATCAAGTCAAATGTAGTTTTCCAAGCATCAATCCTACCCTAACCAGTATTAGGGTTCATCAAACACTACTCAATGGTGAAGAACATAAAAGAAAGCAATGAAAGAGACAAATAAACATTCACCATCAAGCAAAATGGAAATAACACAAACAATGAAAAATAAGAGAAGAAAATACTTATCTTGCAATTGAATCACCAATACTTTACAAGATTTATTGAAGTAGAAAACCTATTCTAACCTAACCTAAAGCTCCCAAGAAAGGGGAAGAAAAACTGCTGAAAAATGGGAGAAGAAGCTCTCCAAGTCGTGCACATTCTCCTCTTTATAAGCCCCCACAATCCCTTCACGGTTCTGGTCCAAAAACCCAGCAAAACTGCCAAAACATGCCCACCCGATCGGGTGGAAGTTCACCCGATCGGGTGGAAATAAACAGAGACTAAACTGCTGAAACTGGGCTCAACCGATCAGCCACCTGGACACTAACCGATCAGGTGAAATTAAAATCCAGACAGCACTCAATTTCAACACACAGCTGCACTCAGAAAATTCCAGAAAATGTAGAAAAATCGGATTTGGGCATGCGACCTGTCGTTGGAAATCTAACGACGATGCCGACGCTAGAAAAATAAGAGATCACCCAAAATCCCTCTGAAATGATAGCAGATCTTTAATGAATGCGCAACAGTGCGCAAAAGGGGAAGAAAAGGCCACCCGATCGGTTGAAATGTCAACCGGTCGGGTGAGTTCTTCCCCAAAATGACCCGGGGAGATGACACGATCAGGTGAGGCGCTTGTCACTTTGGCCATCAAGCTTTAGAAGCTTCAATCGGGCGCTGAGGCGAGCTGGTGGTATGACCGGGTCGTGAATTGTTGGTCTTCAGCTTCAGATGAACCGATCGGGTGAGATATCACCCGATCGGTTGGAATTAAGCTCAAAAGACAGAGAGCTCTGTTGATCTCACCCAATCACTGAACCGATCAGGTGAGCTGCTCTTCTTTTCAGCTCCTATCTGGGTCGGATACGCGTGCATCAACCGATCGGGTGGCTGGTCCACCTGATCGGTTGAGGGTTGAAATATAGCAATCTTCGACGTTTAGCCCTCTAGATCGCACGTGACTCCTCCCGTTGTTTTGGGGACTCATGATATCTTCTTTATATGTCCCCAACACTGTAATCTCCTGCATTTACACAAAAACACAAAGAAGTTAAAGAAAACTAAAAATCACAAGAAAATGGGTACGGAAAAGCACAAAGAAGACGTGCGTGAATATATAAAATATAAACGCATGTCACCTATCTCGACGCATCTATGACCACGAACACTTTAAGACTCAAGCTTCTAATGGTCAGACATTTCTCATAATCGGGACTCTATCTCGAAACATGTATGACCTTACTATGATTCTAAGGAAATTATCCAAGCCACATATAAAAGAGGATTACTCAGATAATTGATACCAGAAAGCATACTTTTATTTATGAACAAGATGTTTACATAGATAAGTTGCCTCGAGGGCATACATCTCTCAACAGGAGGGAGTCGAGCTACGATCGAAAGTTCGGAAGGAGAGTCGACGGCCGAAGGAGATGAATTAACGAAGGAGGTTGGACGGGGCTCTCGTTTGAATGAGGAAGACGTGGGAATCAATTAGAGGAGAGAAGAAACCATCTGATCGACTGCTATAAGAAAGGGGGGAAGAGATCTGAGTCGTTGGATCAAAAATAACGGCTCAGATCGTTGGCTACGAACTGCCATACTCTGCGGACATGGGACTAATTCACAATGTGCAGTCACCTGTCAAGCCCTTAATGAAAAATAACTCAGAAATCAGACAAGCACATGTAGAAGAAATTACAGTCGCATGTATTTGGACAGGCGCCTGTCAAATGACTTACATGGATCTGCTGTATAGTAAAATTTTGAAGAAATTTTGAGCCATTTCTATGGAAAATTGGTGACAATTAGTTAGGCGCCTGATGACAAAAATATAATTGCCTGGACAAAGACCAGTTGACTGGAAAATGACCATCAGTTTCCTGGTATGAATACGCGTTATGAAGACTAGAAACTGGAGATTGGGCAGTCGACTGAAGTAGAAAATCAGTCGAATGTCCTGGTTCTAAAATCCAGAATTGAGTTAGAATCAAGAATATGAGACTACTCACCCTTAGACCTATACTCTAATAACTCTAATAGCTTCAAATCATTATCATTAACATATAGAATAACATACATACCCGCACATAAATCCAATCATAAAATCAACAAAAATGTCCAATAAATCTCATAGAAAACATATGTGAAAATATGACATATATGAACATGAGATATGAGAATGATCAGATGAGCTCAAAATATGTTATAACATAAACAAATGAGCTCCTAAATCTCAGATTCACCCATAATCCCTAATTCTCCACGCAGCCTCACAAATGAGTCTTCTTTAAGAGGTTTAGTGAAGATGTCGACGATTTGTTTTTGGGTTTCAATGTGCTCTAAGATGATGTCCTTTTTAGCTACATGATCATTTATAAAATGGCATCTCACATCTATGTATTTGGTATGTGAGTGGTGTACCGGATTTTCGGAAAGACATATTACACTTTGCTTATCAACTATGATATGGCAAGTATTACAATTGACACCATAGTCCTTGAGTGTGTGTCTCATCCAAAGGACTTGTGCACATGTAAGACCCGCGGAAATATATTCCGCCTCAGTCGTGGACAATGATACCGAGTTCTGTTTCTTGTAAAACCAAGAAACTATGGAATTTCCTTAAAAATGGCAAGTGCCACTAGTACTCTTCCTATCGGATTTGCATCCGGCAAAATCAGCATTACTTTATAAGATTAACTCATATGTGCTAGACTTAGGGTAAAGTAACCCATAATCTAGTATTTGATTGAGGTAACGAAAAATTCGTTTAACCGTAATCAAGTGTGACTTCTTAGGTCTAGCTTGATATCTAGCACAAAGACATACTGAGAACATAATATCGGGCATACTAGCAGTTAAGTAAAGTAAGCTAACGATCATACCTCGATATAGACGATTGTCTACATCTTTCCCATTCTCATCCTTGTGTAGATGGGTTGTCGTACTCATGTGAGTCTACTTAAAGACGATTCTATCCTGAATCTCTTGATAAGCTCCCCAGTGTACTTTGTTTGATGTATGAAAGTCACATCCTTCATTTGCCGAATTTGTAGTCTAAAAAAGTAGTTGAGCTCATGCATATGGCTCATCTCGAATTCATTCTTCATAGACATAGAAAATTCTTGACAAAGATTAAAGTTAGTAGAACTAAATATTATATCATCTACATAAACTTGAATTAAAATGATGTCATTTTCATAAAATTTAATGAAAAGAGTTGAATCAACTTCACCCATTTTAAAACCTAAATCCAAAAGAAAGGTTTTGAGTCGATCATACCAAGCTCTAGGAGTTTGTCTCAACCCATATAACGCTTTCTTAAGTTTGAAAACATGGTTTGTAAATTTTCATGTATGAAACCAGGTGGTTGAGAAACATAAACTTCTTCATTAACGTTACCATTTAAAAATACACTTTTAACATTCATTTGAAATAATTAAAAATTTTATGAGATGCAAAAGATAAAATCAACCTAATAGCTTCTAATCTAGCTACAGGGGCAAAGGATTCTTCAAAATCAATACCTTCCTCTTGCCTGTAGCCTTGAGCTACTAAGCTTGCTTTGTTCCTTGTGATGACCTCGTTCTCATCCATCGTATTCTTAAAAATCCATTTGGTCCCAATGACTTGATGACCATTTGGAAGAGGGACGAGCTCCCAAACTTAATTTCTTTCAAATTGCATGAGCTCCTCTTCCATTGTAACTATCCGCGAGCTATCTTCACAAGCTTCTTGGATATTCTTTGGCTCAATGGTGTAGACAAAGGAGCAATGAGAGAATTCATCAATCCTTGACCTTGTTCGGACACCCACACCAATGTCTCCAATTATTTGGTCATGGGGGTGGTTACGAACGGTCGAATAAGCTTTGAGAATACCTGGATCACTTAGAATCCTCAACATTTTCATTAGTATTGTTAGTCTCAATAATAGAATCATTAATTTTAACGTTACTAATGGAATCACATAAAACATCTACACTATCATTGACAACATGAGGAATATCAAAATCTTTATAAAATAAAACATGTAGTGATTCCTTGATCGTTGAAGAGGTTTTGTTGTATATCCAGGAGGCTTTGCTATGTATGGAATATCCACAAAGATTCCTTCATCGGATCTTGGCTCAAAGTTATCTAAGTTACCATAGGTGTTCTTTATAAAACATTTTGAACCAAAAACATGAAAATATTTAACTTGTGACTTTTTATCATAAAATAATTCAAAACAAGTTTTGTTCATTTGTGGCCTCACTAGGATCCTATTTAGCACATAACATGTCGTATGCACCGCCTCCGCCCAAAATTGTAGTCCAAGATGACTATCACGAAGCATGGTGCGTGCACACTCAATTGGGGTCCTATTCTTTCTCTCAACAACACCATTTTGAGGTGGTGCGCGAGGAAAAGAAAAGTTGGGAGTAATCCCATTGTCATCACAAAACTTAGTGAAAAATTCATTCTCGAATTCTCCTCCATGATCACTACGAATAGTGATAGTGGTGGTTCATAAGAGATTTTGAATTTTCTTTGCAAATATAGTAAACTCGTCAAAGGCTTCATTTTTATTGGTTAAAAATGAAACCCAAGTAAATCTAGGGAAGTCATTTACGATGACTAATCCATAATGAGTATTACCTAAAGATGCGGTTCTAGTTGGCCCAAATAAATCTAAATGAAGTAATTCTAGGGACCTCTTAGAAGTTATGTCATCTTTAAGTTTAAAAGAAGATTTACTTAGTTTACCTCTTTGACATGAATCACAAAAGTTTTTCTTACTAAAAGAAATTTTCGGAAAACCTTTAACTAGATCATGCTTAGCTAACCTATATAAGTGCTTAAAAATGAACAAGACCAAAACGGCAATGCCATAATAGTTGTTCATTTGTATTAATAACTAAGCAATATTTTATGGTTTTAGGCATGCTCAAATAATAAATATGTTTACACCTAATACTGGAAAATAAAACATGAGAATCATTATCAACAATATTTCAAATACCCTCTCCAAAGTTAACCTTGTAACCATTGTCACAAAGTTGAATTATAAAGAAAAGGTTATGACATAAACCACTAACTAAATAAACATGTGAAATAATAGGTTTGGAAAGATTACCGACTTTGCCTACTCCAATGATGGTTCCCTTTTGATCGCCTCCGAAAGTGACCATTGCACCATCCTTGATGCGAACCACTTCAGAGAGCAATGTGGGACCTCCAGTCATATGTTTGGAGCAACCCTATCGAGTATCCATCCTTTCCTTTTAAAGCCAATATGTCTATTATTGCTCTCTTTCTAGTTCTTGGGTACCTATATAATATACCATAAGCTCATGGTACCCAAGCTTATTGATTCTAAGTGGATTAGCCCTTTAAAAACCAAGTCCAAGTGGACTTTGGCTTCCCAACATAGTTACCACTATTTATCACATCGCTAACATAAGAATTGACATAATCATTCCTATCATTGGTGCTAGTGTTCTTACGACCCCAAATAGTGTATGTTTTGGGTGTCCTCTTCCTAGTTGCATGCACATTTGATTGAGGTCTATGTGGTGCATGTTTCCTAAGAGCATGAGATCTAGCATATGAAGGTGGAGGTGGATAATCATGAGACATATATGGATTATATGCAAATTGAGAAGCATATATATTATATGAAGCATATGGAGCATGCATGTGATGTGGTAGATGAGCATGAGCATACATGGGAGGATTATGTGTATGAACATATGAATGTGTAGGAGCATGTGCATGAATATTTCTTGTTGGACTATATGGATGGCAAACAACACTAGAAGGGGGGTTGAATAGTGTTGTATGAATAAAACTATTTCAATGATCAATAATACAGAACTAACTTCCCTTCCATTGTTGCCTAAGGAACCAAGTAAAGTGATCTACCCTTGGTCCTTAATCAACACGATGTTATCAAATAAAGATAAGATAAGATATAAACAATAAAGATCAAACGAGCAACGACAACAGAATAGACACATCAGAATTAAACTTGCAATAACGAATTTTTTTAGCAAGAGTAAATTAGGAAGTGATTAAATAATTAACGAGTTATCACAAAATAATCGACAAGAGACAATCACAGAAAAAATACACAGAAAGACAAGAGATTTTATCCTGGTTCCCCATAACCTGGGTACGTCCAGTCTCCGACCGTCACAGATCGAGATTTAATCCACTATTGCCTTAGCAATATAATTACCCAACTTCACTCGCTATGATTTCCAACCACCTAGTCTCAACTAGGATTTTCACCACCTAGCCTTAGCTAGGATTTCCAACACCTTTATCTCCAAGGGACTCAAAGTACGATCGAAATCCGATTCACCACAATACTTTAGTGGAGATTGGTTTACACCCAAAAATTCTTTAGCCAAGATGAATTTGCAATTGTACTCTAAGTGGCTAAAGAATAAATCGTTCTTTGATCACACAAAAAATATTAGATGATTCAATGTGATCAAGAAATCTTGTTGTTTCAAAAATCCTTTAAGAATATTTAAAAATAAAGTAGAAGGATTTGAAAAACACTTTACAATAGCCAAATAAAAACGATCTTGAAAGAATATAAAATACACACAATGATAAGATCAGAAAATTAAAAACAGTTTGGCTATGAAAAACTTGAGAGCGATGAGAATTTAGAGAACTTGAAGTTGCTTGAGAGAATTATAACTTTGCTCAAGAATGAATGAATCAAAGAATGATCTCAAAGGTTCTCTATTTATATAGCTAAGAAGGGATTTGAAATAAGTCAAATGAGGTTTGATTTCAGCCTAAAAATTAGCTTAGAGTGAATGGGAGAGTGAATCAAGGAATTTTGGTTGCATAGCTGGTAGTCGACTACCAATATGGTAGTTGACTCCCAGAGAATTTCCAGGAAGAACACTCCCACAGCTGGTAGTCGACATCCTCCTTTGGTAGTCGACTCCCAGAGAAGATTTCAGAATTTAAAGTAGTTGATACTGGGTGTTCGTAGTTAATTACAAGTTGAAACTTAGCTTCTATGGAAAGTATGCTCTCAAATGTCACTGCTGGAAAAAGGGTCTTCAGCCACGGAAATTTAGCCAAGGACAAATTTGTGGCTGATAGTAGGATATCAGCCATGGATTTGTCTGTGGCTAAATTTCCGAAGCTGGGGAAAAAATTGGCCCACTGATTATTGTCCACGGACATTTCCGTGGGCGTTTGTTGACCTTCAGCCATAAAATTATCTGTGGCTGATAATTATCAGCCATGGAAAATTGGTGAAGAATTATGCCATAGCTGTTACGTATTAGACTTGGATATTTTCGTGGCTAATAATAGTAACGGCCACAGATAAGTCTGTGGCTAAAATTCTGTTGCCAGTAAAAAAAATTACCTAAATTGGGGGAGCCCGCGCCCCCAATTTGGGTAAAACTTTACAATTTTCATCCGCAGAGAGAGAGAGAGAGAGAGAGAGAGAGAGAGGGACGACGAAGGAGCCGAAGAAGAAGAAGAAGAAGGAGCCGACGACGACGACGACGAAGGAGCCGAAGAAGAAGAAGAAGAAGAAGGAGCTGACACCGATACCGACGTCGATGCCAGCCGATGTGCGAGGTACACTTTTCGTCCTAATTTCGCTAGAATGGGCGGAGGGGGCATCGGAGGGGGCGTCGGCCACCGTCATTGCCCCAGCTCCCCTTACCTCCTTCTGAACTGACGGAGGAGAGCAAGAGCTGGGGCGACGGTTATTACCGACGCCCCCTCCGACCCCTCTCTCACCAACTCCCCCAATCCCAGACACCGACCCCCCTCCGACCCATCCCTCACAGACGACCCCCCCTCGAGAAACTTGTTAATTGTTAGTGTAACGGTCGCTTTCCGATCGTATCTTCTTCGTGCACGTGCTGTTGACCGTGCACGTGTTTGTTTTAGACTTTGTTGCTTTGTGAACACTTTAGTGTGATATGCCGTTGTGAACGTCTCTGAGAGTATTAAATAGTGGCACTAATTTGGAACGACGTTTCTCGAGTCGTTTTCCCACAATTTAATCTTATTCGATGAGACGTTGCGATTTTCACTTTTGACGGGAGACGTTTCTATTTTTTAGTTTCGTCGTACGACATTGAAATTGTGATCCGTCTTCTCTGTCTACTTTCTCTCATCGTCCCGGTCACCCCAGTATTTATTTCATGATTTTTGAACTTCGTTTGACCCACTTTCACTTTTGGCCCAACCCATTGTATTTGTTAACCCTAAGTTTCACCTAGTTATCATCCCCTAATATAATTTTAGTATAACGTACACCCAAAATTATTTGACCCAGCCTCACTTTCACCAGGCCGCACACCTTGGAGAGAGGGAGAGAGTCTGTGAGAGTAAGATTTCCCTTTTGATATATTATGATAACAATATTTAACCCTAGCCTAGCCCATGCGATGCTTCAGCCCAACTAGAACCCGAAACAACCCTACACCCTATAACACAGCTAACCTAAGACCTAGACCCCCATGTGCTGGCTCTCAACCTACCGTAGTCCTGTTTAAATAACCAAACCTAGGGTTTTCTTTAGTTTACACACAGAAAATCGAGCCGCCGTCTCCCCAACTTCTTCAAGCCCGCAACCCATCCCCAGCGCTCGACCGCTGCCCTCCGGCCTTCCCCGTGGCCGCTCAGCCGCCACCGCCGGTGTTCTCGTCCGCCGTCACCGACTCACAGCCGCCCCCAAACGATATCACCTCCGCAGCATCGCACGCCTCAGCGCCGTCGCCCCTGCGTTCTTTCCGCACGCAACAACCCCGATCGGTGGCCCTCTCGTCATCCCGGCCACCTCCCCACGTCGGCGACTCCAGAGAACCGCCGTGGCCGCTGTCTGCTCTGTCGCAAGGTCGCAAACGCTGCAGCAGCTTTTTCCGACGCCGCTCGCAGCCTTCGACCGGTGCTCCGACCCCCGTCAGCTGCTCTCCGGCCTGCCCCCGCCATCTGCCTCTTTTCTCCCCTAGCAAAACCCTAGCTCCGCGAAGGCGATGTCGACCGAGCCTTAGTCTAGTCTGATCCTGATATGGAGCTGAACCAAGAAGGGTTCGGCGAGAGCTCATCGCAGTCGAGGGCTTCCGGAGCCACTGGGCTCGGCCTCGTGGACATCAAGAGCGGAATCTATGCGAGGCTTGTAGAGATTTGGGAACGACGAGGCCGTCTCTGATCCCGACTTCTTGGACAAGCTTGACGCTCACTTCGCCCGCTTGCCCCATAGTTATGGATTGGATATCAGCATTTATATAGCAGAAGATGTTTTGCTGCATCGGAGAATTCTTGCATATGCTAAGGATCCGAGCAAGCTGCCCGCGTTCCATGGAGGCATGAGAATGCAGAAGATGAAGGAGATGCAACACCAAGTTTCAGGGAATGTGGGGTTGACTTTGAACCTTGCTCAAGGCTTGAGGACTTGAATTTAGGTGCGAGAAAGAATACTGATCAAGTGAAAGATGGTAAATATCGAGTATCCGACTTCCCATACCATACGCGCTACAGGAATCCAACACCTGACGTCGCTACCCGACGTCAGAGTAGCTCTCGAGTCGTGTTGAGGTTGGTGTGATGATTGGTGGTTGGGCACGTAGGCAGAACTGGACTCCTTGGTCTTGTGACTATCAGCACGTCCCTTTTCAGGCAAGTGAAACGTGCCAAACCTTGCTTAGGGCCATGTTTTAGGCCACTTCCTTGTTTCTAGCGTAAAAGAGACTAGACAGTGAAATGATAGCTGTCTAGACGCAACTTTAAGATCAAGCTTGACAACGAAGCTAGATCCGTTACCCTGCCATGTCATTCATGCATTGATATCTGTCATGTTTAAATTCCTTACCTGTACGCACTTAAACAGTTATCTGCCATGCATTGCATCTTACAGGTCATCCAGTTGAATGTTGCATTCGTAGCACACGCTACAAATACTTGTACATCCTTGTTTCCGGCTAGGCACCTGCTTTTAGCGGGCACAACCCTATGCCAAATTGTGGACCTAAAAACAAGCTCTTGTGCGGGGCAACCCTGGCTTATTTACTGAGCATCGTGTATAGGGACCCTGGCTTGTTTACGTATGGGAGGGGTAAGGGTTAAGCGGCCAATCAACTGGGAGTCTGCCCGATCAGCAACTTCAGTTGTAAGGCGTAAACTCTGGGTTTTGGGGTAGTGTTAAGCGGCCAATCAGTGTGAATGTCCAACAGTTCAGCTGTAAGGCGTAAACATCTACAAATAACTTGAAAACGTGACTAGTGAGAAGAATGAGATTGTTAGTAGCTTGGCTACTCTTGACATGCCATGATAATTGTTTTCTTGTACTTATTGTTACACCATGTCTTACTTGTGCACAACGTGTTTACTTTACGTGATTTACTTGACTTGTACTTGTCTGTGTTTATACTTGTAAAACTTGTCATCCATGCCATACTTGCTACTTGTTACTCTTTACTTGCACCTTACCTTATTTGTTACTCACATACTAAACTTGTCATGCTATGCATCATACTATAACTGCTAGGTTGTTAGTTTACTTTCCTTTCAGTTTCCTTGCACAAGTCTCTTGTAGACTTGCTGACATGTGCCCCTTGCTCTTTTGGGTGTCACATGTTAGACCATGAGCCATAGACCGTTGCTGTGTACGTGGTATTTGCTGACGCTGAGCCTGAGCCCATGTCTGTCCAGGAGTAGTTTGTGGCTACCGGTGACCATTCTTAGTGACCACGCTGAGTTCTCCTTTTGTTTTAGGATTTCTGTTAGTTTTCGGTGCGTGGCACCTTTGTTTTGTACGTTGTACTCTTGTCGGCCATGTTTGGGCCTTACACTCTTTTTCTTTTAGCCTGGTGGCTTTTCTGCGATGTTGGAATTTATTATTATGGATATTCTGAGATTTCTCTTTTGTCTCATTTCCTTATTATTATTTTTGTTTCGTTTCGCATTGCAAGGACCTGCAGTTTAAAGTTGATTGACGCTTATCGGACTTGCAGCTTTGTAGCTTCAAGTCTGAGCGGACCTTCTCACGTCTCGCCTCCATATTTTTGGGAAGCGGGGCGTGACAGGTTTTATTGGTGGTCAATGCAGGTCCTGTCTTGCAATTGCGAATTAACGGAACAACGATAATAACGGAATGTCCATTAAATAAATTGCAACATCCGAGTCATAAGCCCTGAGTCTAGTCGTTTTCCTATGTCACTAGGTGATAAGAAGACTTAGTTAGACGTCTGTGCTTGCTAGTTAGAGGCCTCTGATTGATAGTTAGACTCCCTTCTAGCAAATGACTTAATCGTCGTAAGAGTTACCTTAGTGGTTCTTGTCTAACCCTAACCATATTAGACTTATAGAATTTCGTTAGTCGTTCGTTTGGGGTCATCGATTTCGGACCAAGCTGAACGCATTTCATTACCGTCTAGCCCCTTATAAAGTCTTAGCGCTTAGTTCTTAAATCTTTGGTTGGTCGACTGTAGGAGTTTCCACGTAGATTTCCTGGTTCGTATCCTAGGCGTATGTATGCTTTGATCATCCGACCATTTTCCTTGCCTCGATTCACGAGATCGCCTCTTGACGATCGTCGTCAATTTTCAAATCTCTCCGTTACAAATCTTGAATCTTCTGAAAGTATTTTCGATTTCCTCTTTCCCTAAGTTTAAATTGTTCAAAATTTTGATACTCCTTCGTTGACCTAGACTTTTAAAACTTTTGTCGAAATTTTGAATACTAGCTTATGATATTTTCCAGCCTATACTATTCGTACTTATGAAACTACATTGTCCCTTCATATATTAATTGTATTCTGAACCGTACTTTTATTTTGTCCAATATAACTTATAAATTTCCCTTCTTATTTATGCCATTCAAACGACACATCGCTCTTCCTTTTAATATACTTTTCAAGTCACATGGAATTTCAGCTTTCAGCTAGTCGAAGTTATGCTCATCGTTTTTCATATTTCAGATTTTTGTAAAATTACTATTTCATAACCACTTCCTGATTTGGACCCTCTATGATTTGATTTTAAAGCTTTACTATCAATTTTGATAATTCTACTACTAAGATATTATTATTATCTTTCCGACCACCATGCATGCTTTTAGAAAAATTTCTAAATTAAATTGAATTTCAATTATTTTTATACATCCGAGCCAGGTTCGTGTGCTCGTATATTAAAAGAACTTTGTGTAAATCAGTTTTATTTTGGCAATCCTGGTCCCTCTAAAAAAAATAGTTTCAATACTGATTATTTTTTTTATAAAAAAATTTTTTTTTCTAGCCTAGAGACTTTGAAAGCATTTAACATAAGTTTAAATTCTTCAGTTAAAATTTAATTTCATACTTTAAGCTTTTGCCAGTTTTATATTAAATCACGGCCGTATAATATTTTCTAAAACTACGTTTTTAATATTCGTGTAAATGATTTACTCTTTTATTATGATTTTGTATAAGCCACTAAATCATTTTCTCTTATTATGAATATTCAACTCGAACTTATTTTGAACAACTCGTTTTATCGATCTCCAAATATTTTTTTATATATAGACAAGGATTCCAACTTTTGAAGTACAACAATTTTCAAATTTCGCGTAATTTAGCTTATATTATTTATACTATTTCATTTCTCAATCCTATATAAGTATCACTACGTCTCCTTTCCCTCTACCTAAACATTCACAATTGAGTCACTATTTCACCTAGCCAAGCTGTCACCTTGTATTCATCCTATCCGAACTCGTGCTTATCGATCTTTCCCTCGTCACGCTTACGACCTCGACTTCCTCTATTGCTTAGGCTTTAGTAC
The DNA here is from genome assembly GCA_030789695.1 of Scilla litardierei. NCBI lineage: Eukaryota > Viridiplantae > Streptophyta > Magnoliopsida > Asparagales > Asparagaceae > Scilla > Scilla litardierei. The sequence goes on along the minus strand of CM061136.1, from coordinate 46,498,456 downwards.
CGTCAATGTCTGTGTCAACTCTAAGTTGTTAGTAGGCCCTTGGACCTTGTGATGATGTCGTAGTGCATGTACCTAAGTTGTGTATGTGGGCTTGAATGCGTGTACTCCCCCATAGTATATTAATGTTTGCCTATTGCGCGATATATATATATACTCGGGGTTATTCGTGATATTATGAAGTTGTTTGTGAGTTAGTATTTATAAATTTGTGTGTGGTTAGCTATACCATACTAGGGATGCCTGTGTATATAAGAGTTAGCGTTGGAATACCTGATGGAGTGTATGTAGTTAGAGATACTTATAATGGTTGAAATAAAATGATTGGTAAAGCTATGCGTATGTTAGGTGTGATAATGATAGGTGTGCGTATAGATAAGTGAGTAGGCCCCTTTAAGTGACCCATGTGTTAGTACGTATGAGTGCGTACTCGTACGTAGTTATGTATTGTGCTTAGAAGTAAGCAGTTATGTTTTGATGCATGAGTATATATGTGATATACATATGGTAGTAGGATTATAATTTTGATTGGTATTGCTTGCTTTTACGAGATGTTGTATGCGTGCATACCGTGAGGTATACACGACTATTGCACATCTTAATTATGTATGTGTAGATGTGTTGGTATACTAATTATATGTAGTAGGCTATGGTGTGAATATATATGTTACATGTGTGTGACTATACGATGAATGCGTATGTATTAGGGAGTGTATTATAATTATACGTGCGCTGATGTCTGTATTATTATTATGGTATATAGAGTGATTGAACTATGTGAGTATTACCTGACTAAATATTAAGTGTGATTGACTTATGGTATGTATATGGTTGTATTAGTAGACATATAAATATTGGAGTGGTATTGGTATGGGTATGAATGTCGTGTTACGTATATAGAATATTCAGATATGTGTATCGAGTCTCACTCAAGCTTGAGTGGGTATACTCTAAGTATATTGATATGTATGTCTGTAGTTTGAATATAGCGATGTTTGATGTATGTATAGTGATAGGAGTGTTTGTGCCTGGTTGTGTTACGCACATGATTGTGGGTCGCTACACCAGTATATAGTTATAGGTGTTGGTCTTGTGGTATAGCTAATTACTAAGGACTTGCCCATGTGAACGTATGTGTGCTAGCTAAACTAGGTGTGTAGATGTGCTAGTTATATAATGATACGGTTGGTATACGTGAATGAAATGTTCCGTGCGTGGGTGTGCACCATGCACGTGTAAGTATGTGCTTAGTTATAGGTATTGGTGACTATGGTATATGTGGCGTGTCGTAAATACAGTTATAGGACCGTATGTGATGTGAATATATGGTGAACTATTTGCATGCATTTGAATGACTATATATTGTGAAACTATAGTAGTTGTGAATGTATATTAGATATAGTGAAACTTGATTTAATAATGGTATGGTGTGAACACGTTTTGATGTGTGGTATGGAATGTACACTAGGAAGTATTAGAGAGTAGTATACACATGTTGGTTGTGCATAGGTAGCTATCTATACGTAGAGCAATGATTGTATTTGCTGGTATAAGACTAATCTTAGGTGAGTATCTGAATTATTGTTTGTGCTAGGTAAGTAGTAGTTATATTAGGGATGCATACATATGATTGAAATATGTACGTGAATATATATAGGATAGCAGAGTTATTGGTTGACTACCTAGTGCATATATAAGCACTTGTCATATACCTGAGTGAATTATGGTGTGATGTGATTGTGATAGCAGCTAGTCTAGTTAGAGTTATATTTAAAGTTAGAAAGTCCGAGGACGGACTTTATTCTAAGGTGGGGAGGATGTAACGGTCGTTTTTCGATCGTATCTTCTTCGTGCACGTGCTGTTGACCGTGCACGTGTTTGTTTTAGACTTTGTTGCTTTGTGAACACTTTAGTGTGATATGCCGTTGTGAACGTCTCTGAGAGTATTAAATAGTGGCACTAATTTGGAACAACGTTTCTCGAGTCGTTTTCCCACAATTTAATCTTATTCGATGAGACGTTGCGATTTTCACTTTTGACAGGAGACGTTTCTATTTTTTAGTTTCGTCGTCCGACGTCGAAATTGTGATCCGTCTTCTCTGTCTACTTTCTCTCGTCGTCCCGGTCACCCCAGTATTTATTTCACGATTTTTGGGCTTCGTTTGACCCACTTTCACTTTTGGCCCAACCCATTGTATTTGTTAACCCTAAGTTTCACCTAGTTATCATCCCCTAATATAATTTTAGTATAACGTACACCCAAAATTATTTGACCCAGCCTCACTTTCACCATGCCGCACACCTTGGAGAGAGGGAGAGAGTCTGTGAGAGTAAGATTTCCCTTTTGATATATTATGATAACAATATTTAACCCTAGCCTAGCCCATGCGATGCTTCAGCCCAACTAGAACCCGAAAAAACCCTACACCCTATAACACAGCTAACCTAAGACCTAGACCCCCATGTGCTGGCTCTCAACCTACCGTAGTCCTGTTTAAATAACCAAACCTAGGGTTTTCTTTAGTTTACACACAGCAAATCGAGCCGCCGTCTCCCCAACTTCTTCAAGCCCGCAACCCATCCCCAGCGCTCGACCGCTGCCCTCCGGCCTTCCCCGTGGCCGCTCAGCCGCCACCGCCGATGTTCCCGTCCGCCGTCACCGAATCACAGCCACCCCCAAACGATATCACCTCCGCAGCATCGCACGCCTCAGCGCCGTCGCCCCTGCGTTCTTTCCGCACGCAACAACCCCGATCGGTGGCCCTCTCGTCATCCCGTCCACCTCCCCACGTCGGCGACTCCAGAGAACCGCCGTGGCCACCGTCTGCTCCGCCGCAAGGTCGTAAACGCTGCAGCAGCTTTTTCCGACGTCGCTCGCAGCCTCCGACCGGTGCTCCGACCCCCGTCAGCTGCTCTCCGGCATGCCCCCGCCATTTGCCTCTTTTCTCCCCTAGCAAAACCCTAGCTCCGCAAAGGCGATGTCGACTGAGCCTTAGTCTAGTCTGATCCCGATATGGAGCTGAACCAAGAAGGGTTCGGCGAGAGCTCATCGCAGTCGAGGGCTTCCGGAGCCACTGGGCTCGGCCTCGTGGACATCAAGAGCGGAATCTACGTGAGGCTTGTAGAGATTTGGGAACGATGAGGCCGTCTCTGATCCCGACTTCTTGGACAAGCTTGACGCTCACTTCGCCCGCTTGCCCCATAGTTATGGATTGGATATCAGCATTGATATAGCAGAAGATGTTTTGCTGCATCGGAGAATTCTTGCATATGCTAAGGATCCGAGCAAGCTGCCCGCGTTCCATGGAGGCATGAGAATGCAGAAGATGAAGGAGATGCAACACCAAGTTTCAGGGAATGTGGGGTTGACTTTGAACCTTGCTCAAGGCTTGAGGACTTGAATTTAGGTGCGAGAAAGAATACTGATCAAGTGAAAGATGGTAAATATCGAGTATCCGACTTCCCATACCATACGCGCTACAGGAATCCAACCCCTGACGTCGCTACCCGACGTCAGAGTAGCTCTCGAGTCGTGTTGAGGTTGGTGTGATGATTGGTGGTTGGGCACGTAGGCAGAACTGGACTCCTTGGTCTTGTGACTATCAGCACGTCCCTTTTCAGGCAAGTGAAACGTGCCAAACCTTGCTTAGGGCCATGTTTTAGGCCACTTCCTTGTTTCTAGCGTAAAAGAGACTAGACAGTGAAATGATAGCTGTCTAGACGCAACTTTAAGATCAAGCTTGACAACGAAGCTAGATCCGTTACCCTGCCATGTCATTCATGCATTGATATCTGTCATGTTTAAATTCCTTACCTGTACGCACTTAAACAGTTATCTGCCATGCATTGCATCTTACAGGTCATCCCAGTTGAATGTTGCATTCGTAGCACACGCTACAAATACTTGTACATCCTTGTTTCCGGCTAGGCACCTGCTTTTAGCGGGCACAACCCTATGCCAAATTGTGGACCTAAAAACAAGCTCTTGTGCGGGGCAACCCTGGCTTATTTACTGAGCATCGTGTATATGGACCCTGGCTTGTTTACGTATGGGAGGGGTAAGGGTTAAGCGGCCAATCAACTGGGAGTCTGCCCGATCAGCAACTTCAGTTGTAAGGCGTAAACTCTGGGTTTTGGGGTAGTGTTAAGCGGCCAATCAGTGTGAATGTCCAACAGTTCAGCTGTAAGGCGTAAACATCTACAAATAACTTGAAAACGTGACTAGTGAGAAGAATGAGATTGTTAGTAGCTTGGCTACTCTTGACATGCCATGATAATTGTTTTCTTGTACTTATTGTTACACCATGTCTTACTTGTGCACAACGTGTTTACTTTATGTGATTTACTTGACTTGTACTTGTCTGTGTTTATACTTGTAAAACTTGTCATCCATGCCATACTTGTTACTTGTTACTTGTTACTTGCACCTTACCTTATTTGTTACTCACATACTAAACTTGTCATGCTATACATCATACTATAACTGCTAGGTTGTTAGTTTACTTTCCTTTCAGTTTCCTTGCACAAGTCTCTTGTAGACTTGCTGACATGTGCCCCTTGCTCTTTTGGGTGTCACATGTTATACCCTGAGACAGAGATCGTTGCTGTGTACGTGGTATTTGCTGACGCTGAGCCTGAGCCCATGTCTGTCCAGGAGTAGTTTGTGGCTACCGGTGACCATTCTTAGTGACCACGCTGAGTTCTCCTTTTGTTTTAGGATTTCTGTTAGTTTTCGGTGCGTGGCACCTTTGTTTTGTACGTTGTACTCTTGTCGGCCATGTTTGGGCCTTAGACTCTTTTTCTTTTAGCCTGGTGGCTTTTCTGCGATGTTGGAATTTATTATTATGGATATTCTGAGATTTCTCTTTTGTCTCATTTCCTTATTATTATTTTTGTTTCGTTTCGCATTGCAAGGACCTGCAGTTTAAAGTTGATTGACGCTTATCGGACTTGCAGCTTTGTAGCTTCAAGTCTGAGCGGACCTTCTCACGTCTCGCCTCCATATTTTTGGGAAGCGGGGCGTGACAGTTAGGGTTAGGATTAGGGTACGGTTAGGGTTAGGGCTATGGTTAGGGTTAGGGTAAGGGTTTGGGTTTGGGTTAGGGTTAGGGTTAGGGTTAGGGTTAGGGTTAGAGTTAGGGTTAGGGTTTGGGTTTGGGTTTGAGTTTGGGTTTGGGTTGAGTCTAGGGAAGGGGTTGGGGCTAGGTTTATGGTATGGGAAGGGGTTTTGTTAGGGTTATTTTTTAATGTTGGCATAAACATAATTTAAACCGCGGCCGTTGGTTATAAACGTATAATATATTTTATTTGATACATTGTTATTATTAAATGTTTGAATTTTCTTTTTAATATTTTTTTGCGTTATTTTGTTGTATATAAATGTACATATTTTTTATAAAATATTGTATATTTTATAACGAAAATACTATTATTTTTTAAAAAACAATATACACTATCAGCCACGGACAAATCCGTGGCTGATAGCACTCTATGGCCACAAATTTGTCCGTGGCCCTTACGTATTGGCCACAGATATAATGCACGAAATTGGCAGTTTCGTGCACTATATCTGTGGCCAATACGTAATGGCCACGGAAACATCCGTGGTTGATACCTATTTAAGGCCATGGAAAAGTTCGTGGCATATAGTTTTCGCCCACGGTTTGTGTGCACTGATTACGTCAGCTTTGTGCCCAGTATCCGTGGCCTAAACATATCGCCCACGGACGTTTTCGTGGCCTTAATTAGGTATCCGTCACGGATTTGTCCGTGGCGGATATGTTTATATTGTTTTTTATTCAGATTATTGGCCATGGGCATCCGTGGGTGTTAACCCGTGGCAGATTATCGCCCACGAAAAAGTCCGTGGGTAAAGGGGGTATTAGCGACTACGGTATCGGCAACAAATTTTCGGCAATGAAATTTTTTTCTGTGGCCGTAATATGTCAGCCACAAAAACCCGGCTTTCAACCACGGATTTGTCCGTGGCTGAAAGCTGGTTATGTAGTAGTGTGAGTTTAAAACAAGTTTAGAAAACTTTTTAGAAAATCATTGTGTGTGTGTGTGTGTGTGTATGTGTGCGCGTGTGCACATTCTTCTTGGCTTTGACATAATCCTAAGAAAATGAAAAACAACTCACACACTAGACACTATGAAGAATCTGAAGCCATGGTTGAACATGAGCTTGATGCATATGCTTCACTTGAATTTGAGCTCTTGTGTTTGAGCACATTTATTGATATTCATCTTCGAGCTCCTCTTGTGCTTAAGTTACAGCTTCAGGAAGTAGGCGTGGTATGTGAGCTCAATCCTTCTTCATCTTCTTTGTGTGTAGTCATAGTTCGTCTTCTCGGAATATGTTTCGAGCTTCAATTAGCTTATTGCACAACCGAAACACTTAAGCATTAATTAGTATACAACAATATTTGTTATGATCATCATCAAAACCACTTGTGGGTGGGGACTAGATTTCCCAACACTCTCCCCCCTTTTGATGATGCCACTTAAATGAAAAACATATGAGTAATATAACTTTGAAAATGATGAGTAAAATGTACTTACTCCCCCTGCTTAGATGTGGTATGAAATCATATCATACTCCCCCTGCATCAAATCTGGTTAGCGATATTATCATATATTATTGATCGGCCCGGAATTAAACTCCGGAAACGATGTCGTTTTACCGCAAGCACACCACACACGGTATAGCGGTGAGCAGGTATCGAACACGGGGATGTGGTTCTATACTACCTATCAATTCCTAGGTTGAGTTAGACTTGCGGGTTTTATTGGTGGAGATGGATTATGGAGTGTCGTGATGGTGATGGATGCGAAGGTTGTGTCACTAAACGTCGCAAGCAAAGAACCCACAAAGAAATAAATAAATAAAACAAAGAGAAAATGAGTGAGAGGAGTATCATTAGGGTTTCAGTATCCTCACTAATGCTTCGAGCACAGAATGAAGCTCATACGTGTCTAGGGATTGAATCGTCCGACGAGTTGATAATATGTTGTGCAGGCTCTATTCTCCGATGCCACTATCGTGGATCGCATAGAAAGCAATATATGGCTGTAACGAAGACTAAGGTTGGTGCCACTATCGTGGATCATCGCACCTAGAGGACAACGTTACAACTCTATTTAGACGTGAGGGACTTCTCAAGACGAGTGTCACTATTGTGGATCACCGCAACTATCGAATTTCCATCACCCCCGATGATAGTAAACCACAACATAACTCTATGGATCCCTCGATTCTTAGCTATGTTGTAGCGGTGCCAATATGGTGGTTCGCTTCGATGCCAGCATCATGGGTCATCTTTGTCATTACGGAATATCTTTGACTACTGGGTTTATCCTAGGGTGAGTTCATCAACCACCAAGAGTTGTCAATTCAAGGGTTCTATGGTTGTCAATTCCTAGATCCAAATGTGGTAGAATCTCTTTCCTAAGCTAAGATCTCAACAATAAAAGGATCCAAATCAAGATGGGTTTGGTGCCAATATCTTGGATCACTATCCCCATCAAATATAATGACCTAGCAATAGAATCACTCAATCATATCAAACCTTATTAAAGCAAAAGAGATCATCACTAGAATCAAAGAAAACATCAAAATAGAATTAAGGAACAAAATTACTTAGCTTGATACAAGGGAGGGGGCCTAAGGCATGGTCTAGCCTCCAAAAAAGTCTCCAAAATCTCCAAAGAAAATAAGATCGATCCTTAAAGAATAACTAGCTCTCTCCCCAAAGGGGGGTTGGTTTTCAATGACGGCTACAATACATATATATAGTCCCATCAAAACCCTAGCAAATAAACTAAGAAACCCGCTGAAATTCGGCCCAAACCTAGTCTTGGCCGCAACTTATGTTCTGGGCCCCAGTTGACTCGGACAGAGTAGAAACAGTACTCGGTCGAGTGCAGATTTCAGCACTACAACGTCAACTTGCAGAAATTCCCCACATTTCATCCGACCTCTGTTTCGCTTGTTCTTGGCAGCATTGTAACCTTCATGAAGTCTACTATCCATAAAATAATATGAGAAAAATACTTTGCCAACTGGAATGATAGAAGATCTCAAAAGAGTGAGAGGCTGTCTAAAATTTGGGCTGTTTCACCTCACTCGACCGAGCGCGGTTGCACTCGGTCGAGTGGCCTTCGTGCTTGGTCTAGCTACTATGGACTGTTATTTAGGCTCAAAGTATTGCTCTGTAATGGATTTCACTCGGCCGAGTAGCTACAGTACTTGGTCGAGCTATTGTATGTTGAAGGAGCTCTCAAAAACATTGTTCTGTTGTGCATTCTGCTCGACCGAGCAGCTTCAATGCTCCGTCGAGTCTCTTTTGCAAACTTCGACTTTAGCTAGGAGTGGGAATAAGTTGTAGCTACCGAGTTGATTTGACTGGGTAGTTGCTCTACTTGGTCGAGTAGTGTTGGATCTGGATCTACTCCTAGAGGGGGGAGAATAGGCTAATAAAAATTCTCTTGCAACACATGAGCAATCACACACAATTATAGCAGATTCAGAGTAATAAAAAAGCAATCACAGATGCACATCATATTTACCCTGGTTTGGTCGTCACCACGACCAACGTCCAGCCCCCAAAGCAGATACTAGATTAATAATGTAACAGATACAACCCTAATAGCCAGAGCACCAATGTCTCTACACTCACCAAGCTCTCAGTACCCCACTCACCGTGTTCAACAAAATTAATCCTAGTATAAGCTTTCTATTGGCTAGTCCCAACTAGCCAAGTCCCTCTTGTGTAGCACCCACTAGACAAGACCCCAAAACATCACAATGGTAAAGTTTCCCCTATAGAGATCTATACAACTACACAAATATAATAATAAAGTGGTTAGAGAATCTCAGTTTGTGTAGCGGCAGTTGTTTCTGTCAATCAACTCATGTCAGATCGTATCTGACAGGATGTCGTCGCCAATGTCACATCCTCACCTCTGGAAGTTACGGCCTAGGTGACTTGGGATCTCAAAAGTAGCGGCATAGGTGCTCCTTCTCTACTATTATTGCACAATGATGGATTGAAGACTCTCTTGTGTTGCGCAATGTGGATGGAGTTCTCTCTCTTGTGTTGCACAAGTTTGGATGGCTTCTCCTTGTGAACTTGCGGCCTATGGTGATCTTGCAAGCTTGAAGATGCGGCAATGGAGCTCTTGGAGTTGATGCTTGCAGCCAAGGGGATGGAGAGCTCTTGGAGACGATGGCTTTAGCAATGGGAGAGGAGGATGAAATTTGGCCTTGGTTTATACTACTTGCGCAATGTGTAGGTATGTGCTTTGAAGTTTTGGCAAGGAGTTCTTCGCTTTGAGGAGGAGGGATTCTCTTCTTTGTTGTGGCCAAGGAGAGGCTATGGGGCTTGGAAATTTTGGACTTGGTGATACTTGATGCAAGGAGGAAGAGGGGTTTTCAATTTTGCGCAATGGGGTGCTTGACATGCAAAGTTGCGGCCCTCCCCCTCTACTAGATGATGGCCGAAATTTTCCCCCTTGTTTGGTTGCCCTCTCTCTCTCTCTTAAAATCTCTCTCTTTGAATATGTGTTTATATAGGAGAGAATGTGATATGATAGAATCAATTAGAATCTCATATTTGATGGAGATTGGAAGGAATCCTAAATTGATTAGGATTGGAATGAATCTCTTTGGATGTGGAGTTTGAATATGGATGGCTATGGAATTGAATTTGAGTAGATATAGGATTTGAATTGGATCTCATTTAATCACCTTTGATTTGCATGAGATTGTCCATATCTCTCCATCTTTGACCAAGTCTTCAATTTGCATGGCATTAGGATTTGAATGTTGCACCAATTGATTTCAACCATTCAAATATGGATTTGAATTGATTTCTTTCTTATCTTCCCATCTTTGACTTAGTCCAATTTTTGTAAGTATATTCTTCATCTTTGACTTAGTCCACTTGGCTAATGCATGGCACATTCTTCATCACTTTTGGCTAATCTCTCTTTAAATATTCACGAGAGTGCCATTCCTGAAAAACACTTAGCACACACATTAAATCGTTTACACACGTTTGTTATCATCAAACACAAAGTCATCGATCGTTGTATCCAACTGCATGTTGTATCCAATAATCTCCCCCTTTTGATGATGACAAACCAGTATAAGATTTGAGCAATAACGAGTATAAGGTACCATACCCCAAAAACATAGCCTATAAGGACTCTTAGATGTGGGGGGTGGCATTGCTTGACGAGTATAACAGCAATGCTAAAGATTACCCAAAAAGCATATATTGGATACTCGTGGCTAGTATACTTGTCATGAATTGTATCCATTTTAAATACAGTGCAATATTCATGTATTTTTTTCATATTCAATTCTTTTGAGCTCAATTTTTATCCATGGCAAGACCACATCATATCCCTTAGAATTTTAGTTATTATTCACCCTACATTCACTCTCTAATATTTCATAAAAGAATCTCCAATTGTGCAATAATATTCAATACAGGTGGAAGTGAAAATGTAGATGTAGAAATCATGTTATTTAATTAATTAAACATGTCATGCCTATTTAGGAATTCTAATATGTGCATGTAGCTATAACAATAATATAATGATTTCTACAAGGATATGAATGACATTCATAAATATCACTTGAATGATACAAAGGAAAAGATATACATTAAGCTCCAATTTTGTTTTTGCTTTTTGTTTTTATTTAAATTTTTTTGATTTTTGTTTTATAATGAACTAAAACAAACTAAACATCAAGCAAGCTAGCACACAAATAAAAAAAATCAAGCACACAAAGTAAAAAAATGATATGAAGGAATGCATTAAATGCAAAGTAGAAAAATATACATTCGTGTCGTCGTTTGGATAAGGAACTAAATAATGAAACGTTCAATCCATAGATCCTCGCCAAATCTCCATCTTACCTACACGATAGATGTTATGTGTGACCTTGAAATCCAACAAGGTCCACTCATGTTAGTCATCAAAGATTTAGGAACCCATATTTGCTTGAATTTTATATTCATGTTCCTAAACTTACAATAGTAAGAGGTATGACCAACACTAAGACAAGTAAAGCACTTTGCATACATATTTGAGACATTCAATGGCTCATTGTGAATTTTCTTATAAATAGGCTTTTTAGCATGTTTCATATCATAACCAAGACCACGTCTATTATTGCCATAAAGTTGATTTTCTAGAATAGCATGCAACAATTGTTTTCCCATAGAAAATTTCTTTAATGACAATTCTAGACTAGTGATTTTGGATTTCAATAAGGCATTCTCATTCACAATCAAAGTGCATTTACTTATAAAGGCCTTCTTATTGTCCTCATCAGCAATTATTTTTCTTTTAAGTTCATTATTTAGCATGCAAATCTTTTCATTAAGCAATTCAATTTCATCTTCTAGCTTCCTCACATTTTGCTTATACATGCTAATATTATTCAACAAAGCAGGACAAGAAAGGCATTCAGATTTTTCATGCAAACTAAAATTCTCTTTTTCCAACAAAGCAATGGTAGAATCACATGCAACAATTTTTCCTTTAGTTCCTTAATTTCTAATGACATGTTGTAAGTGTCTTGTTGCATTTCATCGTTGGAATTTTTATACTCTTCTAATGTGGATTCTAGCTCTACAATTTCATCTTGCATGTCTTTACAAATAATTATAAGTTCAGCTTTACTACCAGATTTTACCTCATCATCTTTTGCCATCAAGCAGAGGAAAGAATGGGCTTCATACTCCTCATTCTCATCTTAGCTGTTCATGTCCCACGTTCGCACCACAGCTTTTCCTTTCATCTCCGCAACATTAGCTGTTTCTTGTGGGTAATCCCCCATAAGGTGTCTCTGCTTTTTACATTTAAAACATTTAACTTTATTAATAACAGTCTGTTCACATGAATTTCTAGAAGGATTATAGTGGTTAGAACGATTAAAACTTTGTTGTGTGTCAGCTCTTCCTTGAGGAGTCTTGATGTATTTTCTAAAACCTCTGAGCATCAATGCTATCTAATCATCGTCGTCGTCACTTTCGCTAGCTTGGAGAGCTAGTGGTTTTGGAGATTTTTCTTTCGCCTCTGGTTTCTCTCTAGCCTCTATATTCTGTATCTCAAGCTCGTGGGACATTAAGTTGCCTATCAAGTCCTCCACTCTCATCTGTAATAGATCTTTTGCTTCTTGAATGGTAGTGACTTTAGGCCTGAACTGTAATGCCCTACCAGCTACTGCACAAGTACTAGAGGGGGGGGGTGAATAGTACTTTAAAATAATAAGGAGTATAATTCCAAATTAAATTGCAAACAACTACCAAATCAATTTGCGGAAGCTTAAATTGAATGACAACACAAAATTAACAATGCTAACAAACGATGTTAATGGGTTCGGATCCACCAAGTCTCCCCGACTTGTTCCCGGTGATCCTACGTCCCAACCACCCGGATCCCCTCCGGATACTTAGGTTAGAAACCCTAACCCAAGATTTCCACTATGAATATCTTGTGAAAAACCTTCACAAGATCAAATCATACATGCAATAGCAAACGTGAATCCCACAACCCGGGATCACAACCTTCTCTCACACCCGAGAGAATCACAAAGCAATATTAAAGAGTTTAATATGAAATAAACAATCTTACCACAAAATCCTATACCTTGAGTTTTTCTTACCCAAATGGTGAAATGAAGGATTTGAGGAAGATGAAGTCACCAAGACCTAGCACCAAGGAAATGACCAGCAAACGGTGCCTAGGGATGATTTGGAGACTTGGATCAAGCAATAGCTTGAAGAGCTCACCAAGAACAACCTTCTCTCTAGATGGATTCTAGATCTATAAATGAGAGAGAATGGGTTTCTTGTGAGGAAGAGAGCTTTAGATTTGAGTGAGAATGGCTATCTCTTTTGATCTCAATGAATCTCTGAATGGAAGCTCTAACCTAGATAGAAATGACCTAGGTTCGTATTTATAGGGTCCCATAAAAACAAGTTAGGTCATTCTCCAACGGATAGAAATCTGTGAGAATTAGTTGGTCAAAGAACAATCACTGACCGACTAGTTCATCAACTAGTCGGTCAGTGAAACAGCATGGACCGACTAAGTGAAGATCTGAGAAGAGATAGAATTTCAGACCTAGAAATCTAGTCGGTCCAAGAAGACTTTCTGACCGACTAGTTTCACAACTAGTTGGTCAGTCAGTGAACGTAGACCGACTAAGAGGCAAAATGAAATAGTCTGAACACAAGTTGACTTAGTCGGTCCAAGAACAAAAGTTGACCGACTAGATTGTCAACTAGTCGGTCACCAAACGTTCTTAGACCGACTAACGATAAACAGTAGCTTAGGAGAAATTAAGCATGAACAGTAAGTCACAACTAGTCGGTCAAAGAAGCATCACTGACCGACTAGTTCACAAACTAGTCGGTCGGTGAGTCAACGTATACCGACTAACTGTAAACAGTAAAGTCCAAGAACTTAAGGAATCAAACTAGTCGGTCCAAGAAGAGTTGCCGACCGACTAGATCACCATCTAGTCGGTCAGTACTTGTTCTTGTACCAACTAACATGCACAATAAAGTCCGAATCGAAGCGCGATGCTTCGAGGAAGTTAGAATGAACTTGTGCAAGGATCCTAGAGCTAGGAAATGAGCGAAATGAAGATAGAAACGTAAGATATACTCAAGGCTTAACATTCTATATATCGAAGCTAAAAGACTATAAATAAAACCTTAATAAACGGTCTTCGAGAGCTTCGATTGAATCTTCATAACTTCCAAAGCGGCGCAAGAGCTTCAACGAAGCTTTAGGCATGAATACGAGCTTTGGGAAGTGTTGAGATGTCGCTTTGAATGTTCTCGTGAAATTGGCGACAATCTCCAATACTGCGCTCACAAATTGTTAGTTCATGGATTATTTATGTTTGCTCATCATCAAAACCAAATCCGGGGAGTCCAATATTCAACATTCTCTCCCTTTTTGGTGATGACAAACCAACATAAATAATGATCAAAAATAATGATTCAAATGTAAAATACTTACTCCCCCTGCATTGATGACACGTTAATTCCAAAATGAATATAAATGAATTGCATCAAGCAGACGAGTAAGATAAATAAAGAGAATCGATTTTTGAAATATCGGATTTTGAAAATCCTTATATATATCTTAACTCCCCCTGAATCTAACATATCAAACTAGATTCTTGGAACTTGAGTTAAATTTTCATTTGCGCTATTTATTATCATTATCTCTCCCCCTTTGGCATTATCCCAAAAAAATGGGGGGCATACAACGACAACAACTAGGAAATGGAAAATCCAACATCGGGAGTCGTAGACAACGACGATGGACCAAATTGACACCAAGAGAAAAATGTGGAAATCAAATCAAGGTGTGCCAAAATGTCCATTATCAAAAAAAATCAAAATCATCAAAAATACCAAATAATTATTCATTTCTTGAATAAAGAAACATACTCTTCAATATTCAATATTCTTGGGTTAATTTGTGCATGGAAAACAATTCTATACAATTATAGAATTTAAATCTATTTAACCAAGTATTTAAGCATAGAGTGACGAAATCACATTGCAATGAACGAATATTAAATATGCACGACGAATTAAGACAAAGAGAACGACGATGTATATATATAAATGATAACATCATGAGTACATCCAAAAAGATATCGATACATCAAATGCAACATACCCATCAAAAAAAGTACATCATCATCATCCACATTAAAATAAATACAACATCATCATCCACATCAAAATATAACATCATCATCGACATCAACCAAAATACATCAAAATATCATAACCCTCATACTCTATCCTAACCCAAAATACTCTCACTAAGATATATCATCCAAAGCGTAGTGGAGAGTCCTCGGAACAACGATCACGAGGGAGTGGCTGGATCTGCAGTGTCCGTGGGTCCAGTCGACGGAGTGGACTCAGGCTCTGCAGGGAGTAGAGGTGTCTCAACAGACGGGATCGACGGGGCAGGAGTCGAGACGTCAACGACGGGCTCGACGGTAGATGTGTCAACAGGAATATCAGCAGGCTCGGCAACAGGGTCAGCAGCAGGCTCTGAAGTCTGAAGTGCTGAAGCAGAAGGCTCTGGAGCACCGGAAGTGGTGCCATCTCCAGGAGCTGAAGTGGTATCAGCAGCAGCAGCAGCAGTAGTGGCCTCATCGGCACGGGCTAAGGAAGTGACAAGCTCGTCAAGTTCCTCATCGTCCATCTCCTCGGCCTCAGAAACAGAAGGAGGAAGATCAATCCCCATCATACGAGCCATATGGCAAACTACCTCCTCAGTACGAGCCAAACGGGAGTCGTGCTGACGAAGTAGGCGTACGACATCGTCTAATGTGGCAGGAGGAGCGGGGGCTGTAGCAGCTGACAGAGTAGACTGGGAAGCTGATGCGGTAGACCTCTGCACGTGACGAAGCGCCGCTAGAGATTTCTTAACGGCCGTCACGTTTAGAGGAGTACCCAAGGGACGCTCATCGTCAGGAGGGAGAGGGACACGAAAATGACGAAACACGAGGGTCAACAGACAAGGGTATGGAATATGCGCAGATTTATTGGTCTTGCGTATACACTCGAAAGAGTCCATCTTATCGAGTATCACGCGAGCCCAATTAATCTCGCACCCCAAGAAAAGAGCGTAGATCAATTTCAAGAACGGCTGGGATGGAAGTGAAGAAGATCCATACTTAGGGAGGAGGCAATACTTCAAGATCAGGTTAAGGACCCACGCATTCGGCTTGAAAGATTTCGAAGGAACACCAATGAATGCGAAGGGGATAACCTGGAAGATATCTGAAAGAACTGACTGATCCAAGGAAGATATGTCATCGACGGAAATGTCCGAAGGAAGGAGACCACACGACGAACAGCCAAGAATCTCCCCCAAGATTTCTGTCGTGAGAACTATAGGAGTTCCCAAGACAGTAGTCTCAATGGAGTGACTGACATCGTACTGGCCTCGAACGCGATTGGCATAGAACAATTTCACAAGGTGAGGATACGGTTTGGGATTGGCCTTAGGATCATAGCGGAGATAATCAAGGAGACCACTATAGGAGAGGAGATCGGCTAAGCCAAGGAAATCCAAAAACTGAACGTAGTGCTCCAACAGCATCGGGCAGTGTTCAATACGGTTGTAGGCCGCGAGACACAAAGGGTCGTCGCGACACAACGATATGTCAACACCCCCCGCTGGCATTGGGCCCTTTCCCTTTGGCTGGCGAGTCCTAGGACGAAGTGGAGGAGTGGGTTCCTTAGTGCTAGGCTCATCCTCAGGGATAAATTCAGTGTCGGAATCGGGAGGAGTAGAGGGTGAGTGGAGAATAGCCTTCTTGGTCTTAGATTTGCGGGGTTTTACGGTCGTCGTCCTCTGCTTCTTCAGAGGAGGCGAAGACGGAGAAGCTTGGGTTGATTTGGCACGACGTTTAGGCTTAGGGGGATTCCTAGGGTCGGAAGGCCCTATAGACATAGGAGAAGCCCCAGAAGAGGCGATAGGAATTCTCGTCTTTGCCATAGCACGACGAGCACAAGCAACTGAAACTACGAGCGACACAAACCCTAGAGATCAACAGAAATCGGAAATACCAACCCTAGATTTCACAAGCCCTAGGTTAAATTTGAAACCCTAGGAGCTAGAAAGAGATCTAAATCAAACCCTAGAGTAGGAATCGACCTAGGAGGAGGAGGGAGATACCTAGGAGGAGGAGGCGACGGCGGCGGACGGCGGCGATGGCCGGAGAACAGGCCGGAGTCGACGGGAAGATGAAGAGGCTCGGAGGGGTTTGGGGTTTTCGGGCTTGAGCTGTGAAAGAGACCGACTAAAATGAGATTTAGTCGACTGAAAAATAGATTAAGTCGGTCGAGATCTGGAAAAGACACAAATGCCCTAACCCACTTAGTCGGTCACAGTTCAAGAACTGACCGACTAGATTACGATCTAGTCGGTCGGTCAATGAGCTTGAACCGACTAAGTCGAAACAGAGGCAAACAGTGATTTTTAGGGCAAGATTTAGTCGGTCGCAGTATA
Source organism: Scilla litardierei (assembly GCA_030789695.1). NCBI lineage: Eukaryota > Viridiplantae > Streptophyta > Magnoliopsida > Asparagales > Asparagaceae > Scilla > Scilla litardierei. The sequence goes on along the minus strand of CM061136.1, from coordinate 46,481,383 downwards.
CTCACTGACCGACTAGTTTTCAATCTAGTCGGTCGGTAAATGTACTGTGACCGACTAAAAGAAAGAAAATGAAAAGAGTTATAAGAAAGCTTGATCTAGTCGGTCTGAGTTCATTTGCTGACCGACTAGATGAGCATCTAGTCGGTTGACAAATGAACTGAAACCGACTAGAAGAGTTCAAAAATTGAAAATTGATTTCTCTTCACAAACCACTTGGATGAAAAATCTTAACACTCTCATTAGTCATCTAAATTACCCCATAAAACGTCGAAATCTTAAATACGACATTGAAATACGAATTCGATCATAAATTCAAACAAATCTCATAAAATTCCCAAAAATTCAATAAATCTAGCATGAATGAAATATCGCAAAATATAATAGCATGCAAGATAATTGAGTTTAAATATGAATCCTATATCTCGGATTCACCCATAATCCCCAATTCTCGACGCAACCGCACAAAGGAGTCCTCCTTTAGGGGTTTCGTGAAAATATCGGCGATTTGCTTTTGGGTTTCAACGTACACTAAAATGATGTCCTTTTTAGCAACATGATCATCTAAGAAATGGTGTCGGACATCTATGTGTTTTGATCGGGAATGGTGCACCGGATTCTTTGAAAGACAGATAGCACTTTGGTTATCCACCATGATAGGGCTAGTATCACAGTGAATACCAAAATCCTTCAATGTGTGTCTCATCCAAAGAACCTGGGCACAAGCGGCACCGGCGGCAATATATTCCGCCTCGGTGGTTGAAAGTGAAACGGAATTTTGCTTCTTGGAAAACCAAGAGACAAGAGAATTTCCTAGAAAATGGCAAGTGCCACTAGTACTTTTCCTGTCGGATTTGCATCCCGCATAATCGGCATCACTGTATGAGACTAACTCATACGTGCTAGATTTCGGATAAAGTAATCCAAAATCTAAAGTGTAACTTAGATAACGGAAAATACGCTTTACCGCTACTAAGTGAGACTCCTTAGGTTGAGACTGATAACGAGCACATACGCATACGGCAAACATAATATCGGGCCTACTTGAGGTAAGATAAAGTAAACTACCTATCATACCTCGATATAGACGAATGTCTACATCCTTACCGCCCGTATCCTTGTCAAGATGCGTAGTCGTGCTCATTGGAGTCTTTTTCCCGGAAGCACTTTCCATTCCAAATCGCTTAAGCAACTCCACCGTATACTTCGTTTGGTGGATGAAGATTGCATCGTTCAATTGGCGAATTTGGAGACCTAAGAAATATTTGAGTTCGCCCATGTGGCTCATCTCAAATTGTTCCTTCATAACATTAGAAAACTCTTCGCAAAGAGTGAAGTTAGTAGCACCGAAAATGATATCATCAACATAAATTTGAACTAATAAAATATCATTATTCGCATGCTTAACAAAAAGTGTAGAATCGGCTTCGCCCATTTTAAAATTCAAATCCAAAAGAAAATTCTTTAGGCGATCATACCAAGCTCGAGGAGCTTGTCTCAAACCATAAAGAGCTTTCTTTAGTTTAAAAACATGATTTGGAAATTTTTCATTTATGAAGCCCGGAGGTTGAGAAACGTAAACTTCCTCAACGACATCTCCGTTTAAAACTGCACTTTTAACATCCATTTGAAATAACTTAAAATTTTTATGGCATGCATAAGACAATAAAAGTCTAATTGATTCTAATCTAGCTACCGGAGCGAAGGATTCTTCGAAATCGATACCTTCCTCTTGGCGATAGCCTTGAGCAACTAACCTTGCTTTGTTCCGGATGACGACTTGATTTTCGTCGGTTTTGTTCTTGAAGATCCACTTTGTCCCTATGACGGTGTGGTTCTTTGATGGCAAAGGAACAAGCTCCCATACCTCATTCCTCTCGAATTGAATGAGTTCCTCCTCCATGGCAAGGATCCAAGCACTATCTTCGCACGCTTCAACGATATTCTTTGGCTCTATCGATGAGGCAAAGGCACAATTGGCGAAGTGGTGGACTTGAGATCTCGTCTTGACACTATCATTAATATTGCCAATAACTTGCTCATGGGGATGGTCGCGAACGGTATGAAGCCGCTTGGGAATACCTTGATCACTAGGCACATTCTCAACAACTTCATTAGTCGGGTTAGTCTCAATAGAATCAATTGAATCAATAGACTTAGAATTCTCAAACGAATCACATAAAACATCCATAGAATCATTATCATTTGAAATTCTAGAAGTAGTAAAATTCTCATTAAAAGAGACATGAAGTGATTCCTCGATCGTAGAGGATCTTTTGTTGTATATCCGGTAGGCTTTGCTACGTGAGGAATACCCAACAAATATCCCCTCATCCGATCTCGGATCAAACTTGTCCAAATTATCATATGTGTTTTTAATAAAACATTTTGCGCCGAAAACACGAAAATGTTTAACTTGAGGCAATCTACCAAACAACAATTCATAGCAAGTTTGTTTGGTGCCGGGCCTCAAAAGTATTCTATTAAACACATAACAAGCGGTGTGTACCGCTTCCGCCCAAAATTGATAACCAAGTTGACTATCTTCGAGCATAGTGCGAGCACACTCCACAAGCGTTCTATTCTTCCTCTCAACAACACCATTTTGAGGAGGTGCGCGAGGTAAAGAAAACGTGTGAGTAATTCCAAGATCATCACAAAAATTTGAGAAAGACTCATTCTCAAATTCACCCCCATGATCACTACGAATAGTGACAATGGTGGTTCCGATGAGATTTTGTACTTTCTTCACAAATATTGTGAAGTTTTCAAAAGCTTCATTTTTATTACATAAGAAAAATACCCATGTAAATCTTGAATAATCATCAACGATGACTAGTCCATATCTTGCATTTCCTAAGGAAGCAACTCTAGTTGGCCCAAATAAATCTAGATGTAATAGCTCTAGTGGCCGTTTTGTAGAAATGCTTTTCTTAGGTTTAAATGAAGATTTAGGAAGCTTGCCACGTTGACAAGAATCACAAAAACTTTTCTTTTCGAAAACGAGCTTCGGAAAACCTTTAATGGAACTTAATTTCGAAAGCTTATAAAGTGTTCCAAAGTTCACATGTCCAAAGCGTCGATGCCATAAGTGTTGTTCACTTGTGTTGGCAACGAGACATTGTTCATATGACTTAGGAAGATCCAAAATATAAATATCTTTATGGCGTGTGCCGGAAAATAATAATTTATTATTATCATTCGAAATATGACACAATCCTTTCGCAAAGCTAACTTTGTAACCTTTGTCACAAAGTTGGCTTATTGAAATAAGATTATGATTTAAACCATCAACTAGATAAACATCACTAATTAAGGGTTTAGAAGGGTTACCCACTTTACCAACACCGACGATGGTTCCGCTCTCGTTGCCTCCAAATACGACGCGATTTCCATTTGCAATGGGAACCACTCCGGAGAGCAATTGAGCGTCACCCGTCATGTGTTTTGAACACCCGCTATCGAGTATCCAATTCCCTTTGGAGCTAAATTTAAATTTGTTGCTCCTCTTCTTTTTCTTTTCCTTGAGTACCTAAAGATAGAAACTTTCATATCATGGTACCCAAGGTCATTGGGTCCTCAAAAGTTAGACCTTTGGAAGCCAAGTCCAATTGGACTTTGACTTCCCCACATAATCTCTACTATGCACAACATCCAAAAAATAAGCATTCATATATTCTTGTTTTTCATCCATGCTTGTGTCCTTTGGGCTCCAAATAGTGAAAATTTTGGGAGCCATCATCCTATTGGGTGCATGCATGCGTTGTTGGTTTCTACGTGATGCATGACGTGGATAGGCATACGGAACATGATGGAATGGTGCATGACGAGAATTATTCATACGATGAGGTGGGTGAACATATGCATGTGTGGGAACACGTGCGTGAGGGTGTCTCACATGGTGTGCACGTGCCCGTGAACGTGTAGCATAGAAATCATCATATGTGTGAGATGGTGGAGTAGGACGTGTGTTCCTACGTGGCATGGTATTTGTGTACATATAAGCATGCCCCTTCTTTGGAGGTCCACCCAAAGTGGGTTTCTTTCCAAAAGAGGGTGTGGACAAGGTGGAAGCACCATTGGTAGATGAACTACCAATAGAGTGTTTGCTACCACTCGTAGAGTCACCGGAAGTTGGCCTAATAAAAGTAGTGGCCGCTTTGGATGGACATCCCATCGTATACCCCAAACCAATGTGGTGATTGGCCGGAAGTAAGTCACTTAGGATTTTATCCAAATGGTCCTTACCCTTATTGAATCTATTGATTCGGCCTAATGTGTTCTCATATTTCTCTTTGAGAGAACGCATAGAAGTATCTAAAGTGGATACTTGCGATGTGAGCACATAAACACGAGATTTAAGATTCTCGTTCTCAATACTCAAAGTCGAGTTTTGAGAAGTTAAATCCGCTATCCTATGTTCTTCCGGATCATCAATGCTAACATGTTCAAGTTTAGATTTGAGATTAACAATCTCATTTCTTAACTCTTCAACAACGGTGTCGTTGTTGGTGATGATAGTCTTAGGCGAGGTTTGAATGCTAGCTAGGTCATCTTTTACTTTAGTATATCGATTTACTAATTTTGTGTATTTAGACCATAAATGAGAGTTAGCATCCCTAAGATCATCCATCGTTACCTCATCGCCTTCGTCGTCGCTATCATCGGAGGAGGAAGATCCTTGATCATGCTCCTCTCTTGCCATGAAGCACATGTGCGCTTGCTCCACTTTCTCATCATCCGACTCTCCGCTTGAGGAATCCTCGGAGTCGGTGAATGTTGCTCCGACAAGTCCCTTTTTGTACCCCTTTTTGTACTTCTTTGACTTGTCGAACTTCGGTGCCTTCCACTTCTCCTTTTGCTTGTTTTGAGGACAATCCGCTTTGATGTGTCCTGGCTTATTGCATTTAAAGCACAAAGGTGGAGAGGCGTTAGTAGAAGTAAACTTAGATTTTTGTTTGAAGTTACCCTTTCGGAAGAAGCGATTGAACTTCTTTGCCATGAGTGCAATGGATTCCATGTCCATTTCTTCTTCCGAGTCCTCATCATCGGTAGAGGTGGATGAAGCCGCCTTGAATGCAATCGCCTTTTTCTTAGGCGCATCTAGGTTCAAATAGGACTTCATCTTTTCTTGTAACTTCACCTTGCTATCTTTGCGTACCTCGTATGACATCAAAGTACCCATTAGTTGAACTACGGTATATTTGTTCATGTCATTACCTTCCTCGATGGCGAAGGTACGTTTTTCCCAAGAAGAGGGAAGTCCTTCAATAAGCTTTGAGCACTTCTCCTTTTGAGTGTAGGACTTGCCGAGGGCCTCTAACTCGTTTATTATGTCAACAAAACGAGCGTAATATTCTTTCATCTTCTCGCCCTGTTGCATATGAAACATTTCGTAATCTTTGTTTACGACTACGAGTTTAGAGTCTCTTACCCTACTCGTCCCTTCATGAAGTATGAGGAGGGAGTTCCAAATTTGATATGCACTCTTACATGTGCATATCTTATTGAAATCCTCGGGCTCCAATGCGCATTGCAAGGCGTTCATTGCCTTGGCATTGCTTACCTCCGCGGCGACCTCCGCGGTAGTCCATTTCTCAAAGTCTTCTTCTTTGGGTTCGATGTATTCCTTCATTGTAGTCCTCCATAAGGATGCACTCCGGAGGAAGGTTTCCATCCGGCATTTCCAATACCCATAGTTGGTACCGTTGAAGAATGGAGGCCTCGTAGAGGAATGTCCTTCCATCACCGATGACGCTCCTTCACGATTCCTGAAGGTGTCATAGTTGGAAGGTGGAGGCACGGTCTTGTTGTCGTTGGCAGACATAGCTGAGTATCCTGCTCTGATACCAAATGTAATGCCCTACCAGCTACTGCACAAGTACTAGAGGGGGGGTGAATAGTACTTTAAAATAATAAGGAGTATAATTCCAAATTAAATTGCAAACAACTACCAAATCAATTTGCGGAAGCTTAAATTGAATGACAACACAAAATTAACAATGCTAACAAACGATGTTAATGGGTTCGGATCCACCCAAGTCTCCCCGACTTGTTCCCGGTGATCCTACGTCCCAACCACCCGGATCCCCTCCGGATACTTAGGTTAGAAACCCTAACCCAAGATTTCCACTATGAATATCTTGTGAAAAACCTTCACAAGATCAAATCATACATGCAATAGCAAACGTGAATCCCACAACCCGGGATCACAACCTTCTCTCACACCCGAGAGAATCACAAAGCAATATTAAAGAGTTTAATATGAAATAAACAATCTTACCACAAAATCCTATACCTTGAGTTTTTCTTACCCAAATGGTGAAATGAAGGATTTGAGGAAGATGAAGTCACCAAGACCTAGCACCAAGGAAATGACCAGCAAACGGTGCCTAGGGATGATTTGGAGACTTGGATCAAGCAATAGCTTGAAGAGCTCACCAAGAACAACCTTCTCTCTAGATGGATTCTAGATCTATAAATGAGAGAGAATGGGTTTCTTGTGAGGAAGAGAGCTTTAGATTTGAGTGAGAATGGCTATCTCTTTTGATCTCAATGAATCTCTGAATGGAAGCTCTAACCTAGATAGAAATGACCTAGGTTCGTATTTATAGGGTCCCATAAAAACAAGTTAGGTCATTCTCCAACGGATAGAAATCTGTGAGAATTAGTCGGTCAAAGAACAATCACTGACCGACTAGTTCATCAACTAGTCGGTCAGTCAAACAGCATGGACCGACTAAGTGAAGATCTGAGAAGAGATAGAATTTCAGACCTAGAAATCTAGTCGGTCCAAGAAGACTTTCTGACCGACTAGTTTCACAACTAGTCGGTCAGTCAGTGAACGTAGACCGACTAAGAGGCAAAATGAAATAGTCTGAACACAAGTTGACTTAGTCGGTCCAAGAACAAAAGTTGACCGACTAGATTGTCAACTAGTCGGTCACCAAACGTTCTTAGACCGACTAACGATAAACAGTAGCTTAGGAGAAATTAAGCATGAACAGTAAGTCACAACTAGTCGGTCAAAGAAGCATCACTGACCGACTAGTTCACAAACTAGTCGGTCGGTGAGTCAACGTATACCGACTAACTGTAAACAGTAAAGTCCAAGAACTTAAGGAATCAAACTAATCGGTCCAAGAAGAGTTGCCGACCGACTAGATCACCATCTAGTCGGTCAGTACTTGTTCTTGTACCAACTAACATGCACAATAAAGTCCGAATCGAAGCGCGATGCTTCGAGGAAGTTAGAATGAACTTGTGCAAGGATCCTAGAGCTACGAAATGAGCGAAATGAAGATAGAAACGTAAGATATACTCAAGGCTTAACATTCTATATATCGAAGCTAAAAGACTATAAATAAAACCTTAATAAACGGTCTTCGAGAGCTTCGATTGAATCTTCATAACTTCCAAAGCGGCGCAAGAGCTTCAACGAAGCTTTAGGCATGAATACGAGCTTTGGGAAGTGTTGAGATGTCGCTTTGAATGTTCTCGTGAAATTGGCGACGATCTCCAATACTGCGCTCACAAATTGTTAGTTCATGGATTATTTATGTTTGCTCATCATCAAAACCAAATCCGGGGAGTCCAATATTCAACATGAACGAGCTTGGCAGCGCCCTTAAGAATTTCCTCACATGTTCAAGGTTAGAGTATGGCTTACCAAGGGAGCTAGACTTGTGGACGATGTCCGTGAACCTTACAAACATCGCTAAAATGGATTTTGATAGAAGCATGCGAAGCCCTCGTACTCTGTGCTCAGCAACGCAAGTCTAAACTCCTTCACCTGTGACGTTCCTGTTGGATATGGATGACATTTGTATACCTTTGTAGGGGATGTACGAGGGAACACGGACCTTGAACGTCGCACACACAAAGTCGTGTGCAAAGGGAATCTGTTCCCTTGCGGAGAGGATCTCTAGATTAATGGGAAAGTCGCATTATATGTGCATAAGTGCATCCGACATATGGCTAATAAAGGGGTAATATCTTAAGCTTATGTTGTACCATGCATATGGTACAACTTAAGCTTATAATGTGCCATGTATGATGGTACACCTTAGTTAAATTGTTCCAAAGGAACAATTACTCCTAAAATAACTACCTTGGGGGCTATAAATAAGACCCAAGGGTTAGCCATTTCCTTACACTTTTGCATGGTATTCTTGCCTTGCATTTCATTCTAGCGAAGCTCTGCCGAAATCCTTCTTCTCTCTTTATCCAAGTTCTTAATCTAAAAGTAGAGATTTAGATTGTGGATTTAGTAGCCTTACTCCGTTCGTGAGAAGACTCGATCCGTCGTGGCGAATCCGAAGGCGAAGTTCCGTGACTACCGTGCCGCATACGCAAGCGTAAGTTTCAACTTCATTTATCGATCCTAACTCTGTTTTGACAGGATCCTACATTGGTATCAGAGCCATACGGGTTCGCCCCGGTCAAACCGTCGCCCCGTCGAAACTATGAACGAGTCGTTGTCTTTTTCACGAATGGGTATCCTACCATTACGGATATGGTAGGAACGCTTCGTGACGGAGAGAACGCAGCGGTTGTTCTTTTCACGTTAGGGTCTTCTGTCATTACGGATATGGCATGAACTCTCCGTGACGGGAAGAACCGACCGTTCATATCGTCAAACTCGCTCTCTTCATGGATGCTGAGTCTACATTCATAGGGAATGGACGCTCTCTTCATGTGGAGCGCGTAGTTTACGAATTTTTTGAAGAGGGTTATTTTTTGGCACACGGCCATTGGAGGACAACTACTTCCTCGACGAACGGGTGCTTCACCGGAGAAGAAGGTGGTAGTTATTTCCATCGGGGAAGATGAATTTTGGTGCATGTGCACCATGGCCAAATGGGCTATGAAGGCCATGCACCCCCCTCCCCATGCGGAGGGGGTTGGCTACGGCCAATAACCACCACGACAACCCCCTCCGATGGGGGTGTGCGGCCAACCCCATGAAGGGGGGAGACCGGCCACGGCCAAAGGGCCATGGCCGGTCAAGGCCAATAAGCCATGGCCGGGCCATGGCCGACCGGCCATGGCCGGTCGGCCATGGCCGGCCACGGCCAGGGCCAGGGAGCCCTGGCCGCGGCCAGGCCAGGGCCGGCCTTGGCCGCGGCCAGGGCAGGGGCCCTGGCCCCCGGCCAGGGCCAGGCCGCCCTGGCCGAGGCCAGGGCAGGGGCCCTGGCCCCGGCCAGGGCCAGGCCGCCCTGGCAGAGGCCAGGGCAGGGGCCCTGGCCTCAGGCCAGGGGCCAGGCCGCCCTGGCAGAGGCCAGGGCAGTGCCCTGGCCTCCCTGGCAGAGGCCAGTGTAGGGGCCCTGGCCTCGGCCAGGGCCAGGCCGCCCTGGCAGATGCCAGGGCAGCGCCCTGACCTCAGGCCAGGACCTGGCCGCCCTGGCCGAGGCCAGGGCAGGGGCCCTGGCCCCTGGCCAGGGCCTGGCCGGCCCCGACCCTGGCAGAGGCCAGGGCCTGGCCAGTCTTGGCCCTGGCCGAGGGCCGGCCTGGCCGGTACTGGTCAGGAGAAGTTTCAGACCATTAGTATTGGTCGACCAATTCGGGTGTTTTGGTCGACCAATTCGGCAAAAGGCCTTGGTCGAACACGAACGTGCCGACTAGCCCATACGGGGCCAAACGACAGTCGTCTGCGCCAAAATTCTCTCATACGGGGGGGGGAAACGCCTGGATCCATACGGGAGCCGGCGACGATGGCTTGCAGAAAAATCTCCTAAAGGGGGGATCCGACCTTGACACGGCAACGGCTTAAACCCGATAATGGCCAGGGATTGCCGAATATTTCACTAGTATCATAAGGGTACTATGTTGAAATATATTTTTGAAAAATACGTCTTCATACGTTTTGAAAAATACGTTTTCAAAAACGCTTTTTGGGCTCTACTCCTTGAAGATTAGCCGTAGTGCTCTACTTCATGCGAGATTAGCCATGTCATTGTGCTCTACTCTACGGAGATTAGCCAATGTACTTATGACATTGTGCTCGACTCTACGGAGATTAGCCAATGTATTTCAAACTTTTTGAAAAAGATGTTTTCAAATAGGTTATGTCCCGTCCTTAATCGGGATAGCGCAATTTAGAATTCCAAGTCCTACCACGATCCGGCCATGGTTATCTAACCCATGGGTGTGTAGAACAGGTCTCGTGGCTTGGCAATTGTTGCGCTAAAATTCTTTGCGCAAACTCTCACCTATTCTATTTTGAAAGATATGTTTTTTCAAAAGTATTTTTCCGCTGTTGGTACCATACGGGTATCATTTCTGATTTCTTTTTACATGAGATAAGTAAGAGGGATACTTTGAAAGTTACTTCTAGATGGTAGTTGGGAACGTAGTGAACTTCTCGATTCTAGAGTAACATTTCAGCGCATCCATGGAACTTATCAAGTGTTTAAAGAATCGAAACTTTATGCATAGAATTTTGATCGTGTTTTTCATTTTCTTTGCAGTTTTTTGATTCGAATATGTCTACCGCTTCTAAGAACATTGTCGCCGAGCTTAACAAAGGTGAGAAGCTCAACGTCGACAATTATAAACTTTGGTCAATAAAAATCCAATATGTTTTGGAGGAGCAAGATGTGCTTGAAACACTCCAAAACGTAATGGAAGAACCTGAGTTGGGCAATACGACCCAACACAAGAGGGACCGAGAAGCTTATGAGACTTGGACTCGAAAGAACAAAATAGCACGTATTACGTTATTGTCCGCAATGGACAATGACATAATGCGTCTATTTCGGGAATTCGACCTAGCCAAAGACATATGGTCTGGGCTAGAAATAAAGTTTGGTGGAACTTCGGTCACCAAACTCCGCTCCTTAAATATTCAATTTGATTCGTACAAAATGCGGCGAGATCAATCTATGAAAAAGCATCTCCGCCACATGGCGAATCTCATAGCTGAATTGAAGGATGCGGGTCTTACGCTGTCTGACGAACAGCAGATCCAAGCAGTCATTCGTTCACTCCCAGATAGCTGGGATAACATGAAAATGCACCTCACTCATAATGAGTGCATTAAAACTTTAAGCGATGTATCCAAACACCTCGAACTCGAGGAAGAGCGGATTCAAGCCGCAAAACCTAGTGCCGAAGTGCACATGGCCGCTAGTTCCTCACATGGAGGAAAGAAGCGGAAGGATAAACGCTTAAGGTTTATGAACGAACGAAAGCAAGAACCGGAAACCTCAAAGAAGACTAAGAACAAAAGGTGGTAAAAGAAAGTGCACTCAAAGAAGAAAAACTTGAAGAAGATCAAGTGCTTTAAGTGCAACAAGTACGGTCACTTCGCCCGTACGTGTACAGATGGAAGTGATAAGGTAACTTGTAGGGCTAGTTACATATGTGTTTCTAGTTCCATGTTTCTTGCTGAATCTAACTATTTTTGGTTGATTGATTCAGGGGCCACAGACCACGTAGCGAAGGACAGAAGGTTCTTCGTAGAGTATCGAAGGATAACTCAAGGAACGAAGTGGATATACGTCGGCAACAACACTCGTGTTGAAGTCAAGGGCGTCGGAACATGCAAGCTAGTTCTCGACAACGGCTGGACTCTATTATTGCACGACGTCCTCTTTGCTCCAGATATTAGAAGGAATATCGTATCCGTGGTCATGTTAATGTCTTTAGGTTATAAATGGAGGTTCTATGAACAAAATGTTGACCTTGTTTGTAATAGTTCTTTAGTTGGGTCGGGTAATGTTTATAATGGATTGATTGTTTTAAACACTATGTGTGATGATTCTTCTTCTATTAATGAAAGTTTCCATTTGACAAATGCTTCTAATTCTGGATCTGAGATCATTTGTTGGCATGCAAGACTTGGTCACATTGGACCAACTAGAATGGATAGACTTACCAAAAGTGGCTTGCTATCTAATGTTTCAAAATTTGAAATGTCAACTTGCGAACATTGTCTTGTAGGGAAAACTTGTCGCAAGCCGTTTGGAACTGGCACAAGGGCTGAAGTTCCATTACAGCTTATCCATTCGGACATTTGCGGTCCAATGAATGTTAAGACAAGACGCGGGAAGTCCTATTTCATCACCTTCATTGATGACTTCACCCATTTCGGTCACATTTATTTGATTTCCCACAAACATGAAGCTTTATCTTGCTTCAAAAACTATATGAGTTTAGTGGAAAATCAACTAGATCGCAAGATAAAGGTCATGCGAACCGATCGGGGTGGAGAATATCAATCAACGAGTTTTAAAGAACTCTGTGATGAAAAAGGTATAGTTCATCAAATAACTATGCCTTATACTCCACAACAAAACCGTGTTGCGGAAAGAAGAAATAGGACATTGATGGAAATGGTCCGATCAATGATGTCTCAGGCAAATTTGCCCATCACCTTTTGGGGGTGATGCATTATTGACGGCAACATTCATCTTAAACCGTGTACCCTCGAAGTCGGTAAGTTCTACTCCTTATGAGTTGTGGAACAATAGAACTCCAGACTTACGCATTCTAAAACCTTGGGGTTGTGCCTCGTATGCACATTTGTCCTCTTACAAATATGGCAAACTTGGGCCACGTGGGAGGAAGTGTATCTTCATCCGATACGCTGAAAACTCCAAAGGATATGTTTTTGTCGGTCCAGAGGATAATGGGGGTCTAATAGAATTCGAATCGAGGAATGTTGTCTTCTTGGAAAACGAGTTTCCAAGACAGGGTGAGATAAGTCAAGACTTATCCTTGTTTGAGATTTGGGATCAAGAAGGATCGGAACGTTCGAGTGGGAGAATTCTTGGTGAAGAGGAAAATGACCCTTATACTTCACCTATGGATGATACGAACCATACCAATCCTATTCCGAGTGGGAGTGATGTTATTCCAAGTGGGAGTGATGTCATTCCAAGTGGGAGTGATCAAACTCAAGCAAGACGTAGTAATCGAACGAGGCTAACACCTCTGAGATTTGAGGATGAATTTCCTCAAACATTCACGACATTACTACAAGATGATGACGAACCTGCAAATTTCAAACAGGCCGTCACATGCCCTGCTAAAGATAAATGGATAGCGGCGATGGAAGAAGAACTTCAATCCATGAAAACAAACCAAGTCTGGGACTTGGTTGATTTACCTAAGGGACGTAGAGCCATTGGGAACAAGTGGGTTCTCAAAATCAAGCATAAGGCTGATGGCTCCATCGAGAAATATAAAGCTCGCCTTGTTGCTCCAATAAGCAAAGGCGAGGGTCTATGTTTGGAAATGTGTCCCAAAGATCCAAAAGAAAAGAAAGCTATGGAAAAGGTTCCATACTCCAGTGCTGTCGGGAGTCTGATGTACGCCATGCTATGTACCAGACCGGACATTTGCTATGCTGTTGGTATGGTAAGCCATTACCAATCCTACCCAGGACAGACACAATGGAAAGAGGTGAAGAGGATATTAAGGTACCTCAAAGGGACTGCGGACTATGCGTTATGCTATCAAGGCAATACCTTGAAGGCTATACCGATGCTGATTGGGCAAGTGATCTCGACGAGCGAAGATCTACCTCAGGCTTTGTTTTCTTGTTCGGGAATGGTGCAATATCCTGGAGCAGCAAGAAGCAAACCTGCATCGCCCTATCAACCATGGAAGCCGAATTTGTAGCATTCAGCATGGCGGTCCAAGAAGTTGTTTGGCTTAGGAAATTCTTAGACAGGCTAACGGATGCCACTGACTCGAGCACTGTTCCTATATACAGTGATAGTCAAGCTTCGATTGCCTATGTCAAAGATCCTAAATTTCATTGTAAGACCAAACACATTGATATTCGATTCAAGTTTGCGAAGGACTATGACAAACGGAAGGAAGTAGACATAGGATACATATCCACGCATACGATGATAGCCGATCCCCTTACTAAGGCGATCCCCAGAGATGTGTTCTTCAAACACTTATCATCTATAGGAATGCGTAGGTGCTGAGCTGTATCATGTAATATTTCCCATGTCTATAGAAGATCAAAGTTTAAGTTTTGCATACAAGTTTCTTACAAATGATTTTATATACATTTGTGTTTAAGTCTCAGCTATTTTATTGTGTGTATGTCGGACAGATTAAGGTTGGCTCTCTCACATGAGCAACCGCCTTATCTTATCAGATGGATAAGATAGAGATGAGACTAGTTTAAAGTCAAAATCATTAGACAAATGATTTAGAGTCGTGACTTAAACAAGATAGTCGAATGAAAGATCTGCATCATATGGATGCTTACAAAAGATCTGAGATCTGTATCACAATGATATTTAAAAGAGATCTCGTAGGATTTTTTAAATCCTATCTGTCTTATGCAGGATGAGAGTCCGGGAATATTTCACGAGTAGTAAGTGGACTCAAAAGATAGGCACTGTGGTGTCTGATCTTTCATCCGTACAACATCATTAAGACATACTCTCCCTGGGAAAGGAGTGATGTTGTAATACGTGTTCATACCACGTATGCATTACGACCACTGAGTTAGTAGCAATAGTGTTTGCTATTATGTGAGACTCAAAGGCCATATGGGTCTTAACTCTTACCCTCAAGGACTCCCATTGGTTCCTTTATATTTGACGAGATGATCGCTATCTTAGCGTGTTGCTAATGGGCTATGATAATTTGGCTCGGCGGGGCACGTTAGAAAAGCGAATCAAGTCAAGATTAGAAGGTTCGCAAGAAGAGGAAGATTGATTTCATATTCGCATTTGGACTTTAATGATTCAAAGCTGGCCAGCCAATTGTGATCCAGATGGGATTCAATTGTTGAATATAAAGTATAAGAAATGTGAAGAAATAATCTAGGGTAAAGCATGTGTTGAACTACTCAACTTTGCACCTTCGAGGTCGTTGTGTATCTCTAACAAGTGCACAACAACAGACTCTACGCGCATGATGGTCGCACGGTCTATTTCTCGGTATGATAGATGAAAGAACTAAGAGAAAGACGTTCTCTTACAATCCCCTCAAGTGTGAGTGGGAGATGTTGGATATGGATGAAGTTTGTACACCCTTGTAGGGGATGTACGAGGGAACACTGACCTCGAACATCGCACACACAAAGTCGTGTGCAAAGGGAATCTGTTCCCTTGCGGAGAGGATCTCTAGATTAATGGGAAAGTCGCATTATATGTGCATAAGTGCATGCGACATATGGCTAATAAAGGGGTAATATCTTAAGCTTATGTTGTACCATGCATATGATACAACTTAGGCTTATAATGTGCCATGTATGATGGTACACCTTAGTTAAATTGTTCCAAAGGAACAATTACTCCTAAAATAACTACCTTGGGGGCTATAAATAAGACCCAAGGGTTAGCCATTTCCTTACACTTTTGCATGGTATTCTTGCCTTGCATTTCATTCTAGCGAAGCTCTGCCGAAATCCTTCTTCTCTCTTTATCCAAGTTCTTAATCTAAAAGTAGAGATTTAGATTGTGGATTTAGTAGCCTTACTCCGTTCGTGAGAAGACTCGATCCGTCGTGGCAAATCCAAAGGCGAAGTTCCGTGACTACCGTGCCGCATACGCAAGCGTAAGTCTCAACTTCATTTATCGATCCTAACTCTATTTTGACAGGATCCTACAGTTCCCTCATGTGTCATCTCAAGCGTATGTCATATTTCCTGCACAGTTTGACAATGTAAGATACGATTAAATTCAGATTTATTAAGAGAGCATATAAGCGCATTCATAGCTTTACCATTCAAAGAATATAATCTCCAATCATTATCCACTTGTCTTTAGGTTTAAGCATGTCAATATTTTCAACTTTAATAACAGGTGGCTTATAACCTTTTTCAACTATGTGCCAAACTTTATAATCAACAGATATCAAGTGGATTTTCATCCTGAATTTTCAATAAGCATAATCTACTCCATTAAACTTTGGGGGTCATGATATGGACTGACATACAGAAATAGCACAATCAATAGAGTTATTCATGGTCAATCTAGCCTAGATCCTCTAACCGGCTCTGATACCACTTATTGGATCTGGATCTAAGCCTAGAGGGGGAGGGAGGAATAGGCTAATAAAAATTCTCAAGCAACCCACGAGCAATCAAACACAGTTATAGCAGATTCAGAGTAAACAAAAAGCAATCACAGTTGCACAACAGATTTACCCTGGTTCGGTCGTCACCACGACCTACGTCCAGCCCCCAAAGCAAATACTAGATTAATAATGTAACTGGTACAATCCTAATAGCTAGAGCACCAATGTCTCTACACTCACCAGGCTCTCAGTACACTACTCACAGTGTTCAACAAAATTAATCCTAGTATAAGCTTTCTATTGGCTAGTCCCAACTAGCCAAGTCCCTCTTGTCTAGCACCCACTAGACAAGACCCCAAAACATCACAATGATAAATTTTTCCCTACAGAAATCTATACAAATACACAAATATAATAATAAAGAGTTTAAAGAATCTCGGTTTATGTAGAGGTAGTCGTCTCTGTCAATCAGCTCAGGTCAGATCATATCTGATAGGCTGTCGTCGCCAACATCACGTCCTTGCCTCTGGAAGTTCCGGCCTAGGTGACTTGGGTTTTCAATAGTAGTAGCCTAGGTGCTCCTTCTCTTCTATTGTTGCGCAATGATGGATTGAAGACTCTCTTGTTTTGCACAATGTGGATGGAGCTCTCTCTTGTGTTGCACAAGTTTGGATTGCTTCTCCTTGTGAACTTGTGGCCTATGGTCATCTTGCAAGCTTGAAGATGCGGCAATGGAGCTATTGGAGTTAATTCTTATGGACAAGGGGATGTAGAGCTCTTGGAGATGATTGCTTTGGCAATGGGAGAGGAGGATGAAATTTGGCATTGGTTTATACTACTTGCACAATGTGTAGGGATGTGCTTTGAAGTTTTGGCAAGGAGTTCTTGGCTTTGAGGAGGGAGGATTCTCTTCTTTGTTGCAGCCAAGGAGAGGCTGTGGGGCTTGGAAATTTTGGCCATGGTGATACTTGATGCAAGGAGGAAGAGGGGGTTTCAATGTTGCGGAATGGGTTGCTTGACATGCAAAGTTACGGCCTTCCCCCACTCCTAGATGATGTCCGAAATTTTTCCCTTGTTTGGTTGCCCCCCCTCTTAAAATCTCTCTCTTTGAATATGTGTTTATATAGGAGAGGATGTGATATGATAGAATCAATTAGAATCCCCTATTAGATAGAGATTGGAAGGAATCCTAAATTGATTAGGATTTGAATGAATCTCTTTGGATATGAAGTTTGAATATGGATGGCTATGGAATTGAATTTGAGTAGCTATATGATTTGAATTGGATCTCATTTAATCACCTTTGATTTGCATGAGATTCTCCATATCTCTCCATCTTTGACAAAGTCTTCAATTTGCATGGCATTAGGATTTGAATGTTGCACCAATTGATTTGAATCAATTCAAATATGGATTTGAATTGATTTCTTCCTTATCTTCCCATGTTTGACTTAGTCCAATTTTTGTAGCCATATTCTCCATCTTTGACTTAGTCCACTTGACTAATGCATGGCATATTCTCCATCACTTTTGGCTAGTCTCTCTTTGAGTATTCGCAAGAGTGCCATTCCTGAAAAACACTTAGCTCACATATTAAATCATTCACACACGTTTGTTATCATCAGACACGAAGTCATTGATCGTTGTATCCAACTGCATGTTGTATCCAACAATTAGAATATGTTCTTCTGGATGGCAGCTTGGTCGAGTGCTGAGGCACTCGACCGAGTAGACTGGAATTTCAGCATGTGTCTACTCTTGAGCTCTTCCTCTCTTCCTCTTCTCTTCTCCTCCTCCAATCTTCTTCTCCAACTTGTCAAATACCTAGCGGACCTTGCCATTGGTGCTCCAGCTGGATCGGATGTGTCCATGTCTCATATTTGCTCCAAATTGCTCCAAAGTTCCTGAAAATCCACATTTCTCTACAAAGATCAAATATATCGTGAAAATCACGATAATATATAGAAAAATGAACTTTGGATGATGAAAATGCTATGAAAATATGCGATAAAAACATAGAAAATATGGACACATCAAAATCCTCCAAGCTTACCTCTTACTTGTCCTCGAGGAAGACGAATATGAAGCTCACCGGCAGGGAAAATAACGACATGGAAAAGAATGCAAAGAAGAGAGGGTGGCTAGATTATTCTCTCGGATCTCATATCATTCACTACATATCACAACGACTCAGAAAGTAAATCACACACTACCACAGAGATTTCATATCTTATATAAATGAAGTATTGAGAGTTTAAGGATGAATAAAAGGGATCCCTCTAGAGTTCATACAATCGGCATATATCCACATCATA
This sequence comes from Scilla litardierei, assembly GCA_030789695.1. Lineage (NCBI taxonomy): Eukaryota > Viridiplantae > Streptophyta > Magnoliopsida > Asparagales > Asparagaceae > Scilla > Scilla litardierei. The sequence continues at coordinate 46,463,078 of CM061136.1, read as the reverse complement.
CGTTTCATAGCATCAAATATACACAACATTGGCTACATGCCTTTCAATCAAAAGCTATAACTAAAGCATTGAAATTCACACAAGTCATGCAATAGAGAATAGAATAAAAATCAAGACATACACATACTCAAATCACATCATAGGAAATTCTAATAACTAAATTGTTTCGCCAAGTTTCAGCATTATCAAACTTTCCCGTTCGAGCACAACTCCACTCTAATGTCATGATCACTCATGTGGTCAAAAGATTCCCCCCAAGCTTAGCTTGGTGTATCACATACAAGGAATTTTTGCGAATAGGAATTTTTTTTGGTTTTCCCAAAAGTATATGAATTGGCTCTGAGGGATGAAAATTTGAACTTTTCTTTGACTTTTGAACCTTTGTTTCATCCTTTTCTTTTTGGATTTTTGTAGGAGCAATAGGATTTGTATTTTTGGCTCCTTTTTGGCTTTTTGTACTTTTGGAGCAACTTTTGCAAGTGTATGGCTTTTATGAATGGATGTGGTAGAAATAGCTTTGGGGAGTAAAATCGAGTGGGATGTAGAGAATATAAGAAATATATGGAGAAAGAAATAATTTAACGATCAGTTTACTCTAAAGTGTGTATAAATGGTTTAGTAAAATAATACATCAACTAGACTCATATATAAGCATGTGTATTTCTAATCATATCAATAAGCAGTGAAGTCAAGCAGTAAGATTTTTTAAACACATCAAGCATGCAACAAGAATGCGAATAGGGGATGACAGTAAGACTTCAGATAGGCTAGTGATGCGTGAATCTTGGTGTGCATCCAATGAAAGCATACTAAATACTACTCTACACATTCAGTTTCAATAAGCTTTATGCATTCGCAATAGAGAGATCATCAAAAGAATATTTTCAAGTAATTATAAGGATTAAGATTATGAAATTCTCTAAGTAGCATGGCATGAAAAATAAGCGTTGTGAGAGAGGTGAAAGCATAAGATATAACATCACAAAGAATTCAACTAGCAAAAGAAACAAAAGTAAAAGAGAAATAAAAATAAAAGAAAAGAAAAACAAGCACACAATATGATGCATGAACACGCATAAAAGGAAAATAAGATGGAAAAACAAAACACTGATGCAAAATTCTAAATAGAGTAAAAAATGCAACTAATGCATCTAAATGTCATGGAAATGCACTCTCCCAAGCTTAAACTTCACTTTGTCCTGAATATGATCATAAAAAGTAATTATGAGGAGCAACGATAAATGTGAGGGGGTGAATGAAAAAATAATGATATAAATGACATGAAATCCTAATGCAACTACATGCACATGCAATGATGCATGAGAGCGCCTTTCCCCAAACTTAAACAAAACAATCCTACTCAAATGACTTGATCAAAAATGTCACGGCTTTGCTAAGCGGGATCAAGTCAAACGAATAAGAAAGTAATTTTTTACTTGAAAGAAATGCTCGATGGTGGGCAGAAGGATATGACACATCAAAATATGAAGAGGATAGCAATCAATATAGCATTTCTAGGGTTGGGTGTAAAAGATTATTGTTGCCATCATATGAGGTTGTTTTTATTCAAGATATCTAAACTAAGAAAGCAATAAACCTATACAGTCATCTCGTTGTCGAGAGGATTCATGTTTATTTAAAGCAAAAAAAATACTACACTACTGGATTGATATCACTTGTTTCAAAAGGCAGATCTAGTATCTTTGTTGGTGTAGGTAACTGCTCTAACTGCTCCTTCTATGGCTCCACCAGGTGCATGTCACCACGGACTCCATCAGATTCCAGCAATGCGACTTCCAACATCTCTCCAAGGACTCCACCTGTACCCTGCAAGAGAGAAGCCGCATCAATCTGATGTGGATAATTCTTCCCCAAACTAAATGTATTCTAAAGAGGGTCATCAACATAAGTATTTAATATTAAGGATGGTTGACAACACTTCCCTGGAAATAAATCTCTACGCTCGTGCACCACGTCGACCAACTCCTCGTTGTTTGCCTCAGGTTCTTCAGGTAGCTTTGGCATATAAGTGTGGGTCTCATCAAGCAACTCATCATCATCATCAGACTTATCCCAACGCACCTCCCGATCATATTCAATAGCATCTAGGTAGGTGGCTCCTCACTCTCCTCGTTAGACACATCCCATATTACATCCTTCTCGTGTGTGAACATACCCTGCAAAAGATGTGACATGTTATAAGTACCCGAATCACAATAATAATCATAAATAGGGGTTGACTCGAATAAAGCAAAAGAGTGGGCAAAAGATTCTCCCTTGATGGGAGCAATGAGCTCTGAAAGATGGTCCTCTGAGGGATGCTCAGCCTCTGTAGAAAGTGGAGGTGGCTGCGACAGCTCAAACAGAAGGGGGGCATAATTCGGGCTCCATCTGTGTGTAGTTATCATCGTCCCAAGTCAGGTCCTCCTCGATGGTCTGCTCCGACAATGTAGGCACAACCTCCTTAATAATATCATATGATGGTATAGGCTACTCTGACTCCCGTGGGTGGCAGGGGGAGAGATGATGGCACAAGCTAATTATGCAGTGGCAGGTGCCATTGTCTTGTCAGAGGTGGCAATAATAAAGTGTATAATACCTCCCCCAAGCTGAACATGGTATCCTCCTCAGGCTCCTCAGGTATAGAAGGCAATGTAAACCTCATCTTCTCCTTTTTATGCATCCTTCTTTGTTTTCGTCCTGAAACTCGAGGCACCCGATGGCATGGCTTGGCCGTCTTTATAGTCGGTGCAGGTGGCACTGTGGGCTCAGGTATCTGGTAGGGGGACAAGTGGGATGCTAAAGTATCCTCATGCTCTACAGGTATGGAAGTGAAAGTATCGCCCTTGGATGCGTCGTATCTGTTATCCGGTGCAAGGTGAATAACATCAATGTCTGCTCCCTCTGAATCCTCTCTGTCCATCCACTCATCATATGAACTAATTGTATCCGTGGGTGGTGGAGTGAAGACGGTGCAACCTGGCTCTGTAGTAACACCTCTTAAGTGTCTCACCGTAGTTCTCTCATCAGTACCTGGTACCGCTATCTCCTCAGAGGTGGAAGCATCAATCTCCTCGATCTCTCACTCGGGCTCATGAGATGAAAGATTCCTGCTAATATCATTCAGCTTAGCTCGGATTTCCTTACTTTGAAGTTGAATAATTATACAGCTCTCCTCAAACCGTTCAAGTGCCAATTTGATGGGACGGTCAGAACTCAAGAGACAGACGCGGCTTTCATAGGGCATGTGTCCCTCCATGTCACAAGACTCGCAGTAGGCATAGCACTCTGAGTAGTGATCATATCCTTCCATCTAATAGTATAGGTCCTGTGAATAATATTCGCATTCTTCCATTGGAGCCATATACTGTGACGAATAATCATTGCCTGAATAATCCCAGAATTGCTCCATTGTACCTGAATAGTAAAAAACAAACAACATGGAAAAGATATCAGTGGCACAAGGAGATAGAAATAATGATAAAGCAAGTGGCAAGGAAAAATATATGTCCCTCTCTGTTTTTTTCGCAGTCTAATCAACCTAATTGTGATAAATAGATAATATGGTGGAACGCCTTCCCAGCAACAGCGCCAAAAACTTGATCGGCCCGGAATTAAACTCCGAAAACGATGTGGGTTTACCGCAAGCGCATGGTATAACAGCGAGCAAGAATCGAACACGAGGATGCGGTGCTATACTACCTAACAATTCCTAGGTTGAGTAAGACTTGCAGGTTTTATTGGTGGAGATGGATTATGGAGTGTCATGATGCTGATGGATGCGAAGGTTGTGTCACTCAACGTCGCAAGCAAATAACTCCACAAAGAAAGATAAATAAAACAAAGAGAAAACAAATGAGAGAAATATCACTAGAGTTTCAGTATCCTCACTAATGCTTCGGGCACGGAATGAAGCTCATACGTGTTTAGGGATTGAATCATCCGACGAGTCGAAAATATGTTATGCGGGCTCTATACTCTGGTGCCACTATCGTGGATCACCTAGTAAGCAATATAGGGGTATAACAAAGACTAAGGTTAGTGCCACTATCGTGGATTACTGCACCTAGAGGACAACATTACAACTCTATTTGGATGTGAGGTGACTTCTCAAGACGAGTGCCACTATCGTGGATCACCGCGCCTATCGAATTCCTGTCAACCCCAATGATAGTAAAACACAACATAACTCTACGGATCCCTCGATTCCTAGCTACATTGTAGCAGTGCCAATATCTTGGATCGCTTCGATGCCACCATCGTAGATCATCTTTGTCGCTACAGAATACCTTTGACTATTGGGTTTATCCTAGGGTGAGTTCATCAACCACCAAGAGTTGTCAATTCAAGGTTCTAGGGTTGTCAATTCCTAGATCCGAATGTGGTAGAATTCTGATGTGTCCATAATTTCCATACATGTACTGCATCATTTCATATTATATTCATCATCCAAAGTTCATATTTTCATATATTATCGCGCTTCTAATGCTATACTTAGGATCTTTGGAGCGAATCAGAGCTATTATAAGACACGAACATATCCGAGACATCTGGAGCATCATTGGCCAGATTCCATAGGTATTCGACAAGGCAATGAAGAGGATTGGAGGAGAGGAGGAGAAGAGAGCGAGAGTTAAGAGCTCTAAGGGTAATTAGGGTCTGTTTCCCAGGCTACTCGACCGAGCTGACACGATGAAATCACAGCGAAACAGGCACGTTCCACTCGACCGAGCAAACAGCTAGCTCGACTGAGCTGCATCCAAACAGAGTGACTACTCGGAGCCATTCTCTAAGCACTGTAGCTCAACCGAGCAACCAAGTGTACTCGACCGAGCAGGCCATTTACTCGACCCGAGTCGCCACCAAACAGAATAGTGTTTTGAAGAGGGTTTAGGCTTACTGTAGCTCGATCGAGTGGAGGGGCTAATCGATCGAGTAGCCCAAATCAGCCCAGAGCCAACGAAGCAGCAAAGGGGAGCCACACTCATCTTGAACGAGCGGTGCCGCTACTGGCCCGAGTAGGGCGCCACAGCCATATTAGTAAGTGGTCTCAAGTGTCCAGATTTTCTGATTTTTGGGGGTCCATACCCCTTGTATTTAAGTAGGATTTTTAGCCTATCTAGTGAAGACTACCTTTTTTAGTTTTAGTTTTAGAAAAGAGAGTTCTTAGCCGTCGCTATTTTGTGGAAGACAAAGTTCATATTTTTATTAGTCTCTTTTGCTTGGAATCTTGTGCCCTTAATTCTATGTGTGTGCTTATTGATCTACGACATTTTGGTAACATTCTTCTATCTTTATATGCTTTATTTACTGTCTTTAATTGCGATATTGATCTCTCTATCATTTATTGAATTCTCTCTTGTTATCTCTATGATTTAGGATAGTCTTTTCTAGGGCTAATGGATTTGCCCTAGGATTTTAGGATTTAGATGTAAAGTTAGGATTTTTATGTTGTTTTGGTATAAAAGATGTGATTTGGCTGATCTAGTCAAGCTTGTTGGAGATTCCAAATAGGGTTCGTGACCACGATGGTGGCACACAGTTTGGACGGATATCCTATGAACTTAATTAAAATGTTAGTGAATCCAATTGGGGTTTCTGACCATGATAATGGCGCGTACTTTGACGGGATATAGCGACATCCGATATTACTAATTGATGTCTACGATAGTAGCATCAATGAGAGCCACCAACTCATAGATTGAAGCTCTATTCACGATAGTGGTGCGGGTAGAGATTGAGAGTAGTTATCGATCGTAATGCACGGATAGCATGTGAGGCCGTCCACGATGGTGGAGCTAAACACGGAAGACGTTAAACGAGTGGAATGGCAATAGTTGGCCATGAGTTCTACATTTTATATGTGACAATCTCTCCCTAATAAAGCTAATTCAACGTAAGAATTCTAACCTAGCATCGACATCCGACGATCCTAGTGGTGTCTTTTTATATTATTGATAACCTTGATAATAGATATTCTGTGATAACCAATTTGAATATGCCTGCTGATATTATTATGTGATTTGGAAAATACCCAAGATAATTAACATCACCTCCCCGTGGGTTCGACATCAATATATATTTCAAAACCTGACACCGTGAACTTGTGGTAATTTCTAGGGTTAATTTACGAATGCATCTAGCCATGGGCATCGTTAGCAGTGATTTATCTTTGTGTGATTCGTGTCATAACTAGATGGATTTTGAGGTTAATTCTGGCTGCATCAAGCTTTTGGCACCATTGCCGGGAGGTAACGGTTATTACTTGGGTTTATTTATTATTGAAGACTTTGTTAGCAACTCTTACCATCTTCTATCTTTTCATATTTTTATTCTTTTTATTCCTTTGCTACTGACAGTTTTTCTCTAAGTTTTTTCTTGTGCATGAACACTCGCCTCGGGGGTTCTGACGAAGAATTATTATTTGACCCCGAGATTGAAAGGACAATAAGAAGACTCTGAGCTGAAAAGAGGAATCAGATTTTCATAGAACCAATGGCAGATGGCAATACTACTCCACATACTGTGTCCATTCGGGACCACATAAAGCCAAATCTATGTAGTACATCTTCCATCTTGATGCTACAGCTAATGACATGAAGCTTTGAATTGAAGACTGGCTTGATTACTCTGATGCAGTAAGACCCTTTTCATGGCTACGCACATGAGAACCCCAACCATCATATAGACCTCTTCTTGGGGAAGTGCGACACCTTTCAGGTTAAAGACGTGAGCGGCAATGCAATAAAACCCAGATTATTTTCGTTCACCTTGAGGTACAAGGCCTCTTATTAGTTGAGGACGCACCCTTCAAACACTTTGACAACTTGGGAACAGTTGGACCTGGCCTTTGTTAATAAGTTCTATCCACCGTCCAAAATGGTGAAGATTAGAGGGGCGATCACCAATTTTAAGCAACTCCGTTAGGAGTCGTTATATGAAGAATGGTAGAGATTCAAGGAGCTGCAGCACCAGTGCCCCCACCATGGAGTCTCGGAGTGGGACCTTATTCAAATATTTTATAATGGGCTTAAGCCAGATACCAAGATGATCATCGACGCCTCCGCTTAAGGCGCTCTTTTGGATAAGCTACCTGAGGAGGCCATATCTTTGCTGGAATACATGGCCTCCAACAACCAACAATGGAGCAATGACGCTCAATACTTAAGGGTCCCAATGTGAAGATAGCTACGCACCTAGATGGGCAAATCGAGACCCTCTACAAGCAGGTAGTAAGGATAGAACAGAGGTTGGATGTTATTCCTCTCACTCCTAGAGCTTCGGTATATGCTACCCATGAAGACTACGTCGAGCAAGGGTATGCCCCAATAGAAGTGTCCTGCGAAGGAAAGCCGTATAAGCGGAGCAAGTCCATTATATAGGAGGAGAGGGGAGAAATCAATGGTAAAATCCGGCAGCAAGAAATCATCCCGGGTTTTCTTATAGCAACCCAAATGGAGCATTGCAACCTCCAACCCAACAAAGGCCACAACAACCTCCCAGCAACAAGGGCCGCCTCCATAGCAACAATAGTATGGGTTTAGGCCATCTGGGCCTTATAGACCGTCGGGGTACTACAATCAACCACCACAGCAACAATACCCATCGGTGGCCCCAAAACCAAATTTAGAGGCGACCTTGGACACCTTTATGAGTAGGCAAGCGAAAATCAACGCCGAAAATTCAGCGCATTTTAGGAGCCTAAACACCTCCATGGATGAACTGAAGGCCCAAATGTCCCAACTCATGAAGTCTCAAGGGAGATTGTCCTCTCAGCTTGAGCCAAATCCTGGGGGGGCAAGCCAATGCGGTGGTTGCGATCACCATGAGGGGAGGAAAGAGTACCGACATTACAATGGCACCGGTCTCCAAGAATGTGAGCAAAAAATCAGATGTTCCCACTCAAGAGGAAGATATCACTCCTATTTCAGCACCTATTACGACCGAGGACGAAGAGAGAGCTACAGAGGAGCCTCAAGCTATTGGAGAGAGGGAAAATTTACCTACCACCTTGCCTACTGCCAATACGGCACCGACGGATGCTACTACTTCAGAAAAACGTGTTCCAAAGGATGCTGCTAAGGATAAGGAGAGCCGATCTCCACCTCCTTATCCTTTTAGCCATGGCATAACTAGAGAAAAAGTATGCCAAGTTTATAGAGCTACTCAAGGGTATCCAATTGAATATCCCCCTTTTGGATGCGCTTAAGGAGATCCCCACTTATGCCAAATTCTTGAAAGATCTAATAGCAGGGAAGCACAAAGCTAGCAGATAATTGCACCTCCATCATTAAGAATTACATACCTAAGAAATTGCCAGATCCCGGAAGCTTCACTGTACCAGACTCCATATGCGGCACCCATATTGACAGAGCTTTGATCGACTTGGGGTCAATCATTAGTTTGATGCCGCTCTCCATCTTCAAAAGATTGAGTATGGGAACGGAACTGGAGGATACCAACATGAGCATCCAATTGGCAACCAATCTATTACCTACCAGGTCGGTATTGCACGCGACATCATTCTACAAATACTGGGAGGACTATTTGTGGCGGTAGACTTCGTGATTATGGACATGCTAGAGAAGGGTAGTTCTCATATTATTTTAGGGCTTCCATTCACGGCAATGGCCGGAGTCTTGATCGATGTCCATGAGGGGACGCTATCTATGAATGTCAGAAATATTGAGGTCGAGTTCCATCTCCAAAGGCCGATAAAGGAGCGCTTCCCACGCAAGGATGCAAGCTACTTAGAGCTCTTAGAGGACGAGGCAACTAACGAATACAAGATGGAGGAGATCTCTAAAGACCTCATGAGGACAAGCCTAGACGACGACAGTGACGTCGTACACAACAAGGTATTGGCCGCTTACTTGCGAATACTCGACGAGGAGCCACCGAATATACCATTGCTTGATCAACAATCGGAGGCCACAATCTATTCGGCCGTTGATGGCCAACGAAAAAGTCATGCCAACTTCCACCACAAGGACTCATCGGGAAGCACGACAGGTGTATTTTGTATGCACCGAACATCGACAGGCATCATTGAAAATCTTGAGAGAGTCGAGCTTACGACTTTAAACAAGCGCTTATCGGGAGGCAACCCGAAATTTTTATCTTTTTAGTTTTATTTCTTTATTTTTGTTCTTATTTTCATTCAAAATACCAAAATAATTTTTTTTAATTCATTAGAAAATCATAAAATATAAAAAATATAAAAATTTCTGATGTGTTCTTACTTGTACATGTGAGAAACAAAGAGAGCGCACCAAACGATGAAAGTTTGGAGAATGAGCCGAGAAGAAATGACGAGGAGAGACAAATCTAGCTTGTGGGAAACAAAATTTCGCTCAACTGAGTAGCTACCCTACTCGGTCGAGCTACAGTAAGCTAGAGAAAAGGAGCAAAAACATCGCGCTATAATCAATTGGACTCGAACAAGTAGCTTCCCTACTCGGTCGAGCTATAGTAGGAGTCCAAAAGTGCTAAAAACGTCGCTCTGGAAGTTTAATAGACTCGATCGAGTAGCTACCCTACTCGGTCGAGCTACAGTAGGAGTCCAAAAGTTCAAAAAAGGGCGCTCTGGAAGCTTAATGGACTCGACCGAGCAGATATCCTACTCGGTTGAGCTACAGTGGGAGGAAGAAGAGCTGAAAATCACTACTCTATTTTAATTCAGCTCGACAAAGCTGAGTAAGCAGCTCGGTCGAGTAGCTGGGTTCTACCTAGGGTTTAATTTCAAACTATTTTTCAAATTTTTGAGCTCGATCGTGCAGCTATCGCCGCTCGATTGAGCAGCGACTTAAGGGAGCGGGACCCACATCCTAAACCGAGTTGAACTAGGCTTATTTACTCACAATCCCACTCGACCCAAACCCTAACCCCACTCATACCCAGTGCTTGAGCCCTTCCCCACTTTCGACCAAACCCCCACGCGTTCCGACCGTCTCGACCGGAGCGCCGTCGCATCCTCCGCCCAAGCGCCACCCCCACCCAGCTCGGTCCGACCCCATCTCTCATCTCCACCCCTCATCGTCCTCTCTCTCTCTCTCTCCAGATCTCTCTCTATCTCTCTCTCTCTCCTCCCCCATTTCTTACCAATTCAAACACTAATCCCAATATTTTCTATCTTAGAACCCCAAACCCCAATTAATTTCTTAATTACCTACTACTATCATCTTCATTATTCATTGCGAGTACTATTGGAGCTCTTCGAGGAGAAGCTAGAGTTTGGGATAGTTTGGGGGATTTTTGGCTTCGAAGCATCGCACGCGTACTCCCACATTTGATTTTTCCGCGACTCTCGATATCGGTATACCCTTTCCACTTTCATTTTATATTGCAGTATATCATGTTATCATAACATAGCTATGCCCCACTCACACGATGCCGCCTAGGTTGCGACCTAGGAAGCCCCCGGCCAAGAAGAGGAAGGCCATCGACCCCGGCTCCTCCTCTTCTCGGACGTCACACCTGACGTGCGTTTATATTTCATATATTCACGCACGTTTTCTTTTGTGTTTCTCCGTGTTTTCCGCCGTCTCTTACTCGTTTTCGTATATTTTCCCGTTTTCTTTCACTTTTCTTTGTTTATCCATGATTGCAGGGGATCGACCACGTAGGGGACGTTTAACGATGATATCCCAAGTCCCCGGAGCAACGGTAGAAGTCACGCGTGATCCAGGGGGTCAAATGCCAAAGAATTCATCTTTCAGCCCCTCACCCGGTCGGTTGGGCATCTCCAACCGATCGGGTGATGCACGCGTGCACCACCCGGTCTCTGCCGCAGCTCACAAAGAAGTCACCCGACCGGTTCGCAGACCGGTTCAGCGGGGGCTATTCTCTGTTTTCTCGAAGCAAAACGCCAACCGATCGGGTGACTCTCACCCGATCGGTTCATCTGTAGCTGAAGAAGAAGAGCTGAAGACACGGACGTCAAACCGATCGATTCACCCGACTGCTTCAAAGATCCAACCGGTCACTCAAGAACTCACCCGACCGGTTCATGTGATCGGGTGAATGCTCGCCGTTTTCTGTTATTAATTTGTAACGGATCAACCGATCGGTTGACTTGTCAACCGATCGGTTGATGCGACGGTCTATAAATAGAACCCCTATGGTTCCAGAAACGAGGGCTGTTCTTTTTTATTTCCCTGTGACGGCTGTAATTGTTACTCTTTTGTAAGTTTTCAGATCTTTCTAAAATTTTAGTATTGTCTTTATTACTCCATTACTTTCGCATTGCAATTGTCCGATTATGATTTCAACGGTTAAATTTCATTTAGATCGCTTTTTCATGAATTTTTGTGAGTAGTTCCCAAATCTGGGATTTTGGTGGAAACCCCTTCGGGGGCTCTTCCTGATGCATCCATAGGGTTAGGAAATCGATAGGGAGTAGGAATCTAACGGTTACGCGGGGTGTTTCATTGTCATCGGCGGGAAAAAGACCGCCTTTGACCGTTGGGCCAAGGGGGAATAAACTTGGCGGTTGACTCCCTAGCCATAGCTCACGCCCTTAGCGTAGACGCCGAATCCTAGCACGCGGGAGCGGCAGGATGAGACGTTGGGAGATATCATTGCGGGATTAGTGCTCCCGGGATCGATCAGTGTTAATGGACATGGGAGTGCCCACTGATCGAATCCGGGAAGTCCGGTGTATCATCATGGGCACCGACCGGAATATCGGGCCCATGGGACGTCGGTACCACTTTCAGAGGCAACGTCTCACCATTGGACCCTAATCCCGATCGCTATCCATACCCGTAGGCCGTATCAGCGAGAGTCTCTCGTCGGGTCGGAAACCAAAGTCCCGGGTTTTCCTTCTTGTTGTTCATACCCTTTTATTTCCTTTCGTGACAACCATTCACCGATTCGGGCTAGCTCGCCCCTCGGGGCGATTTAGGTCCTACCTGACCCAAGCACAACCTCGCCTCCCTGAGTTCGATATTCCCGCACCCTACATTAACCATGAAACTTGCGATAAACGACACCGCGCCGCCGCGATGCAAGCGGGGCGCCGGTCAAGTTTATGGCGCCGTTGCCGGGGAGGCAACGTGCTTGTTATTTTAGGATCTTGTGAACCCTCGTGTCTAGCTCATATCCCTACCTCGCGATAATTTTCACATTCTCCCTTTTTCTCTTTTTATTATTTTTCTTATTTTTATTTCTTATTTTATCTGTTTCTTTCCCACTTGTCGCTTCACGGGTGTTTGTTGTTTTTCATGCACAGGAGTTCAAGGAGTCTTGACGACTTGATTCCCCTCGATCCAGAGATTAACGCCACCCTTAGGCGTTTGGCCGCCGAGAAGCGAAGAAGAGAAGATCCCGAATCCATGGAGGAGAACACCCCACCTCACAAGTCTCTGCTAGAGTACTCGATGCCATCCATCGAGTCGACTTCCGCCATCCGATCTCCAGCTATTGCGGCCCAAAGCTTTGAGCTGAAGCCGTCTCTAGTGACATGGATCCAGCAGGACCAGTTTGCGGGTGCACCCATGGAGAGCCCGATCGAGCACCTGGACTCCTTCTTGGAGAAGTGTGACACCTTCCGGATTAATGGTGTCACGACAGAGGCTATCCTTCTGAAGCTGTTCCCCTTCTCTTTGCGAGACAAAGCCAAGCAATGGCTAAGGGGGAAGGACCCCAACACTTTCAACACCTGGGAGAAGCTCTCCAATGCTTTTCTGACGAAGTTCTTTCCTCCGGGGAAGACCATGAAGTTGAGGAGTGAGATCTCCTCCTTCTCCCAGGCCAGCCACGAGTCCTTGCATGAAGCTTGGATGAGATATAAAGAAATGCAAAGAAGATGCCCTCACCATGAGCTTCCGAAATGGCAGATTATTAATCTGTTCTACAATGGGTTGAGGGATGACCTGAAATCTTCTATGGACGCCGCGGCTGGGGGTTCCTTCATGTCTAGAAGCGAGGAGGATGCCGGGCATATTCTGGAAAATATGGCATCCAACAATGAGCGATGGTGTGACGAGAGAGCCACACCAAGATCCGGGGGTATACACAGAGTCGAGGACGTCGACAAACTTTCAAGCAAGTTCGACTTGCTTTCGACCCAGATCTCCGCACTAATGGTAGGAGCCGGTGGGGCCGGTACACAGCAAATTTCTGCGGTAGAGTCCGAATTCTTTGGGGAATTCGAAGGTGGTGACATCTCACCACCGTTGGATCAGGCGAGCGCACTATTTTACAACCCTACGGGAAATGCGCCGTATCCGCCAAGGACAAATTCCAACCCGGCCTACTCTCCAAACAACCGGAACCACCCGAACTTCAGTTACCGGCCACCATTTCAGCCCTCGCCGCCTCAGCAGCCGCAACAACAAACATATCAGCCGGCTAGGCCACAGCAGAATCAGTTTCAGCAACAACCTCAGCAACAATCTTACGCCCCCAGGAATCAGCAACCGTTCCAGCAGCAACAGCAGTATGGCCAACAGAGGGCCGTCTCTCCGGTTGAGTCTCTCTTGACTCAATATATTACCAACCAGGAGAGGATCAACCAAAAGCTGGAAATGGGTCAGCGGACCTACACGGACCAAGTAACCCAGCTGGGGTTACAAGTGGCGAACCTTGCAAGGTCACAAAACCAATTACCGCCACAACCGGAAGTGAACCCGAGGGGAGCAACCCAAACATCGGCACTCGTGCACGAGCACGCAAATGTGTCCGCTATCGTTCTGAGAAGCGGGACACAAATTCCTACTAGAGTGCCCCCTAGCAACCCGGAAGCACCATCGGTCGTTGAGAAACCGATCGAAAAATCAAACGACGCCGGTGCTTCGTCATCAAATCCTATGACTCCGGAGGGAGTCTCTGAAGAAGAGAATAAGAAGAAGGATGAAGAGAGCCCGAAAGTGTATAAACCCGTTGTGCCATTTCCACAACGGTTGGCTCAGGCAAAAATTGATGAGAAATATGGCAAGTTCTTCGCCATGGTCAAGGACCTAAGCCTGCAAATCCCCTTCCTAGAAGCAATCGAAACAATCCCCTCCTATGCAAAATTCTTGAAAGATTTGGTGACGAGAGGGTCTAGAAAAGAGAAAGTAGTGTTGACGGTGGAGTGTAGCGCTCTTATCCAGAGGGCAAATCCGCCGAAACTCACCGGTGGGAATGACCCGGGGAGCTTCTCAATTCCTTGCACGATCGGGGCAGTAAAGATTCATCGTGCACTCGTCGATCTCGGAGCGAGTGTAAGTTTGATGCCCTTGTCGATGTACAAAAGGATAGGAATGGGTGACTTGGAGCCCACCGGTATGACCCTACAACTAGCTGACCGATCGGTCAAATATCCGGTGGGAGTTGTGGATGACCTCCCTGTGAATGTGAGAGGGGTGCATGTGTCTGTGGACTTTGTAGTCATGGACATGCCCGAAGACGCACACACCCCCATTATCCTGGGACGGCCTTTCATGGCCACTGCTGGCGTTCTAATAGATGTGAAGAACGGAAAACTCTCTTTGAACGTCAGCGGAGAGAAAGTTGAGTTTGATCTGGGACTATCCATGAAGCACCCCAATCCCCTTGATGACCCTGGGTGCAATTTTCTTGAGATAGAAGAAGAAAAAGCTGCAGAGGAGAGCTCCTGGGAGATTCTCCTGAGAAACCCCCCCGATGACTTGGGGAATTCAGAAGATGGGGACGACCCCGAGAACAAAGAAGCTGCTGGAAGACCGAGTGCAGCGAGAACGACCCCTCCCGGGTTCCCCAAGGCTCCTCCTGTGAGGAGAACGGGGAAAGAGCCCATGGACCTCACTAAAGACGAGCTCCGTATCCTGAAGAAGATGGCGGGAAGCGCCAACACCAATGAAAAGCCCCCGGATCCCAAGAACAAGGGGAGGGTAGTCGAGCAAGTATTTTTCCAGCCGCTGACTACTCCAAGCGCCTTCAGCTCCAACGAGAAAGAGATGCCGAAATTTGGGCATCACCCGTATCAGCCACCATGAGCATCTCTTGCGGGCGTCGAGCCAACGACGTTAAACAAGTGCGCTTCATGGGAGGCAACCCATGTTCTAAACTTTTTCCTTACTTTTCAACGTTATTTTTGACTTTATTTTGTCTATTTTTATAAATAAAATCAGCCGCGAGAACATCCGTTCGGGGACTTAAACAATTCTATTGGTTTTTGCAGGAAACAAGCCCCAACCGATCGGATGACAACTCACCCGATCGGTTGGGATGTATCTGATACATGCCGAGATCTGCCGCCATATGACCCGATCAGTTGCGTAATGAAGAGACCGGGTGGCAGACCGGGTGAGCTGGGGAGAACTCTCGGAAAATTTTTGGGGGTTGTCAACCGATCGGTTGAGTTCTAGCGCGATCGGTTGACGCGACCGGGTGAGCAGCCCTAAGTTCTTGGGAAAATGAATGGAGCGGCCAACCGATCGGTTGAAAAGTCAACCGACCGGTTCGCCTGTAGCATTTCTTCGGCAAAATTTTCGACCTAACCGTCAACCGATCGGGTGACAAGTCACCCGATCGGTTCGACTTAAAACCCTATATAAACCCCCCCGACACCCGTTCATTTCCATCCTCGCCTGATCGCCCGAACCGCCGCCGTTTCAACTCCTCTCGTGCGCCTTCCTACTTTCTTCCCCAAGATCAACCTCGATCGTCTTCTCCCACCATCTCCCTACCCATCAACCATCGATTCCCCTCCATTCCCCCGCCATCTCCCTACACACAAATCCCTAAATCTCACCCATCCTCCCCAAACATCGAAACTTGTGGAAGAGATCGCTGCGGCTTCACAACGTGCTCCAATCGAGTAGCATCAGGGCGTCTACGAGCAACTATCTTCAAAACATTTGGGTAAACTCGCTCCTTCGCTTAATTTTATTTTTTACCCGAGATATTCCATTTGCTCGTTGGCCGTATCTCGTGTTTGTGTTGATTCATTGTACTTTTACATACTCGCGCACACACAAGACACCAGCACAATGCCTCCCCGCCGTGTTAAACCCACCGACACCAGCTCTTCGAACCCTAGGCCCAACCGTCGCGCTCGTCGCGCACAGCCCCCCGCTCAGCCCACCACCTCCAACCCATCTGCCCCCGATCAAGACCAAGCCGATCGATTCATGGCCATGATCCTCCTAGCTGGGCAGGGTGGTCGGATAACCGAGGAGTCCATCGACCGAGACCTCCCCTTTCTTCAAAGCTTCATTCGCCACATCCGTGA
Organism: Scilla litardierei; assembly: GCA_030789695.1. Classification (NCBI taxonomy): domain Eukaryota; kingdom Viridiplantae; phylum Streptophyta; class Magnoliopsida; order Asparagales; family Asparagaceae; genus Scilla; species Scilla litardierei. The sequence goes on along the minus strand of CM061136.1, from coordinate 46,446,880 downwards.
AGACCCACCCGATGTCTCCGAGCTGAACATTCCACCCCCACGACCCCTGGTCCACAGCGCAGGCCCCCGTCACCACCTCCGGAGGGTGGTGCCCTTGCTTGATCTTTCTTTCTACCTTTTTGCCCCCCCATATTTGTGCCCATCTGTCTTTTGGGGGCCCTGCTTTGTCTCTGTCGGAGGGGGGGGGGCATTCGCGTGTCCCTTTTTGATTTCACCTCTTTTGTTTTTGACTCCCCCTTGCACATCTCTGCATTTCATTGATCACATCATTTCGCTAGCACTTTCTGGTCTAGCTTGGGGGACGTCTACTTTGGCGTGTTGTCGTGTTTTGCTTGGTTTTCTCATTTTTTGTGTGTGTGCTTGTTTTTCATTTTTTTTTGAGTGTCGTGTCGTGTGGTTTTATTTTTATTTTTATTTTTATTTTCGTATTGTTTGATTTTGATTTTAATCTTTCTTTCCTTTTCAATTTTATCTATGTGTTTTCCTCGTTTTCATTTCTTTTTGTGTCAGTGCGTATTCCCCCCCATTTTCATTGCCCTCCTGTACTCACTCATATTGCATTGAGGGCAATGCAAACTTCAGCTTGGGGGAGTCGCACTGTGTGCGTCGTTTGTGTCCTTCTTTTTCGTTTTTTTGTGTCGTTTTCATCGTGTTTTTATTTTTTATTTTTTATTTTTTTTTCTTTTCTTCTTCTTTAGCTCTTTCTCCTAGAAATGAATCCTATGATGAATCGCCACAAAATCACACACACCTAGCATTGCATCAATAATCACACTCACTAACCCTAGGATTTCGAGTCCTCTTGCATTTCACGCATCGTGGGTCCGCTTAGCTTTTTGTGAGTCGTGTGTCGTGACTAGCATTTGGTGTGCTTCTGCCTTGTGATTTTACTTTATATACCTGTCCAGGAATGACCCCTAGATTATCATGCTCCGATTTGAATATGCGGTATTTGTTTCTACTATGTGCATGCTATATTTGTATCGTATACTTCAATTCGCATGCGTCGGGATTCCACAACTAAGGACTAGGATAACCCATTTAGCCTATGCTCTATTTAGCGAGAATAGTTTCCTTTGCCCGAGTGTTTAGATTTCGACTTCTTTTTTTGTTTTACTTGGTGCAAATCCCCTCGTCGTGTACCGTTCTCCCACTTGGGAGAGTACACTTGTGTATAGCCAAAAATCCAAAAAAAAGGAGAAAAGAAAAGAAAAACCCAAAAAGAAAAGAAAAGAAAAATTGTGTATAGCCCAAAAATCCAAAAAAAATACAAATGACCAAAACCCAAAAAAATTTCTGTGTGAATATTTTTTCATACTTGCCAAGAATAAAGGGAAGGCGAGAATTTGCACCGAGTGTTCTTCTCCACATCATCTCAACCCCCGTCGTTATCGAAAACACTTGGCTTGGGAACTTTTTAGGTAGTATCTAGGCTATAGTGGCGTGATTTCCTTAACCCTAGTTGTGGAGTCCCCGATGCATGATACGCTTCTATTCTAACTCTTCTCATGCATGCTTGAACTTATATTCGCCGCTTAATTCAATTCGGATCGATATTTTTGGTCATATCTTGGATTTGTGTATATCGAGCCTTATAGCACATCGTAGAAAGCATCACCATTTGCTAGCACACGACCACGCTCACTCGCGCTTCACTGCGTGGACCCACGACACTTATTTGGACTCGCTTTCCTAGGTTTAGTGGTGTGATTTGGCGTTTGCTTGCTTGGTGTGTCGTTTTTGATTTTGGTGGCTCTGATGGACGATCTAGGGCTTAGAGTTTTCTTTTTCTTTCTTCCTCTCTATTTTTCCCTTCCGAGCTCCTACTCTCACTCGTCTTCCTCGAGGACGAGGAAGAGTTCAGCTTGGGGGATTTTGACGTGCGTTTATATTTCATATATTCACGCACGTTTTCTTTTGTTTTTCTCCGTGTTTTTCCGCCGTCTCTTACTCGTTTTCGTATATTTTCCCGTTTTCTTTCACTTTTCTTTGTTTATCCATGATTGCAGGGGATCGACCACGTAGGGGGCGTTTAACGATGATATCCCAAGTCCCCGGAGCAACGGGAGAAGTCACGCGTGATCCAGGGGGTCAAACGCCAAAGAATTCATCTTTCAGCCCCTCACCCGGTCGGTTGGGCATCTCCAACCGATCGGGTGATGCACGCGTGCACCACCCGGTCTCTGCCGCAGGTCACAAAGAAGTCACCCGACCGGTTCGCAGACCGGTTCAGCGGGGGCTATTCTCTGTTTTCTCGAAGCAAAACGCCAACCGATCGGGTGACTCTCACCCGATCGGTTCATCTGTAGCTGAAGAAGAAGAGCTGAAGACACGGACGTCGAACCGATCGATTCACCCGACTGCTTCAAAGATCCAACCGGTCACTCAAGAACTCACCCGACCGGTTCATGTGATCGGGTGAAAGCTCACCGTTTTCTGTTATTAATTTGTAACGGATCAACCGATCGGTTGACTTGTCAACCGATCGGTTGATGCGACGGTCTATAAATAGAACCCCTAGGGTTCCAGAAACGAGGGCTGTTCTTTTTTCTACTGTTTTATTTCCCTGTGACGGCTGTAATTGTTACTCTTTTGTAAGTTTTCAGATCTTTCTAAAATTTTAGTATTGTCTTTATTACTCCATTACTTCCACATTGCAATTGTCCGATTATGATTTCAACGGTTAAATTTCATTTAGATCGCTTTTTCATGAATTTTTGTGAGTAGTTCCCAAATCTGGGATTTTGGTGGAAACCCCTTCGGGGGCTCTTCCCGATGCGTCCATAGGGTTAGGAAATCGATAGGGAGTAGGAATCTAACGGTTACGCGGGGTGTTTCATTGTCATCGGCGGGAAAAAGACCGCCTTTGACCGTTGGGCCAAGGGGGAATAAAATTGGCGGTTGACTCCCTAGCCATAGCTCACGCCCTTAGCGTAGACGCCGAATCCTAGCACGCGGGAGCGGCAGGATGAGACGTTGGGAGATATTGTTGCGGGCTTAGTGCTCCCGGGATCGATCAGTGTTAATGGACACGGGAGTGCCCACTGATCGAATCCTGGAAGTCCGGTGTATCATCATGGGCACCGACCGGAATATCAGGCCCATGGGACGCCGGTACCACTTTCAGAGGCAACGTCTCACCATTGGACCCTAATCCCGATCGCTATCCATACCCGTAGGCCGTATCGGCGAGAGTCTCTCGTCGGGTCGGAAACCAAAGTCCCGGGTTTTCCTTCTTGTTGTTCATACCCTTTTATTTCCTTTCGTGACAACCATTCACCGATTCGGGCTAGCTCGCCCCTCGGGGTGATTTAGGTCCTACCTGACCCAAGCACAACCTCGCCTCCCTGAGTTCGATATTCCCGCACCCTACACTAACCGTGAAACTTGCGGTAAACGACACCGCGACGCTGCGACGCAAGCGGGGCGCCGGTCAACACCGTCGCCACCATTCACCATCACCTGAGGAGCACTACGTCATCACCCTCACCCACACGATCCCCATCCCCCACACCTCTAGTGATAGAGGTTCCACGCACTTCCATCGCTCCCATTCCCACTACCGCTCATCCACCACCACCAGCACATCCACCTCCACCAACCCTGATGACGTGCGGTATCATCTTGTGGTATCATCTTTAGGGACGATGCTCACTGCGAGCGTTTCATCACCATCTCCCACCATTCCATCATCCCCACCTGTTTCGTATCTGTCTCAGCCCTCATTAGCCTTGGCATCCTTCAGGTTGTCCATAGGCTATACCAGACCATTGGCTTCAACCATCTCCTCGCCATGCATGCACCCACCTACACGCGCCTCACCCTCGAGGTGATGTGCTCCATCGGATGAGAGGGTGATGGAATCCGTTTTGATTGCTCGATCATGATGTCGTGGTCACACACGCCATGATCCGAGCCCACTTCCGCTTCCCTCCCATCCCCAACCCTGTTGGAGCATACGGCCCAGACATGGAGCTTACCTCTTTCGACACAGAGCAGTTCTGGCGTCGCATCACAGGCCTCCAAGGATATAGCCCCAGCCGAGCTAAGTGCTCTTACATAGTCCATCCATGCTTCCGCTATGCCCAGTGCCACCTCGCCACCACCCTATTCTTTAGGCCAGAGGTCAGTACCCTCTAACTACCTGAGCTTGCCCATCTTATGGGGATGACCCGACTTCTACGCCGCCACCCAGATGGACAGATCCACCCATTCCTACTCTCTGACATAGCCACTTGGATGTGCCATCGCCTTCTCCAGATGTCGCTGCCACGACATATATCTATTGTGGCGGCTTCTTCACCATTTTCGCCTTCATGCTTGGCATGGATCTTCCTGCAGGACTAGTGGCACCCACCAGGCCTACCCGACCGAATTTAGATGTGCTTGCTTGCATGCACATCATCATGCCGCATGGTGATCTCCACCGGATCTATCTCTTTGGCACCCACCGTGAGCACCATATATATTTGCCCCACCCTAATCTTACCGTTGTATTCCCAGTCATGCTTGACTGGGTCATACCTGGAAATTTCCCAATACCACGCATCCATAAGCTTGAGCCCCCAGTAGAACCAGTCGCCACAGAGAACACAAATGACTGGGTGCCCAACTCTGATGAGGATCCTGATATCCCTGCCATGCTAGCCACCTAGCAGGCGAGCACTTCTGTCCCTACAGCTGTCAGTGCTCCCGCCGTCACCACTTTCACGCCCACCACCACGATAGTGATTTTTGGGGCTGTCTACTGATCACTCCTTATTTTACACCTTTTTCCCGCATGTTTGCATGCCATTTAGACCGCCCAAATCATGGTTTTCACGATATATCGACGATATTGCGATGCTTTTCACGATTTGTTGTTTTTGTCGCATTTCAGGTGATTTGGCGCGATTTGGAGTGATCTCGAGATGCGCTTACTCTAGAAGGTCACCAACGACCTCCCCGAGGGGTATTTTGCTGATGGAGAGGAGCGGAAGAAGAACGGACGTCGCAGGAGCGACGAGGAGGCCAAAACAAGCAGATTGGGCATTTTTTGTGTCCCACTCGGCCGAGTGGAGGAGCCACTCGGCCGACCAGCGAGACACTGCTCGGCCGACCAGATCAGACACGATTTACCTATGCACTCAACCGAGCACTGAAGACCACATCGGCTGAGTGACGAGACCCCGTCCGCCCGAGTGGCGCCCAGACGAAGCCCTCCACAAACATCCAAGTTACTATTTTTCGGCTGCCTGAACTTCAGAAGATCCACTCAACCGAGTGGTTAATCCCGTCCGCCCGAGTACTATGATGCCATCGGCCGAATGACGACAACTCACTCGGCCGAGCCGCCCCCGAAGTAGAGACCCCTGAAGGCCCCGACTTACTGGAAAATTACAGGGTTTCTCACTCGGCCGAGCGACTTTTGTCACTCGGCCGAGTGCGATGCGCTGCCTGTAGCGAAAACTGCGGAAAACAGGCTGTGCAGGGGTATTTTGGTCAGAGTTTTTGGACGATTTTGGGGGCTATTAAACCCCTGTTTTTACCCTAGTTTGGAGAGCCTCTCTCTTAGATTTTTTGCAGCTTTTTTAGATTAGTTTTTAGCTTTATTCTTGTGATTGGAGAGGAGACAAAGATTGGAATTTTGTTGGATTAATTGAAGAACTCCATTGGTTTGCATCTCTTTTCCTTAAAAATTCTATTTTTATTGCTTATCTCAATATTGTGATGAATTCCATTGCCTATTTCAACGATTATTTTTGTGATCTTGCTATGATTTGTGAGTAGTCTCCACGTCTTGGGGCGTGGGGATGAACCCTACAAGCCCAACTTCATATTTGTGATGAATTAGTAGAAATCTTGCTAGAATTGATATCTAGGGATTAGGTTGGGATCAATTTACTACGGTTAGCTAGGAGTTCATACCGATCGGGATTTGCAAGAGATTGGATCCCGATTCGATAGGAAACCCTAGAAATCCGAATTGGGTTGGAGTCGGATTTCCGTAGTATCGGTTTGCAAGAGATTGGACCGATACTAGGGTTTCCGGTTGCAATTCCATGTCGATACTCGTTTGCAAGAGATTGGACGGGTAGGAACTATCCCAATCTAGGTCGTGGACCGAGTTTGCAAGAGATTGGGCTCGTTGCGCGTTTGGACGATGATGTTGATCCTAATGCTAGCTTTCCTAGGCTAGGGTTTGCAAGAGATTGGACCCAAACCTAGGATAGCTATAGACCGGCAACAGCGCGAGAGCGTGAGCTTGGTTCTACATTCAGTTGCAACTAGTCCATCCAAAATCTCAATCTAGCAATTTTGAAACCGACGAACCACATTTATGAGATACGGTGAGTAGCGGGGATTCCCCATTCCCTAGACGTTCTTTATTTGATTTGATATTTCCGCATTTTTGTCTGACGATTGTGACAGGATCGCCAAAGGCAAATTTCTCTCTTAAATAGCCAGGTTGATTTGAACAAGCACGGTCATTCGTCCTCCCTGTGTTCGATAACCCGCTTGCCGCTATACCGTGCGCTTGCGGTAAAACTACAACCGTTCTTTTGGGTCACATCCCGGAGCGATCAAGTTTTTGGTGCCGTTGCCGGGGAGGCGATTGCGTTTGATTCTTTCTCACCCTAGCTATTCCTTTTTTTTATTATTATTATCATTATTTTTATTTCTTATTTCTTACCTAACCCTTCCACGGTACTAATCATTTCTTTGAAACTCTGTTTTCCCAGTGCACTTGCGATCTACGGCGGACCCTGAAGCTATATTATTTGATCCCGAGATCGAACGTACCGCGTAGAGACTTAGAGCGGAAAGGAGACAAAATCCGGAAGGGCGGTTTATGACCAACCCGGAAACTCCTGAACAATTGGCGGCAAGGATGACGAGGCTAATATCTATTCGCGATAGGCTTCGGCCTAAGACTTCTACTACTACCTCATCCATTGCCATGCCGGAGTTAGCGGCTGACAAGAACTTCGAGCTAAAGACTGGATTGGTGGTTTTGATGCAACAAGACCCATTTCATGGGAACACCCATGAGAACCCCCACTACCACATCCAATTATTCTTGTCGAAGTGCGCCACATTTCAGATGCCGGGGGTCTCCATCGATGCCATCAGACTGTGTCTCTTCCCTTTCACGCTAAAGGACAAGGCACTATACTGGTTGAGGACGCAAGCTGAGGGTGTCTTCACCACTTGGGACGAGTTGGCGAGTGCATTCATTGAAAAGTTCTATCCGCCATCCAAGACGGTGAAGATCCGGAGCGCTCTCATGTCCTTCAAGCAAGGACCACAGGAGACGCTCTATGAAGCTTGGGAGCGTTTTAAGGATTTGCAGCATCAATGCCCGCACCACAGCATAGAAGATTGGGAGCTAGTTCATAGCTTCTACAACGGTCTCCAACCGAGGACCAAACAAATTATTGATGCCGCGGCGAATGGTGCTATCTTGTCAAAGACTCCCGAGGAAGCTACGGCCCTAATTGAGGAGATGGCCTCAAATAATCAACAATGGGGCGATGAGCAAGGACACTCTACGTCCTCCTTAAAGCCAACTAGCATCTACGAGGCGAAGGCCGTAGCGAAGCTTACGAGCAAGTTTGATTCTCTCCACAAGGTAGTGGAGAGATTGGAGAAGTTTATCACGGAGCCCCAAGGAGCCCCTTCTACCTCCGCTCCAACGAACCAAATGTGTGATTGGCAAGACCAATCTCAAGCCATGTACTCGGGAGGAGAGCAAGGAGAAGGATCCTTGGAGCAAGTACAATATGTTGCGGGGAACCAAGGATATTGGGCCAATCCGACCGCAAGAAATCATCCCGGATTCTCTTACGCCAACAATGAAGGAGCTTTGAACCCGCCACAACCGCCACCTCAACAAGCCCGACCACCACTACCACCCCAACAACAAAACTATCCACCGAGGGGGCCTACTCAACAAAATTTTCAACCAAAGCAACAAGTTCCATCATATAGGCCGCCCGGATACAATCAAGGGTGGAGGAATCAAAATCAAAACCCTCCACAAGCTCAACAACGATCTGACTTCGAAGCTAGAGTGGAGGCGTTTATGGTCGAGCAAAATAAGGTCAATGCTAGCTTGAAGGCGGGGCAAGACTCTCTTAATACCGTTGTGGCTCAAATATCGGAGCAATTAGCGTTGCTAAATCGGAACACTCAACGATTGCCGGCACAACCCGAGCAAAACCCACGGAGCAACACCGGTCACATCAATGCCGTAGTTGCCGTTACTACTAGAGGAGGGAAGGACACCACCCCCGCCATGATTCCTACCGAGGAGCCCGTGGAGGAAAGCTTGGAGCCAATTGAGCCGATAGTTGAAGTTGAAAAGGAGAAGGAGCCACAAGACAAGGAGAAATCTAGAGCGGAACAATTGATTGAGGAAAGGCGCTTCATGCCCCCGGTCCCATTTCCCCAAAGGCTTGCTAGAGAGAAAATGGAGAAAAGGCTAGCGAAGTTTCTCGAGTATCTTAGAGGAGTTAGCCTTAACATTCCCTTCCTCAACGCCATCGTGGAAATCCCCGCATATGCTAAATTCTTAAAGGATTTGATTTCGGGGAGAAAGAGGAAGGAGAAGATTATGCTAGCCGAGGAGGGGTCTTGGTTTACTAAGAGAGAAAAAGAGCCGGCCAAATTCAAAGATCCGGGGAGTTTTCGGATTCCTTGCACCTTGGGCGGCGTCCCTCTTCAAAAGGCGTTGGTTGATCTAGGGGCTAGTGTGAGCCTCATGCCTCTCTCCATGTTCTTAAGGCTAAACACCGGGACAAAGTTGAAACCTACCGACATGCGCATTCAATTGGCCGACGGGCGAATAACAAGGCCGGTAGGGATCGCCGAAGACATACCGCTACAAGTCCCGGGTGGAATATGCTTACCATGTGACTTTGTGATCATGGACGTTAAGGAGGAGGGAGATACGTCATCGATACTTGGACGCCCGTTCCTCGCCACCGCCGGAGTAATTGTTGACGTGCGCGAAGGTACCCTAACTTTAAACGTCGGCAACATCGAGGTGGAGCTCCACATTCCTAAGGCTATGAAGCACATGCCTTACCACGAGGAACTTGACTACATGGACCTCCTTGATGAGGTGATAGAGGAGGCGATCCCCCACTCAATTGGCGCTCTTTTTGATGAGGATTTTGAGGAAAGCCCGGATTTAGGCCAAGATGAGAAGAAAGATGATTCCCCCGACCTCTCCGCTGAAAATGATGAAGGCGACGCTGATGTCGCAAAGATTCGAGAGCTCTGCAAGCTCTCGAAATTAAAGTCTCCAAAGAAAGCTCCTCCGGTACGGAAATCGGCATCACCGGTGAAGCCGTTGACTGGAGCAAATGCTAGCTTGGGGGAGCCTCCTCCCAACACTATTCGAGATGGGAGACCACCGAGGGAGAACACGCCGCCACGTCCAAATCCAAGCGCGCTCCCCGGAAAGTTTGATGGGTGCATCTCATATGCACCAAACATCCCGCATTGATTGAAAATTATAGGGGGTCGAGCTCACGACCTTAAACGAGCGCTTGTCGGGAGGCAAACCCGACGGTTTTCGCTTTGTTTTCACTTTTTCTTTATTTTCGTTTTAGAAATTTTTAGTGTTTGAGTCGTTCGCCCAAAAATTTTGTGATAACGGGTCCTATTTTTCTTGACAGGAGAGGAGATAGGTAGATCCATCATAAGGAGGATGAACGAGACGACGAGGAGCGCCCCAAGAAGGCGCTCGACGCTTAGGAGGAATATGGAATCGACTGGAGGAAGAAAGACGGAGTTTAGAGCCCAAACGAAGACAACCAGCAGAACACAAGGCTCACTCGGCCGAGCATACTAGTCACTCGGCCGAGTACATAAGTTCATCCGGCCGAGCCGCTCACGAACGAGGGAAGTCTGCTGTACCCAACTCTCTGTTTATTTTCCTGATTCCAATATAACTGCTACTCGGCCGAGTATATATATTCACTCGGCCGAGTAAAACGGATACCCTCCAAGGGCGAGTCTTGCCGAGTAGCTTGAGTCACTCGACCGAATGGACTTACTCCACTCGGCCGAGGCTGGCAAGGCCACTCGGCCGATGCGTAAGCGGGGAGGAATTTCCATTGATTCCACTCGGCCGAGTGACCTAGTCACTCGGCCGAGTCGTAACTTCTGCTATATAAGGGGTCGAGGGGGACACGTTTTTCGAAACGCTGAAACCGATCGCGCCCCCCGACCTTTCAACTTCCCTCGCCCGCTCGCATCCCTCACTCGCCTGACCGCCGTCGTCGAGCCGCCGCTCGGCCTGCCACCGCCGGCCGACCACCCGCCATGACTCGCCCGAGTCGCCGCCAGCGGCCGCCGCTCCGACCACCTCCGGTATCGCCTTTATTGCCTTTTTCTCCTCTTTTTGAGTATTTTTTGAGGATCCATGTGTTAAACGACCCCCAAACCCAAATCAATTTCTATATCTATCTGTTATACCCCTAATGCTCCATACGTTTTGAATATTACCCGCTGATATCTCCATTTCATGCGCAGGTTGTTTTTGGGAGCTTAGGGGAGCCCAGGGGAGCTTCTCGGGACTGATTCGAGCTTCGTGGAGGCGCTGACTACGCATGCTTCCATTGCTGAGCACTCGCGACGTGTCTGGGTATACTCCTTCCACTCTTTTACACACACCGCACTTTTTTCACTTTTTCGGCGCGCTTGGGGCCGATATGCCGCCCCGGACACGACCGTGGTCGAAGAGAGCTTCCGCCAAGCGGAAGCGGTCGGATGATGCCGGCCCCTCCCACGAGTTGGAGGACTCTCCTCCACCGTCTCCCACACACGCCGTCCACCCAGCACAGCCTGCAGGCCCCGCACACCCCGCACAGCCTGCAGTGCACCCACAGCCCGCACAGCCTCTCCCTGCCGCTGCACAGCCACCACCTCCGGCTCCACTGGTCGGGCCGCTCGGGATTACGTTCCGAGACGACGCACACTGCGCCGTCTTTGACCGTATCTCCCAGCGCTCGATCGTACCCTCCAGGTTTGCACACCTCGCTGACCTAGGACGCCTGGGGGTACTAGAGGGGATGCTCACGTTGTACGACAACGTGGGCTGGCGAGATTTTCTGCAGGTGTCAGCGGATACGTTTACCCGCCAGACACTTGAGGTTCTGAGTTCGATCGCCCGGACCGACGAGGGATGCTCGTTTCGGTTCATGGATCGAGAGTGCCAGGTCACTCTCGATATGATGAGAGCGTTTTTCTCGTGGCCCGCTGTCCCCGGTGCCGATCGCGGTTACGGCCCCACCCATATCCCCCCACCTTCCTTCGACGCGGGTGCCTTCTGGGCCCGGATTACGGGTCTCCACGCTGCCTTTGACCCTAGTAGGGCCAAGGCCTCGGCCATTGTCCATCCCTGCATCCGCATTGCTCAGCGCCTTATGGCGACGACTTTCTTGGCCAGATATGAGCCGGGCACGATGTCTAAGCCAGAGCTCTACATGCTCTACGCGATGACACGTCCCAGAGCTCTATCTAGGGATGGCGATGAGCTGGTCCCCGCCGTCGTGATTGATGTCACGGCTTGGTTTTTAGACCGCATCATCGTATCGGTGGGCGCTCGCTCACCGATATGCTGCGGTTGCCTGATCACCTTGCTTGCTCTTATGACCGGCGAGGACTTCCCTGACGACTTGCGACGCGTCCCGGGCCCCACTTCTCTGTCTATAGATGTTATGGCCCGGATGAAGATGCTTCGTCCGCACGGTGAGCGTCAATGGGTCTGGTTGCACGGCCCTTACGGGGCCGATTACATGATTCTCCCGAGCCCTGCTCGGACTCTGATTGCACCGGCCCACGTTGACTGGCTCCCTGCGATGGATGTTCTCATCCCCGCTGCTTACGTGCTCAAGGCCGAGGAGGCCGAGCAGGCCCACGTTGCCCCTGCCGAGCCTGCTGCCCCTGTTGACCATGTGCACCCTCAGCCCATACCTGATGTTTCCGCTGCTCCTGACACTTCTGTCCCCATTTCTGTCAGTGTCACAAGCACCTCAGCTGAGCCCACTTCCACCACCTCCACCACTTCCGAGGCTGTCACCACCACTCCCACCACCACCACTGGCCCTCTGTCCGTCGAGCCTCTTTGCTCCGCACTCCCCGAGCGCCCGCTGACCTTTGTTTAGAGTGGAGAGCCCTCGTTTGCTGCGGTCGTGGAGACCATGGCTAGCATGATCTCCGCTGGGGTTGCGCCTTTTGGTCCACACACTTCCACCCCAGCGGTAGTCACCTCTGTCCCCACCTCTGCTGTATTTTCCGAGAGTGTCGTGGCGTCTGTCCACACTTCTGTGTCACTGACCTCTCCAGCCACCTCGCTGCCATATTTGCACTCTTCTTTCGCTGCTGCTGCCTCCACTTCCCACCAGCCGGTGCCCCGGCCTCACACTGAGGCCAGGCCCACATTTGCGAGCGCATCACCTTTTGTTCCCTTCCCCGCTGAGCCAGTCACATACTCGACCCGAGTACGCCAGCCACGCCCTGTACAGCCCCGCCCGGTGCGTCCCTCTGCACCACCTCCCCCCGACACTGTACTTCAGAGCATTCGTGCTCTAGAGGGGGCGGTGAGTGGCCTCCGAGGCGACCTTAGGACCCTGTCCTCCACTGTCTCTGCGATGGCTGGCCGCTTCGAGCTGCTACTGCAGATCCACTACTGTCTCACCCAGGTTCTGGAGCGTCTCCCGCGCGTACCCCCACCCACCCAGCAGGTTCCCGCCCACACTTCCACACACACCCGACCTGCTACCACTTCCACACCCACACCCGCTCAGCGCCCTGTCCAGCCACCACCACTTCCTCCGCCTCAGGACGGAGATGGTGCAGCACCACCTTCCTAGGCACCCTTGATGCCATCGATTCCTTTTGCCGTCGTGCTGCCCGTTTCTGCTGGGTCCTGATGCCTTTTTGTCCACCCCCCTCCCCTCACTTATTTTGGGATTCTCTTTTTGATCATATCTTTATATATCTTTTTTGGGAGAGAGGGAGAGTTTTTGGTGCCACTTATATATCTGTATCACTCCTATCTGCGCATGCATCATGTCCGCATCATAGTCCGCATTTTCATATCTTTATTTTTCTTTTTATTTTCATCATGCATGCATCCTCACCTGCCCCTCCCATTTCTTGTCTCTCGGTGTGCCACACTTTGCACATTGAGGACACTGTGCCATTTAGCTTGGGGGAGTGAGTTCTCACGTTCTTTTTCGATTTGCCACCTTTATTTTTAGTTTTTCACACCGTTTTTCACTTTTGCACTTATTTTCATTATTTTTCTTTTATTCTACCATGCATCACGTTTTTCTTATTTTTCTTTGTGCCGCATTGTAAATAGTTCTATTTTCCCTTTATCTTTATTTCTTTTTCATCTCATGCTAGAGATGACTTTTCTATGATGATGATGACGTTGGATTTAGCTTACTCTATATGCATGCTTTATTTGTCATGTCTTAGATTTTATTCCTGATATCATAAGCTATGACTTGCCTTGCATTTAGAGATAGTAACCCACACTTTTTTCCACATGAAATGGATGAAATTTTATTATTAGCTGAGTCTGAATATTCATATGTATGCTATCACAGAAAACACACCAAGATTCACGCATTGAATGCTTATATCTGGAGTACTGATTTCTTTTTCCTATATCACTTCTATATGCATGAATTGCACGCTTCACTTCAGGATGATTGAATGATGTTAGCTATGATAAATCTGGATTAGTTAGCTCTTTTTTGTGATCGAAACTGAGTAGATTAGATTACCCTGCTGAAGTTGTCGTGCATGTCTTATATAGTGAACCGAGAGTTATATCTATTTCTTTCTCCACAAATCTTGAACATCATTTCTCTACTTTTATAATCATTGGTGAATCTCCCCTTAGCGATTCTATTTTATGGCATTTCCCCCGCTATTAATTCCTAGCTCCAATTTTCTTATTCAAAAAAAAATATAATAAAAGAGGAGAGAAAAAGAGGAAATATTCTTGTATATCATTATCTCTCTTTGAGTTGGGATCGTAGTGTACATATGCTATAACAAAAAAAAAGAGAAAAATAGGAAAAATCCTCAATAAAAGATCCCATCTCACTTTCTTCCTTACTTCTTTCTTCTTATTACATTTGGAGCTATATAAAAATGGGGATGTGAATATTTTTTTATGCCACCACGCTTATAGATAAGCTTGGGGGAGGGGATCCATTGATGTCTGAGAGAGTGACTACTTGACGTTGCACGACAACCTAGGCTAAGTAATATTCTATACTCGGCGAGATTATTTCTAGCTTTACGAAATCCAGAGATCTAAGCCTAGCGTTCATTTCATGAAATCCATACTTTTCTATTCTCCCTATTCTATTGTGTGATACTCTTATACTCCTGATAAAAAGCGTTCAATTGAAAAGTGTGTGATCTGTGATTCGTATACCGCTTTAAATGATTCAGACGATGTTAATTTTAAAATTATTCCGTTTTTCATGATTATATCGTTGTTCGTGGGTTTTCCGTTTCTATTTGCACTATTATACTATGATATCAAAATAAAATCCTTTGACATGTAATTTTCATTCAGTGCATGCTATATGAGTAAGTGAAATCCACGTCCTGAGAAAATGATCTAGTATCCTACCTCTTCGCTTCTTTCTCTCTTCTTTATTTTCATTTCGTTTTCCATTCTTCTCCGTTTTTCATTTTTTTTCATTTTTTTCGCCATTTTCGTTTTCCAAATTCCACCGGGTTCGCCTTTTACTTATCTTCCTCGAGGACGAGTAAGAGGCAAGCTTGGGGGATTTTGATCACTCCTTATTTTACACCTTTTTCCCGCATGTTTGCATGCCATTTAGACCGCCCAAATCATGTTTTTCACGATATATCGACGATATTGCGATGCTTTTCACGATTTGTTGTTTTTGTCGCATTTCAGGTGATTTGGCGCGATTTGGAGTGATCTCGAGATGCGCTTACTCTAGACGGTCACCAACGACCTCCCCGAGGGGTATTTTGCTGATGGAGAGGAGCGGAAGAAGAACGGACGTCGCATGAGCGACGAGGAGGCCAAAACAAGCAGATTGGGCATTTTTTGTGTCCCACTCGGCCGAGTGGAGGAGCCACTCGGCCGACCAGCGAGACACTGCTCGGCCGACCAGATCAGACACGATTTACCTGTGCACTCGGCCGAGCACTGAAGACCACATCGGCCGAGTGACGAGACCCCGTCCGCCCGAGTGGCGCCCAGACGAAGCCCTTCCAAAACATCCAAGTTACTGTTTTTCGGCTGCCTGAACTTCAGAAGATCCACTCGGCCGAGTGGTTAATCCCGTCCGCCCGAGTACTATGATGCCATCGGCCGAATGACGACAACTCACTCGGCCGAGCCGCCCCCGAAGTAGAGACCCCTGAAGGCCCCGACTTACTGGAAAATTACAGGGTTTCTCACTCAGCCGAGCGACTTTTGTCACTCGGCCGAGTGCGATGCGCTGCCTGTAGCGAAAACTGCGGAAAACAGGCTGTGCAGGGGTTTTTTGGTCAGAGTTTTTGGACGATTTTGGGGGCTATTTAAACCCTGTTTTTACCCTAGTTTGGAGAGCCTCTCTCTTAGATTTTTTGCAGCTTTTTTAGATTAGTTTTTAGCTTTATTCTTGTGATTGGAGAGGAGACAAAGATTGGAATTTTGTTGGATTAATTGAAGAACTCCATTGGTTTGCATCTCTTTTCCTTAAAAATTCTATTTTTATTGCTTATCTCAATATTGTGATGAATTCCATTGCCTATTTCAACGATTATTTTTGTGATCTTGCTATGATTTGTGAGTAGTCTCCACGTCTTGGGGCGTGGGGATGAACCCTACAAGCCCAACTTCATATTTGTGATGAATTAGTAGAAATCTTGCTAGAATTGATATCTAGGGATTAGGTTGGGATCAATTTACTACGGTTAGCTAGGAGTTCATACCGATCGGGATTTGCAAGAGATTGGATCCCGATTCGATAGGAAACCCTAGAAATCCGAATTGGGTTGGAGTCGGATTTCCGTAGTATCGGTTTGCAAGAGATTGGACCGATACTAGGGTTTCCGGTTGCAATTCCATGTCGATACTCGTTTGCAAGAGATTGGACGGGTAGGAACTATCCCAATCTAGGTCGTGGACCGAGTTTGCAAGAGATTGGGCTCGGTGCGCGATTGGACGATGATGTTGATCCTAATGCTAGCTTTCCTAGGCTAGGGTTTGCAAGAGATTGGACCCAAACCTAGGATAGCTATAGACCGGCAACAGCGCGAGAGCGTGAGCTTGGTTCTACATTCAGTTGCAACTAGTCCATCCAAAATCTCAATCTAGCAATTTTGAAACCGACGAACCACATTTATGAGATACGGTGAGTAGCGGGGATTCCCCATTCCCTAGACGTTCTTTATTTGATTTGATATTTCCGCATTTTTGTCTAACGATTGTGACAGGATCGCCAAAGGCAAATTTCTCTCTTAAATAGCCAGGTTGATTTGAACAAGCACGGTCATTCGTCCTCCCTGTGTTCGATAACCCGCTTGCCGCTATACCGTGCGCTTGCGGTAAAACTACAACAGTTCTTTTGGGTCACATCCCGGAGCGACCATCTACACCTCTATACCGAGGTCACTACGTCACTTTCTTTCGTGCCCGGACCTGAGGGCACGTTTGTTCCTGATGCTCCCGTACCTTCTATTTCCACCATTTCGGAGTCTGTCCCCACCACTGCTGTCTCCACCATGTTTAACCATGTTTGCACCCTATCTATCCATATGGACCCCATCACTTCATATCCTATCACTCCGGCATCCACAGCAACACTTCATGGCACTACCTCTGTCCCCGTATCAGCTGTCTTCACCGAGATCATCGTGGTGTCTGTCACCACTTCTGTTGCCATGACGATTCCCATTTCTGATGTTGATGTTGCTTCACACTCTGCATCAGATTTTGGATCCATTCCATTCACATCTTCTACCGAGATCTCACCTAGGCCACCCTCTCCCGATTTTGGTTTTAGGCCTCATGACGCACACGCCCGAGCACATTCTGAGAGCGGTGCACCTAGGGATGCACGTCCACCTCCTGGCTCCTGCTATACTGACGCACATCTTACTACGGTGGAGTCCGAGGTCACTGCCTTGAGGCATGCCTTTGACACCTCCGTGCGCACGGTCGCAACCCACCATAATTCAGTAGAGCGGGACCTCATTACCATTCTCGATATTCTGAGGATGCAGCATGTACCACTTGTTATACTCGCACCTGCTCCTCCAGCCAGACCCGACCATGTCCCTCCTGTCACACCCGCACCACTCACTGTGCCTCTTTCTCATGCTTTGCAGGGCCTATCACTCTTTCCGTTGAGTTGGATGCGTCTGTTGTTTGAACTGCCTGCCGACACATACGTTGAGCCTGCACCTTTTGTTCCATTTTCTGGTCCTCAGCAGCGAGACCCATCACCACCACCAGAGGGTGGTGCCCCTGCTTGATCCTTATACTATTTCTGCCCATGTTCTCCCCTCCATATATTTGTGCCCATCTGTCTTTTTGGGGCCCTGATCTTACTTAACTTGAGGGAGAATCCCATTTTGCTCCACATGCATATACCATCATTGCTTCATTCGCATCATCTGTGTGCTTGACCATACTATAGGCATTAGGACATGCACATGCATTTTTCTATTTCTTCTATATAGTTTCCTTATTTTTAGTTTTTTATATTTTATTTTCCACACACCCCACCCCAGCATCATTCTCCCACCTTGCACACATGTTCTCAGTGGTGAGGACACTGTTGTGTTTAGCTTGGGGGATGATTGCTATCGCTTTTTATCTTTATCTTTTTCCTTTCATTTTACCCCTTATATTTTTATTTTCCACCCTTTTTACACCGTTTTATTTTTTTCCCTTTCAGCATCATATTTTCCATCTTTTGGTATGCTTACATGCTTGTTTTTATTTTATTACCCCGCTTTCCTTTTCCTTTTATGCTAGATACATTCCGAATGATGATATCTCTTTTAGCTTTAGCAGCTTTCACGATGCTTATATCTCTTACCATGCTATTTAGAGTATTTCAATAACTTACTATCCTTGTGCTTGCATATATATCTCTTTTGATGACTTCTCTAAATGAATGCATGAAATTTATTGAAGCTGAATGTATGGATCAGTTTTTAGTATGCTTTTGTTGGAAATACATCAAGATTCACGCATCATTGGTATATCTGAAGCATCCACATTATTGTCTTATTTCACCTTCTGCTGCATGCCTGATATGATTGTAAACTTTATTGCTTGACTTCACTATTCATTGATATGATTAAGAATATCCATGCTTACATATGAGTTTTAGTTGCTGTATTATCTTATTGAACCGTTCATGCACACTTTGGAGTGAACCAAGTGTTATATTATTTCTTTCTCCACATATCTCTTTATTTTTCTACATGTCACTTGAGTTCACCCCTCGCAGCTACTCATACTGCATCAATTCCCAAAAATCCAGTACAAAGAAAAGTTAGCTCCAAAAAGTCTAAAAAGCCAAAAAGGAGCCAAAAATCAAAAATACAAATCAAATAGCTACTAAGAAAAAGAAAAAGAAAAAGAAAAAAGAGAAAAGAAAAAATTCTCAATTTCATTACTTAGAGCTACAAAAATTACTTGGGAAAACCAAGGACAAAAATCCCATTTTTCCCATCCATTTCCGTTAGATGTGATGCCTCAAGCTAAGCTTAAGGAGGTAAATTTTTTTGACCATATGAGTGAGTACGACATTAAAGTGGAGTTGTGCATGAATGGGGATGTTTGATAATGCTTAAACTTAGCGAAGTAACTTAGCTTGGAGATTTCTTATGATTCGACGTGAATATGTGAATGCCATGACTTCTATTCCATTCTTTATTGTATGCTTGGCGTGATTCTTATATGCTTCATTTATAACCTTTGATTGAAAAAGTGCATCACCAACATCCGTATATTAGATCCTATGAATTGCATGAAGTGGATATGAATTGATTGTATGAATTTAGAGAGTCCCTTTCTTTGCTCTTAAAAGCTTGCAAGTATCGAAATTCTTACAAGATATGAAATCTATATAACATGTGTTTCATTTTTCGGAGTATCGTGATATGTAGCTTATGGCTTGAGATCTGAACTAATAATCTAGCACCTCCATCTATTTTTCATCGTCTTCCTATTTCTTATTTTTATCGCCCGGCGAGCCTCCTATTCGTCTTCCTTGAGAACGAGTAAGAGGTAAGCTTGGGGGATTTTGATGTGTCCATACTTTCCATACATTTACTGTATCATTTCATATCATATTCGACATCCAAAGTTCATATTTCATATATTATCGTGCTTCTAATGCTATACTCGAGTTTCGTATAGATTTGTAGATTTTCAGGAACTTTGGAGTGAATCAGAGCTATTATAGGACACAGACACATCTGAGACGTCCAGATCATCATTGGCCAGGTTCCATAGGTGTTCGGCAATGCAAGTAAGAAGATTGGAGGAGAGGAGGAGAAGAGAGCGTGAGTTGAGAGCTCTAAGGGCAACTAAGGTCTGTTTCTCAGGCTACTCGGTCGAGTACAATCAGCACTCGACCGAGCTAACCCGAAGAAATCACAACAAAAACGGACACGTCCCACTCAACCAAGCAAACAGCCAGCTCGACCGAGCTACATCAAAATAGACCGATTATTCTGAACCATTCTCCAAACACTGTAGCTCGACCGAGCAACCAAGTGTACTCGACCGACCTGGCCATCTTCTCGACCCGAGTCGCCACCAAACAGAATAGTGTTTTGATGAGGGTTTAGGCTTACTGTAGGTCGACCAAGTGGAGGGGCTACTCGACCAAGTAGCCCAGATCAGCCCAGAGCCACGAAGCAGCAAAGCGGAGCCGCATGTCAGCTTGACCAAGTGGCACCGCTACACGACCGAGTAGGGCGCCACAGCCAGATTAGTTAGTGGGCCCAAGTGCCCAGATATTCTGATTTTTTTGGGGGTCCATACCCCTTGTATTTAAGTAGGGTTTTTACCATATCTAGGGAAGACTACCTTTCTTTAGTTTTAGTTTTAGAAAGAGAGTTCTTAGCCGTCGTTATTTAGTGGAAGACAAAGTTTATATTTTAATTAGTCTCTTTTGCTTGGAATCTTGTGCCCTTAATTCTCTGTGTGTGCCTATTGATCTACGACGTTTTGGTAACGATCTTCTCTTTTTATATGTTTTATTTAATGTCTTCAATTGAGATGTTGATCTCTCTAAACTTTATTGAATTCTCTCTTGTTATCTCTATGATTCATGAGTAGTCTTTTCTAGGGCTAATGGATTAGTCCTAGGATTTTAGGATTTAGATGTAAAGTTGGGATTTTTATGTTGTTTTGGTATAAAAAGGATGTAATTTGGCTGATCTAGCCAAGCTTGTAGAAGATTCCAAATAGGTTTCGTAACCACGATGGTGGCACGCACTTTGGACGGATATCTTATGAGCTTAATTAGTATGTTAGTGAATCCAATTGGGGTTCGTGACCACGATAGTGGCGCGTGCTTTGACGGGATATAACAACATCCGATATTACTAATTGATGTCTACGATAGTAGCATCAATGAGAGCCACCAACTCACAGATTAAAGCTCTATCCACGATATCGGTGTGAGTAGAGATTGAGAGTAGTTGTCGATCGTAATGCACAGATTGCATGTGAGACCGTCCACGATGGTGGAGCTAAACACAGTATATATTAGACGAGTGGCATAACGATAGTTGGCCATGTGTTCTACATTTTAGATGCGACAATCTCTCCCTAATAAAGCAAATTCAACCTAAGAATTCTAACCTAGCATCGACATATGACGATCCTAGTGGTGAGTCCTAATGCCCTAGTCTTTTAATATTGTTGGTAATCTTGATAAGAGATATTCTGTGACAACCAATTTGAATATGCCTGCTAACATTATTCTGAGATTTAGAAAATACCCAAGCTAATTAAAATCACCTCCATGTGGGTTCGACATCTTTCTATACTTCAAAGACCGACACTGTGCACTTGCGATAATTGCTGGGGTTAATTTAGGAACGCATTTAGCCATTATCATTGTTAGCGGGGATTTATCTCCGTGTGATTCATGTCATAACTAGGTTGGGTTTGAGGTTAATTCTGGCTGCATCAAATTCCTTCCCTAAGCTAAGATCTCAACAATCAAAGGATCCAAATCAAGATGGGTTTGGTGCCAATATCTTGGATAACCATCCCCATCAAATATAATGCCTTAGCAATTGATTCAACCTAGCCATATCAATAGAATCACTCAATCATAGCAAACATTATGAAAACAATAGAGATCATTGCAAGAATCAAAGAAAACATCAAAATAGAATTAAGGAACAAAATTACTTAGCTTGATACAAGGGAGGGGGCCTAAGGCATGGCCTAGCCTCCAAAAAAGTCTCCAATAGCTCCAAAGAAAATAAGATCGATCCTTAAAGAATAACTAGCTCTCTCCCTAAAGGGGGCTTTGGTTTCCAATGACAGCTACAATACATATATATAGTCCCCTCAAGACCCTAGCAAATAAACCAAGAAACCCTCTGAAATTCGGCCCAAACCCAGTCATGGCCGCAACTTATATTATGGCCCCAGTTGACTCGGACCGCATAGAAACAGTACTCTGTCGAGTGCAGATTTCAACATTGTAGCGTCGACTTGCAGAAATTCCTCAGATTTCATCCGACCACCGTTTCGCTTTTTCTTGGCGACGTTGGAACCTTCATGAAGTTTACTATCCATTAACAATATGAGAAAAATACTTTGCCAACTGGAATGATAAAAGATCTCAAAATAGTGAGAGGCTATCTGAAATCTAGGATGTTTCACCTCACGCGACTGAGCGCGGTTGCACTCGGTCGAGTGGCCTTCGTGCTCGGTTGAGCGGCCTTCGTGATCGGTCGAGCTCCCGTGTGCTGTTATTTAGGCTCAAAGTATTGCTCTGTAATGGATTCCACTCGGCCGAGTACCTACAGTACTCAATCGAGCTACTGTATGTTGAAGGAGCTCTCAAAAACATTGTTCTGTTGTGCATTCTGCTCGACTGAGCAGCTGCAGTGCTTGGTCGAGTCACCTTTGCGCTCTTCGACTTTGGTTAGGAGTGGGAATAAGTTGTAGCTACCGAGTTGATTTGACCGAGTAGTTGCTCTACTCGGTTGAATAGAACATGTTCTTCTGGATAGCAGCTCGGTCGAGTGCTGAGGCACTCGACTGAGTAGACGTGAATTTCAGCTTGTGTCTACTCTTGAGCTCTTCCTATATTTCTCTTCTATTCTCCTCCTCCAATCTTCTTCTCTGCCTCATCGAACACCTGTAGACCTTGGGTTGGATCAGATGTGTCTATGTCTTATACTTGCTCCAAATCGCTCCAAAGTTCCTGAAAATCCACAATTATCTACGATGTTCAAAATTATTTTGAAATGCACGATAATATATAGAAAAGTGAACTTTGGATGATGAAAATGCTATAAAAACATGCGATAAAAATATGGAAAATATGGACACCTTAATTATTCATTCATGTTTTTGCTTTTCACTTTTTATCCCCGTGTTGTCATACAAAAATATGATAGTAATCTTACTAATTGCTATCAAGTGACAAATGGAGTTAAAGAAAATAGCATGAGTGAAAAGAGTCAATCTTGTTTCAATTCCTTTTCCCCCATGATTCCTAAATCTTGACGAAGTTTTGAAAATATATCCTTACCAAGTGTTATATCAATACCATGTATAGATAAATGAAAAACATATAGGCATGGATTCATATGTCATCAATGGTCATATTTCACAAAATGAATGTTTATGATACTATATCCAAAATAGACATCAAGATAGATACATGTGCATGTTAATAAGCAATATGACATAAATACAATCAAGAAATCATAATTTGTTATATAGTGATACACAATAAGTACAAACAATGAGCATATGTGTGACTGATCTGAATGATGAGCTCCAAAAGAGTTATAGCACAAGATATCACAAAATAAGCCTAACTCAAAATATTTTCATGAATGTCACATATCAACATATGCATGTCTTAGCATTTTAGGAATATGTCATGATCATTTGTCCATAATTTCAATATACCATATTCTAACTTACCAAATGCATAATATATTCAAGAATGTTATCATAAATAATGTTGACATCAAATATATGGCAATGTGATGATTTCTATGAGTATGACATTCTCAAAAAAATGAATCAACAAATATACATCAATCAATAATTTTAATATTTTAACAATGTGTGACAAAACTCAAAATATCCAAGATATCCAATATAAAGTATTGAAATGGATATTTAAATAATAGCATAAGCATTAAGATGCATCAAATATAATCAATGAGATATTATAATTAAGTAATAATATCACAAGAGTTGTTGATATTCAATAAAGAGTCGGCTCAATTATGTCAACTAACTATTTTCCTTAAATAGGATTTAATAATGAGGCACATGAAAATAAATCCACGAATTAATCAATTTGTGTGACATAATAGCATATCATGCTAATTCGCACACTATAGATGATGTGCCATAAGTATGTGATGACATATATCAATTATATGATCTCACGTAATGAATAAAAATTGTACTTATTATGTCATGTCATCAACTAAATTTTCATCTATTGAAAATATCAAGTGTTGAAAATATCACATAGTGGAATAATAAACATAATGCATGTGATTACAAGTGTGAAACGTATTATAAATAAATTTTCATACTTACAACTTTTAGCTCCCCTTACAAATGAGCATATCAAATGTCAATCTCCTTCTTTAAGTTACAATTGTTTTTTTGAAAATCAAGGAGTTGAAGGGGTTGGCTCCAATTTGTAAATATTAATTGAAAAATAATACTTTTTAGTACCCGTAATTTTTAAGGTCCTTGAGGTTAATCATAAATCATATTTAATTTCATCATCAAAGAATATAACATTACATTCAACTATAATTAATTCTATTTAATCTCATTGACACAATGATTGTTCAAATATAATAACAACTCAAAGAAGTGTCATAGAGTAATCAATTTGAACGAATAATAAAATGTTCTTACGTACACAGAATTAGTCGACTAATTTATAAAAGTAGTCGGCTACTATTTCAATAGAATGGTAAACACGGTATAAATAACATATTGAATCAATTTTGTTCAAACAATCATAATCAAGATTTAATCTAACATCCATTTTTATCATTCTACACTAGGGTATCAACAAGATAATCATATAGGCACATGGATACCCCAAATTCATGGGTTCAATCACAACTAATCATTAGGAACCCAAATTCGATTTGAATTTTATTTCCTATGCATATGCACATAATCACGAATTTTATACATATCATGTATAACATTTTCAATATAAATATTTTTATCTCTATCATTCAAATTCTTTGGCACCCAAATCATATTGCCATACATTATAACATTGTTTTTTAGTATGATGCACCTTAGGTGGTGTTTGTGAAATGTTGTGTGCAACATATGGGTTGTGTACTGCATTATGTGTAACATGTGGAACATGTGAAGCATGGGGTTCATGGTGTGCACTATGAATATTGTGTCTAGCATTTCTTCCATATATAAAAGCATACTTTTTAACATTGACATGCACAACATTTACATTTCTACTCATATCTTTAGATGTAGATACTTGAGCATGAGTAGATCTATCAACAACATTTCTAGGAGCATAGGAACAAGAATAAATAGAACGATTCTTGATACAATCAAATTTTGCAACTAATTCTTCATGCTTTATACGGCTAGAAGAAATAACATTTGCAAGTGAATCTATCGAATCATTTAACAAGAAACATACAAGGCATGTTCATTTTTCAATAAATCATGATCACAAGCTAATTTATCATATTTAATTCTCAAATCTTCACAATCATTATTAATATTACAATGAGGTTTTATTGAATCATACCCACTAGCAAGAGAATCAAATTTGTACTTGTTCATCATGCAAAGCATTGTACTTGTTTATCTAAACTTTTGTATTTCTTTTTCAATCTTTCTTATTCTCTATACAAGTTTTCAAATGCACTAGCAATGTCAAAATCATTTTCATCATCAGAACTAGATTCACATACCTCGTCATTGTTGTCCTGACGAGCCATCATGCATATTTCTTTCCTAAAGCTCTCATCGTTTGATTGGGTTGTCTCCATGGGTGTTTGGATTGCTTTAGAACTTGATCCAAATCTTTCTTCCAATATATTAACTATTTGATGTGCGGTGTCTGCCTCTTCTACAAGATCTAGCATCTCATTAGTTAAACCAATATAAAGTAGATGCATTACCTTTATGTTTCTGAAGTAGGCTTCCTCTTGATCTGGATTCTATTGAGTTTGAGGAGTCTTTGAAATTTCATATGGTTCTTGAAGAAATCGTGAATACTTTAGATCTTGTGCCTCCAAAAAGATCTCCATCCTTCTTTTCCACTGGGAATAGAAAGTGTCATCAAAGGTTGGTGGAGTATGAATGCTACATCCGTGAGGAAAGAATGTTGTTGATGCAATTGCCTTCACCTTGCTCTGATACCAAGTGTTGGATCCTGTGGATGGCAAACAATACTAGAAGGGAGGTTGAATAGTGTTGTATGAATAAAACTTTTTCAACGATCAATAATACATAACTAACTTTCCTTCCAATGTTGCCTAAGGAACCAAGTAGAGTGATATATGCTTGGTCCTTAATCAACACGATGATCTCAAATAAAGATAGGATAAGATATAAACAATAAATATAAAATGAGTAACGACAACAGAATATATCTCACAGCGGAGTTAAACTTGCAATAACGAATTTTATTAGCAAGGGTAAATTAACAAGTGATTTCAAATGATATTTTCTTAAATAATTAAAGAGTTAGCACAAAATAAACGACAAGATACAATCACAAAAAAATCACACAGAGAGACAAGAGATTTTATCCTGGTTCCCCACAACCTGGGTACGTCCAATCCCCGACCGTCACATATCGAGATTTAATCCACTATTGCCTTAGCAATACAATTACCTAGCTACACTCGCTAGGATTTCCAACCACCCAGTCTCAACTAGGATTTTCACCACCTAGCCTTAGCTAAGATTTCCAACACCCTTATCTCCATTGGACTAAAAGTAAGATCGAAATCCAATTCACCACAATAATTTAGTGGAGATTGGTTTACACCCAAAAATTCTATAGCCGAGATGAATTTTCAATTATGCTCTAAGTGGCTAAAGAATAAATTGTTCTTTGATCACATAAAGAATATTAGATGATTCAATGTGATCAATAAATCTTGTTGTTTCAAAAATCCTTTAATAATATTTAAAAATAAAGTAGAAGGATTTGAAAAAAACTTTACAGTATCCAAATAAAAATGATCTTGAAAGAATATAAGATACGTACAATGATAAGATCAGAAAATTTAAAAACAGTTTGGCTATGAAGAACTTGAGAGCGATGCGAATTTAGAGAACTTGAATTTGCTTGAAAGAATTATAACTTTGCTCAAGAATGAATGAATCAAAGTATGATCTCAAAGGTTCTCTATTTATAGAGCTCAGAATGGATTTGAAATAATTCAAATGAGGTTTGACTTCAGCCCAAAAAATCAGCTAAGAATGAATGAGAGAGGGAATCAAGGAATTTTGGTCGCACAACTGGTAGTCGACTCCCTATGTGGTAGTCGACTCCCATAGAATTTCCAGGAAAAACTCTCCCACAGCTGGTAGTCGACTCCCACCTTTGGTAATCGACTCCTAGTGAAGATTTCAGAATTTAGAGTAGTTGATACTGGGTGTTCGTAGTTAACTACAAGTTGAAACATAGTTTCTATGGAAAGTATGCTCTCAAATAAGTTGAAAACAAGTATAGAAAACTTTTTAGAAAATAATTTTGTGTGTGTGTGTGTGTGTGTGTGTGCATATTCTTCTTGGCTTTGACATAATCCTAAGAAAATGAAAAACTCACACAATAGACACTATGAAGAATTTGAAGCCATGGTTGAACTTGAGCTTGATGCATATGCTTTACTTGAATTTGAGTTCCTCTTTGGCTTGGGCTTGAGCACATTTATTGAGCTTCATCTTCGAGCTCCTCTTGTGCTTAAGTTACAGCTTCAGGATGTAGACGTGTAATGTGAGCTCAATCCTTCTTCATCTTCTTTGTGTGTATTCATAGTTCGTCTTTATGGAATATGTTACGAGCTTCAATTATCTTATTGCACAACCTACACACTTAAGCATTAATTAGTATGGAACAACATTTGATGTGATCATCATCAAAACCACTTGGGGTGGGACTAGATTTCCCAACACTTCTAAAGTGTGAGTTTACATGTGCCCGTGGGTGTGGAGCATAAAATGTGTCATAAGTGTTCACATGTGAAGTAGGTGATTTCCTACATATGTGAGTGTTAGTGTACATATAGACATGTCCTTTCTTTTGGTTTCCACCCTTAGAGGGTTTCTTGCCAAAAGAAGGAGAGTGTGAAGTTGTGGCCTTTTTTGTAGGTTTGTTACCAATAATGTTTTTGACACCACTAGTGGATGCACCGGAAGATGGCCTCACAAAATCTATAGTGACACCACTATTGGAGGTGCGAGGTTTAGATGTATTTTCTTCCACATAACCAAGTCCAACACGATGTGTGGCCAAAAATTGGTTTGAAAGCAATTCATCCATTTGTTCTTTCACTTTGTTAAATCTCTTAACATGGGAGTACATGAGCTCATATTTATCCCTAAGAGAAGAAATAATAGTGTCCAAAGTGGACACACATGTGGTGAGCTCGTGTACTTGGGCTTTAAGAGAATCATTCTCAATACCCAATTGTGTATTTTGTAAAGCTAGATCAACACTATCTTTACAAGAGACGTGATCTAGTTGAGATTTGAGGGAATTCACCTCAGTTCTCAAGGTGCCATTTTGAGAAACCAAATTGGCTTTCTCAAGAGTAAGTGTATCAACAATGGTGTCATTATTGTTGATGCATGGCATGGATGATTTACTAACGTTTGATTTCTTCATATTAGTATATTTAAGCATAAGAGATTGATACTTAGAAAATAATTCTTCGTTAGTAATACGGAGTTCATCCATAGTTACCTCGGGTTCATCATTCTCACTCTCGCTTCCATCGGAGAATGTATCTTCTCGGGCAATGAAGAACATATGTACACTCTCACACTTCTCATCCTCGGATTCGCTCGAGGATTCTCCACTTGAGTCACTGAAAGTCCCAACAAGTCCTTTCTTCTTGTTCTTCTTGAATTTGTCGGGCTTGTGGTACTTTGGTGCTTTCCACTTTTCTTTGTTTCTTAGCATTAGGCAATCCTTCTTGATGTGCTCCGGCTTGTTACACTTAAAACAAATAGAAGATGAATTGTTAGTGGAATCAAATTTAGATTTAGAAGTGAATTTACCTTTGCGAAAGAAGCATTGGAACTTCTTCGCCATTTGCGCCATTTCTTCCAAATCCATTACATTCTCGGATTCATCACTATCAGAGGATGAAGAGGTAGCCTTGAATGCTAATGCTTTCTTCTTTGCCTCTGTTGGGTTCATCATAGCTCTAATCTTCATTCGGTTCTCCC
Source organism: Scilla litardierei (assembly GCA_030789695.1). Taxonomy (NCBI): domain Eukaryota; kingdom Viridiplantae; phylum Streptophyta; class Magnoliopsida; order Asparagales; family Asparagaceae; genus Scilla; species Scilla litardierei. Next base: position 46,418,184 of record CM061136.1, on the reverse strand, counting down.
TTCTTTCTTCGTAAGACATGAGATTATCGATGAGATTCACCACGGTATAGTTCTTCATGTTATTGACCTCCTCAATGGGAATATACCGTTTTTTTCCATTTTGAGGTCATTCCCATGATTATATTTCTTACCTTTTCTTATTGTGTGTATATTTGACAGAGAGCTTCAAGCTCATTGGTGATGTCGGTGAAACGACCATACATCGTTGCAATGTTCTCACTTTCGTGCATATGAAACATGTCGAAGTTTTGTATAGCAACATATAACTTTGACAATTTTACCTTGTTCATCCCCTCGTGAGTAATGACGAAATGGTTCCATATTTGATATGCATTCTTACATGTGCATATCTTGTTGAACTCATCTGGATCCAATGCACAATGAAGAGCGTTCATTGCTTTGGTATTGTTGACCACATCAGACTTCTCGACGGGAGTCCATTTATCAAAATCTTCTTCGGTGGGTTCAACGTACTCCTTATGGAGGGTTCTCCAAAGAGAAGCACTCCTTAGGAATGTCTCCATCCGGCACTTCCAATAGCCAAAATTCGTGCCATTGAAATATGGAGGAGGCACCGTTGATTGTCCTTTCGAAAACGGTAGAAGCACCATCACGATCATGATTGTTGTACGAAGGATGTGGAGGAACGTTATTGTTGTTAGATGCCAGAGCTATAAACCTTTCGCTCTGATGCCAATTGTAAGGACCCCTGGCTATGAGGAAAACACTAGAAGGAGGATTGAATAGTGTTTATAAAATTTAAAAGAAAATTATACCAATTTAAATCCCTAACCAATAATAAATGCAGAATATAAATTAACCCAAAATGAAACAAGCTAACAAAGAGATGTTTCAAGGGTTCGGATTACCCAAGTCCAATCTCGACTTGGTCCCAGTAATCCTACGTCCCTTCCACCCGGATACCACCGGATACTCAAGTTAGAACTCTAACTTGAGGTTTCCTTTAAACCCATTTGTAGCAAATCTGCAAGTGTAATCGAACAACAATCGATGTCCTTGACTCCCACAACTCGGGATCAAGGAAACACACTCTCACAAACTGAGAGTGAAATCGAAATATGAGATAATGAAATTCGAAATGAAAAACACTTACAAACACATATACCTTGATGTAGAACTTGAAGGAGCAAGTGTGTGTGTGTGTGTGTGTGTGTGTGTGTGTGTGTGTGTGTGTGTGTGTGTGTGTGTGTGTGTGTGTGTCTGTTGATGTCTCTCCAAAATGAGAGACAGCCTTTGTACTTGTCTTCACCAAAGCTTGAAGCTCAGATTTGGTTTAGGTGTGAAGACAAGATTAGAGTTGAGATTTCTAGGGCTTGGGAGTTTAGGAAGATAGAACTTGAGAGATTGATCTTAGGAACGAATGCATGATTGTCTAAGTGTTCAATAGTTCTCCAATGGAATAGTAGGAGACCATTTTATAAGTTCTCTAAAACCCTCAAGCAAAATACCCAAAACCCCCTTTGAAATCCGTCTTGAAAAAGCCAACGGATAGAAAATAAGCGCCAAACAGTCTACTGATGAAGAACTTACAGTCGCATGCTGCACTGTGTCAGAGGGTATGTGAGAATTCAAACGGTAACTTACCACGTAGGACAGTCGACTGATGAAGGTCGGACATGCATTTGTAGACTAACAGGCGACTGAGAAACCTTCTAAAGGCGACTGGATTCCTAAGTGCGTAAGTGGTGAAAACTCAGGAAGTTTGGAAAGACATGACATACGACTGTAAAAGAATATACAGGCGACTGTGCCATGGGCAGGAGCCTGTAAATCCTTCTTACATTGCTTGCTGACGCAAGAACGAAATTTGAAAAAACTTTGGAAATATGTGCAAGGATAGACATTCGACTGACTAATGAGTCACATGCACCTGTAGATGGACAGGCGACTGTTCAAATTATACAACTGATGAGATTAATAGCAGAGAACCCAGAAGTGCATGTGAAAAAGTATGTGCATAAAAGATGACTAGAGAACAAATCCCAGGTGCCCGTATGGAGACAGGCGCCTGTAAATCTGTAACGGCCGCTTTCCGACCGTTTGTAATTTTCTGCGTGCGCGTGCTTTATCGTGCACGTATTTTATTTGGCTATTTCTGAGCTCCGGCATATGCGATGCGATATGCCGTTGCGATCGTTACGGGGTGTTGGATTTTATTGTAACTTTGGGAACATCTTTTCACGGCTCGTTTTCTCGCAAAACGATTTTGAATGATAGGGACGTTTTAGTCTTTTGACTCAAAACGCCATTTCCGATTTTACGTAAATTCTTGGTAGGCATTACGCATGATCGGGCTCCGTAGATCTGTGCATCTCGTCTCCACGATCGCCCCGGTATTTTTGGATTATTTTTCTGACGCCCGGATTGAAAGATATCGCTCAGAGAAACCTCGACCGTTGATTTGCACAGTCAAATTCAAATTTCGAAAATTGTTAGCCAAATCTGGCTAAATCCTTCATTTAAATCATCTTAAGATCTTCCCTAATCTGTTTCACTAATCTCCCCTAGACTTACCCCAACCCGTACGCCCTCCATCCCTATACCCCTCTCCCATTTAACCCTTATCATATGGCTATTTAGCAAACCCAAAATACTATATAATATTAAACCCTATTCTAACCTAACCCTAACTCTAAGTGCAGCCGCCAGCCCCCTAAAATAAACCCCCAATTTTCCCTGCCAGCCCCCTAAAATAAACCCCCAATTTTCCTCTCTCTCTCTCTCTCTCTCTCTCTCTCTCTCTCTCTCTCTCCCCGATCTACTTCATCCACGGCGAGATCCCGATCCGCCATCGTCTCCCTCGCGAATCCCCCTCGACCTCTCCTCCCGTTCGTGCACAGCCCGCCGGCGGCCAACGGCAGAGCGCCGCCCGCCGCCCCGTCCCGCCTGCGTTCTGATCCGTCGTCACGCAGCGCCTTCAGCGCACCCGAGCACAGCCACCTCTTGAGGCTCCCGCAACCGCTGTGTCGCCCTCGCGTCGCCTCCCCCTCGCTTCCCCGGTTGTCCAGCAGCCTATTTCCGTAGCTGCAAGCGGCAGCAACTACTGTCGCTGATTTTCTGGTGACGCGCCACCGCGGCGCAGCCTTGACGGCTCCCCGAGTCACGGCCTGACCTCCCCCGGGCTGGATCTTCTCTTTGATAGCCTCCCCGAGTCGGCCAGCGATACATCCGACGTTATAATGACGTCGTATCACCGTTACTCGCTGTTTTGGCCTCCGGGGTCTTTGTTCCTCCTTGCTCGCTGATCCGCAACTCCTCGACACCGCCTACACATCCTACGGACTGCTACCAGGCCGTACCCACTGCTCGAGCACTTTGTCCGCTGCCCGGACGAGTCTCACTACGCTACCCGTAGTCGAGACGTTGTTGACGCCGCAGATCTTCCCGTTGACAGCCGCCCATTCCTTTGCTCCACCCACGTTAGCCCCTTGCATGCCACAGATTCCGTGGCCTCCTGACGTCGCGACTCGTCCCTGTTACCATTGCCGTAGGCGTTTTGTTGCCGGGACCCGCAACCGAAGCGATCTCGATACCGTACCTGTAGCCGTGACATGTCGGCTGTGCTACCCACATCCGCTACAATCCTGAGGTGATCCCGAGACGACCTCCACTACGCTACCCGCAGTCGGGGACACGAGCACCGCCACCGCTTTCAGACCCGACGCCAGATTAAATGCGCATTCCTCACACCAGGTTGGTCTCTCTAAACTCGTAGAGAAACCCACACCGTAGCAAACTGAAAACCTAACTAAAACTGTACAACTACAATTAAATTTACGTTTCCGCACCAGTAAAACGATGCTCACTGTAGAAATCGACCGTCGGACATTTTTCTGAGCATATAGGTGATCGCGCCCCGGACACACGTCCCGGAGCGGCGACTCGCTAGTCTTACCGCAAGCGCACGGTGTAGCGGCGAGCGGGTATCGAACACAGGGAGGCCTAATAACAGTGTCTTCTTCAGTCAACCTAGCTATAAGAAAAGTCGAGGAATGTTCGCAGTAATGCGGTCACAGTCGTTAAAATGTATAAAATAAATAACAAATTAATAAAGACGCCTAGGGATAGGGAATCTCTGCTACTTGTCGTATCTCGTCATTATGATTCGTAGGTTTCACAATTGCTAGACTTGAAATTCAGGTGAACTAGTTGCAACTAAATGTAGAACCAAGCTCACGCTCTCGCGCTATTGCCGGTCTATAGCAAACCTAGGGTAGGGTCCAATCTCTTGCAAACCCTAACCTAGGCTAACTAGCGTGAAGAACAACATCATCGTTCAATCGTATCTCGAGCCCACTGTCGTGCAAACTCGAGCTACGACCTAGGTTGGGATAGTTCCTACCTGTCCAATCTCTTGCAAACGGGTATTGGTATAGAATTACAATCGAAACCCCTAGTTTCGGTCCAATCTCTTACAAACCCATTCCGGAGGAATCCAATTGTAACCCAATTCGAATATCTAGGGCTTCCTATCGAGTTGGGATCCAATCTCTTGCAAATCCCAATCGGTATGAATCCCTAGCTATTTGTATTAAATCAATCCAAAACTAACCCTAATCAATCCTAGCAATAGTTTCACCAATTCATCACAAATTTGAAATTGGGCTCGTAGGGTTCATCCCTACGCCCTAAGACGATGAAACTACTCACAATTCATAATCAAATTCAATAGAAATTCACAAGTAAAATGAATGGAATTCATAGCTATATTCAATAAATCAATAAAAATGGAGTTTTTGAGAGGGAGAGAGATAAACCAATGAAGAACAAGATAGCATCCAACAAAATATCACTTTTCTCTCCTCCCTAAAAGCTAAATCTAATTCCTAAAAAGTAAATCAAAAAGGGGCTGCAAAAGTTCTGAAAAAGCTCTCTAAACTAGGTTAAAAACTGGGGTTAAATATCCCCCAAAATCGCCCAAAAAACCGTGACGAAACTGCCCCTGCGCAGCCTAAAAATCGCATCTTACGCTACAGGCAGCGCAGCTCACTCGGCCGAGTGACAAATGTCACTCGGTCGAGTGAGAGACCCTGACGTATTCCAGAGAGTTGGGGGTTTAGGGGGTCGTCTCCTCGGGAGTCACTCGGCCGAGTGACTTTGCTTCACTCGGCCGATGGGCATTCTTCACTCGGGCGGACGGTCGTTCGTCACTCGGCCGAGTCGGTCTTTGGGGCTGACTGACGGATTCCAGAGAGTTGGACGTTTTTGGTTGCCGTCGTCTTGGCTCCACTCGGGCGAGGGATGACTCGGTGCTCGGTCGAGTGGTCTGGCGATGCTCAGCCGAGTGCACGCTGATATGAGCTCTGTTGCGTGTCCGGTCTGGCGGGCCGAGCGGGCTATCTATGCTCGGCCGAGTGACTCCTTCACTCGGCCGAGTGGCATGCTGAAAATGCCCATTCTTCGTATTTTTGCCTCCTCGTCGCTCCTACGACGTTCTTTCTTCTTTCACTCCTCTCCAATCGCAGAATACTCCTCAAGAGCGTCGTCGGTGACACTCCGGAGTGGGTACATCTCAGAATCACTCCAAATCGCTCCAAATCTCCTGAAATACGACAAAAACAACAAATCGTTAAAAGCATCGCAATATTGTCGAATAAACGTGAAAAACACGATTTGAGCGATCTAAATGGTATGCAAACATGCAGAAAAAAGGTGTAAAATACGGAGTGATCAAAATCCCCTAAGCTTACCTCTTACTCGTCCTCGAGGAAGATGAGTAAAAATCGAACCCGGTGGATAAAGATAAAGAAAACGATGGAGAAATGGAAAATGAAAAACGAAAAACAAAGCAGAAAACGAAGAGGGAAGTTGCTAGATCATTTTTCTCAGGACGTGGGTTTTGCTTACTCATATAGCATGCTTCGAATATAAAACACATGTCAAAGAATTTTATTTTGATATCATAGTATAATGGTGCATTTGAAATAGAAAACCCAAGAATATCAATATAGCATGAAAAATGGAATAATTCTAAGATTAACATTGTCTGAAGCATCTAAAGCGGTATACAATATCGTAGATCACACACTTTTCAATTGAATGCTTTCTATAAGGAGTATAAGAGATATCACACGATAGAGTAGTAAGAATAGAAAAAATGTGGTTTTCATGAAATGAATGCTAAGCGTAGATTTCTGGATTTCGTAAAACTTTAGCAATCTCACCGAGTATAAAATATTACTTAGCCTAGGTTGTCATGCACCGTCAGGTAGTCACTCTCTCACACATCATTGGATTCTCTCCCCCAAGCTTATCTATAAGCGTGGTGGCATATACAAAATAATATTTACATCACCGTTTCCTTTTGTAGCTCCAAAAGTAAAAGAAAAAACAAAAACAAAAAGAGGGAAGAAAGAGAGAAAGTGTATGAGATGGGATCGTTTTCGAACTTCTTTTCTCTTTTCTTTTCTTATTCTCAAATCTTTTTCCTTTTTCTTTTCTTTTTCTTTTTCTTTTTCTCTTTTTTTTCAATAGCATATATACACAAATGATCCCAAATCAAAGAGAAGGATATACAAATATATTTTTTTCTCTTTGGTTTTTGGGGAATTTGGAGCATGTGATATAATAATGAGGGAATGCCAATAATAGAGTCGCTAAGGGGAGATTCACCAATGAATTTAAAATAGAGAAATAATGTTCAAGATATGTGGAGAAAGAAATAACTGTATCTCTAAGTTCACTCTATAGGACGTGCATGACAACTTCAACAGGGTAATCTAATCTACTCAGTTTGATCTCAAAAAGTAAACTAATCCAGATTTATCAATGCTAGCAGACATTCAATCAACCTGAAGTGAAGCGTACAAATCATGCAATAAGAAGTGATATGAGAAAAGAAATCAGTACTCCAGATATAAGCATCAATGTGTGAATCTTGGTGTGTTTTTGACGTGCCCCCGGTTTGCGAGCCGCAAATGGCCGGGGGACCCGATGGAGGTTTAGATATTTGTAACCGCAAGCGCACGGTGTTGTAGTGTGGCTTGGGGGTCGAACACAGGGAGGCGAGGATGTGCTTGTGTCAAAGAGGATCAAAATCACCCCATGGGCGAGCTAGCCCAGATCAATTAAGGGTTTGTCACGGTAAAAGAATGCAAGGTATAGATAATATGAAGGAGAAAAACCCGGGACTCTGGTTTCGACCCCAACGAGTGACTCTCGCTGATACGGCTTACGGGTAGGATGGCGATTGGAATTAGGGTCTAATGGTGAGACGTTGCCTCTAAAAGTGGTACCAGCATCCCATGGGCCTGATATTCCGGTCGGTGCCCAGGATGATACGCCGGACTTCCCAGGTTCGATCAGTCGGCACTCCCGTGTCCATTAACACTGATCGACTCCGGGAGCACTAAGCTCGCAACGATAACTCCCGACGTCTCATCCTGTCGCTCTCGTGCGCTAGGATTCGGTGTCTACGCTAAAGGCGAGAGCTATGGCTAGGGAGTCAACCGCCAAGTTTATTCCCCCTTGGCCCAACGGTCAAAGGCGGTCTTTTTCCCGTCGATGACAATAAAACACCCCGCGTAACCGTTAGATTCCTAATCCCTATCGATTTCCTAACCCTATGGACGCATCGGGAAGAGCCCCCGAAGGAGTTTCCGCCAAAATCCCGGATTAGGGAACTACTCACAAATATTCATAAAAAAGCGATCTAAATGAAAATGGACCGTCAAAATCATAATCAGACAATAGAAATGCAATGGTAGTAAAGCAAGTAAGATAATACTAAAGTTTTACAAAGATCCGAAAACTTACAAAAACTGGGAAATTACAGCCGTCACAAAATGAAGAAAACAGTAAAAAATAACCAACTCCCGAATCTGGGAAACCTAGGGTTCTATTTATAGAAAACGACATCACCCGATCGGTTGACAAGTCAACCGGTCGGGTGAGCCTGACGTGCGTTTATATTTCATATATTCACGCACGTTTTCTTTTGTGTTTCTCCGTATTTTCCGCCGTCTTTTATTCGTTTTCTCGTATTTTCTCGTTTTCTTTCACTTTTCTTTGTTTATCAATGTTTGCAGGAGATTGCCCATGTAGGGGACGTTTAACGACGATATCTCAAGTCCTCGGAGCAACGGGAGGAGTCACGCGTGACCCAGGGGGTCAAACGACGAAGAATACATCTTTCAGCCCCTCACCCGGTCGGTTGGTCATCTCCAACCGATCGGGTGATGCACGCGTGCACCACCCGGTCTCAGCCGGAGCTCAAGTGGAAGTCACCCGACCGGTTCACAGGCCGGTTCAACTGGGGCCAACTCTCTGTCTTCTCGAGCCAAATTCCAACCGATCGGGTGACTTTCACCCGATCGGTTCATCTGTAGCTGATGCTGAAGAGCCGAAGACACGAGCACCCAACCGATCACTTCACCCGATGGCGCCAAGATCCAACCGGTCACTCCAAGAACTCAACCGACCGGTTCATATGACCGGGTGAAAGTTCGCCGTTTTCTGTTATTATCTGTAACGGATCACCCGATCGGTTGACTTATCAACCGATCGGGTGATACGAGAGTCTATAAATAGAACCCCTAGGGTTCCAGAATCCGGGGGGAGCTGCTAGTTTTTACTGTTTTCTCCTATTGTGACGGCTGTAATTACTTTTCTATTGTAACTTTTCGTATCTTTCTCAAATTTTAGTATTGTCTTAATTACTCTATTACTTCCGCATTCCAATCGTCTGATTATGATTCCAACGGTTCATTTTCATTTAGATCGCTTTTTAATGAATTTTTGTGAGTAGTTCCCAAATCTGGGATTTCGGCGGAAACCCCTTCGGGGGCTCTTCCCGATGCATCCATAGGGTTAGGAAATCGATAGGGATTAGGAATCTAACGGTTACGCTGGGTGTTTCATTGTCATCGACGGGAAAAAGACCGCCTTTGACCGTTGGGCCAAGGGGGAATAAACTTGGCGGTTGACTCCCTAGCCATAGCTCACGCCCTTAGCGTAGACGTCGAATCCTAGCGCGCGGGAGCGGCAGGATGAGACGTTGGGAGTTATCGTTGCGAGCTTAGTGCTCCCAGAATCGATTAGTGTTAATGGACACGGGAGTGCCCACTGATCGAATCCGGGAAGTCCGGTGTATCATCCTGGGCACCGACCGGAATATCGGGCCCATGGGATGCCGGGTACCACTTTCAGAGGCAACGTCTCACCATTAGACCCTAATTCCGATCGCTATCCTACCCGTAGGCCGTATCGGCAAGAGTCTCTCGGTGGAGTGGAAACCAAAGTCCCGGGTTTACTTTCTTATTGTTCATACCTTGCATTCCTATATCGTGATAACCCATCAACCGATTCGGGCTAGCTCACCCACGGGGTGATTTTGGTCCTCCTTGACACAAGCACATCCTAGCCTCCATGTGTTCGACCCCCAATCCACACTACAACACCGTGCGCTTGCGGTTACAAATATCTAAACCCCTTCCCCCGTGTTGCCGGCCGCGTGGCACGGGCACGTCAAGTTTATGGCGCCGTTGCCGGGGAGGCAACGTGCTTGTTATTTCAGGATCTCTTGAACCCTAGTGTCTAGCTCTCATCCCTACCTCGCGATAATTTTCGCATTCTCCTTTCTCCTTTTTATTTTCTTTTTTATTTTTTTATTTTTTCTATTTCTTATCTTATCTGTTTCTTTCCCACTTGTCGCTTCACGGGTGTTTGTTGTTTTTCATGCGCAGGAGTTCAAGAAGTCTCGATGACTTGATCCCAGTTGATCCAGAGATTAACGCCACCCTTAGGCGCTTGGCCGCTGAGAAACGAAGAAGAGAGGATCCCGAATCCATGGAGGAGAACACCCCGCCTCACAAGTCCCTGTTGGAGTACTCGATGCCATCTATCGAGTCCACTTCCGCCATCCGTTCTCCAGCTATTACGGCCCAAAGCTTTGAGCTAAAACCGTCTTTGGTGACATGGATCCAGCAGGATCAGTTTGCGGGTGCACCCATGGAGAGCCCGATCGAGCATCTAGACTCCTTCTTGGAGAAATGTGACACCTTCCGGATTAATGGTGTCACGACTGAGGCGATCCGTCTGAAGCTGTTCCCCTTCTCATTGCGAGACAAAGCCAAGCAATGGCTTAGGGGGAAGGACCCCAACACTTTCAATACCTGGGAGAAGCTCTCCAACGCTTTTCTGACGAAGTTCTTTCCTCCGGGGAAGACCATGAAGTTGAGGAGTGAGATCTCCTCCTTCTCCCAGGCCAGCCACGAGTCCTTGCATGAAGCTTGGACGAGGTACAAGGAGATGCAGAGAAGATGCCCTCACCATGAGCTTCCGAAGTGGCAGATTATTAATCTGTTCTACAATGGGCTGAGGGATGACCTAAAATCTTCTATGGACGCCGCGGCTGGGGGTTCCTTCATGTCAAGGAGCGAGGAAGATGCCGGACATATTCTGGAAAATATGGCATCCAACAATGAGCGGTGGTGTGACGAGAGAGCCACACCCAGGTCTGGGGGTATATACAGAGTCGAGGACGTCGACAAACTTTCAAGCAAGTTCGACTTGCTTTCGACCCAGATCTCCACACTAATGGTAGGAGCCAGTGGGGCCGGTACGCAGTAGATTTCAGCGGTAGAATCCGAATTCTTTGGGGAATTCGACGGTGGTGACGTCTCACCACCGTTGGATCAGGCGAGCGCACTATTTTACAACCCCATGGGAAATGCGCCGTATCTGCCAAGAACCAATTACAACCCGGCCTACTCTCCAAACAACCAGAACCACCCTAACTTTGGTTACCGGCCACCATTCTAGCCCTCGCCGCCTCAGCAGCCGCATCAACAAACATATCAGCCGGCTAGGCCACAGCAGAGTCAGTTTCAGCAGCAACAATATCAGCAGCAGCCTCAGCAACAATCTTACGCCCCCAGGAATCAGCAGCAGCAGCAGTATGGCCAACAGAGGGCCGTCTCTCCGGTTGAGTCTCTCTTGACTCAATATATAACCAACAAGGAGAAGATCAATCAAAAGCTGGAAATGGGTCAGCGGGCCCTCACGGACCAAGTAACCCAGCTGGGGTTACAAGTGGCGACCCTCTCAAGGTCACAAAACCAATTGCCGCCACAACCGGAGGTGAACCCGAGGGGAGCAACCCAAACGTCGGCACTCGTGCACGAGCACGCAAATGTGTCCACTATCGTTCTGAGAAGCGGGACACAAATTCCTACTAGAGTGCCCCCTAACAGACCGGAAGCACCATTGGTCGTCGAGCGACCGATCGAAAAATCAAATGACGCTGGTGCTTCGTCATCAAATCCTTCGACTCCGGAGGGAGTCTCTGTCACAACCCGCTTCCCTAAAATGGAGGCGAGACGTGAGGAGGTCCGCACGATAGTGGAGCTGTGAAGCCCCAAACCCGATAAGCGTCAATAAAACATAAGCAGGTCCCTGTAACCACAAACGGAACAACAATAATAACACAAAGAGAGACAGAAATAAAATCTCATATCTCATAATTTGTCCAACATGAAAATTTAAGTTCAACATCCAGAAAAGCCACCAGGCTAAAAGAAAGAGTCTAAAGGCCCAGAACAAGGCCAACAAAAGCAACGACGTAACAAAGTATGGGTGATACGCACCGACAACAAAATAGCAGTCTAAACAAAAGGGAAAACACAACGAAGACACTAGGACTGGTCCCCATTGTCCATGTACTCCCCGTCAAACACAAGCTCGGGCTCGGCGTCAGCAAACACCTCGTCCTCAACAAGATACTCAGGCTCAGGATCTAACATGTGTCACCCAAAAGAGTAAAGGGGCACATGTCAGCAAGTCTAAAAGACTTGGGCAAGGAAACTGAAAGTAAGGCAAACTAACAACCTAGCAGTTTTAGTATGCATGACATGGCAGTTATAAACATGAGTGCACAAGCAAGACATGGTGAGCAATAAGTACAAGAGAACAATTATCGGGACAAGACAAGAGTAGCCAAGCTGCTAACATTCTCAATCAATTCAATAGTCACGTTTCGAGTTATTTGTAGATGTTTACGCCTTACAGCTGAATGGTTTAACATTCACGCTGATTGGCCGCTTAACACTTCCCCAAAACCCAGAGTTTACGCCTTACTACTGTAGTTGCTGATCGGGCAGACTCCCAGTTGATTGGCCGCTTAACTCTTACCCCCAATACCCACACGTAAACAAGCCAGGGTCCCTGTACATGAGCCCAGTAAATGAGCCAGGGTTGCCCCGCACGGGAGGTTGTTTTCTATATCACAAATCAGGAAGAATTTGGCGTAGGGGACACCTAGCCTCAATATCGAGCATTGGGGTTAGCAACTCATTATGCTCGCTTCTGGTCATGAGCCAGGAAACACAAGTATTGTAGCGATGCTACGCAATCACAGGATCACTTAAAGAATGCAATGACATGACGATTAATTTGCGTACCGTTAATGGAATTTAAACAGACATGGTAATTGTGCAACATGATAAAGGTCGGATCTAGCTTCGTTGTCAAGCTAGTTCCTAAATTTGCGCCTATGCGAGTATCATTTCGTCGCCTAGCCTCTTTTACGCCTACAACAAGCAAATGGCCTAAAACATGGCCTAAACCCTAAGTGGCAAGTTTCACTTGCCTAGCACCGAGGATGACGATCACGAGGGTTCGTCTCACGGATGCAAATCTACGGGGAAGTCGCTGTTATGGAGAAACAACCAACAAAACAACATTCATTCATTAGGGTTTCACCAAAAACACAACGGGTTATGAAAACATCAAAAGATCGATTATTACCATATAGGGAACGGGAGAATAACGTCGAGCAACCACGGCGATGGAAGAAACGCTCCGGGGAACCTAGGGTTCAGATCTGGAAATGATTGGAGAAGTTTGGAGAAATAGGGTTTTGGGGGATTTTTGGGGGTTTGATGAGATTTTGGGGAAGATGAGAGGTGGAATGTGTTAAGGGAGAGTTTGGATGATGGATTTTGGGCTTGGAATGAAGGAATAAGGGTTTGAGGTAGAAGGGGACTCAATGGGGGAGAAACTAGGGTTTTAGGTCGAGAGGGGGAAGAAGAAAACGTTTGGGAGGGGTTTAAATAGGATGGGCTGGCGGCTGCCCAGAAATTAGGGTTTTAACACAGATTAGTCGGTCAAAGAGCAACCACTGACCGACTAGTTTGGGAACTAGTCGGTCGGTTGACCAACGCAGACCGACTAAGTGTAAATAGTAACTCCTGTACAGAATTAGGATTTAGATTTAGTCAGTCAATGAACAACTGCTGACCGACTAGTTCGACAACTAGTCGGTCGAGAGATGAACTTAGACCGACTAAGAAGGAACAGTAACTGATACCAAAAATAGTTGAAGAGTTAGTCGGTCACAGAAGTATTACCGACCGACTAGTTTGCAACCTAGTCGGTTTAACCAACGTTCTTAGACCGACTAACGAGAAACAGTAACTCCTGAGAAATTTAGAAAGCCCACTAGTCGGTCCATGAAGGCTTGCCGACCGACTAAATCGTCATCTAGTCGGTCGGTTCCCCTTCTTACACCGGCTAACGTGCACCAAAAGTTCCGATATGGAGCGCGGAGCTCCGGGATCGATTCCTAAGACTCCTAGGCTTGATCTAACAATAAAATATGACTGATACGAAGCCCGTCACGAATGACTTACTCCAAAATAGACGATTCTAAGAAAGAAGCTAGAAAACACGACGAAACGATCGAAAATGAAAGTTACGGAGACGATAACCACATATAAGGAGAAAATCCACCAAAACATATAATATAATATAATAAATCCAGATACAAGAAAACCAATCGTTACATCCTCCCCAACTTAAGAAAAATTTCGTCCTCGAAATTTCCCAACACTCACGCGTCCGGGAACAAAAGTGGGAAATGCTCTCGCATCTCATCCTCATTCTCCCAAGTAGACTCTCCAGGTGAGCCGTGTCGCCACATCACACTCACAAGATTGACAACCTTGTTCCAAAGTGACTTCTGACGCCTGTCCAGAATCTGCACTGGATGCTGGTCATACGTCATATCGGGGCGAACGGTAATCTCCGAAAAATCCACAGCATGAGACGGATCGCTAATGTATCGACGAAGCTGCGACACATGGAAAACATTGTGAACTCCTTCCAAAGATGGCGGCAAGGCTAAGCGATAAGCTACCTCGCCAACTTTCTCCAGAATGTTAAACGGTCCAATGTATCGCGGGCTCAACTTCCCTCGCTTCCCAAAACGAATCACACCACGATTCGGGGAAATCTTCAGAAACACATGATCTCCAGGCTGAAACTCCAAAGGACGACGCTTAGCATCCGCCCAATGCTTAAAACGGTCCTGAGCAATCCTCAACCTCTCCCGAATGTTCCTGACAATCTCCACAGCCTCCACAATCATCTCAGGTCCCAACAACTCCCAATCACCAATGTCATCCCAACTCAAAGGCGATCGACATTTCCTCCCATAAAGAGCGGCGAAAGGCGCCATGCCAATAGACGCCTGGAAGCTGTTGTTGTAAGAAAACTCCACCAGATGTAGATGGTCCTCCCACAAACCCTTGAAATCCAACATGCACGCCCTCAACATGTCTTCCAAAATCTGAATCGTCCTCTCGGACTGGCCATCCGTCTGCGGATGGTACGTCATGCTGAAACTCAGACACGTACCCAAACTCCTCTGCAAACTCTGCCAGAACTGAGATGTGAACCTCGTGTCTCTGTCTGACACGATACTCATGGGGACTCCATGAAGTCGCACAACCTCCTGCACAATTCACGTTACATCACTATCCAAACCAGGAAAAGGAAATAAAAACGGAGAGTAAAAGAATTTTATCTCCATATATCTCCTCGCTAGCGCCTCAGTGGACTGTCCCACTCGGAATGGAATAAAGTGCGCGGATTTTGTCAATCGATCTACGATCACCCAAATCACGTCATTCTGCTTTGGACTCCGAGGTAGTCCAGTCACGAAATCCATAGTGATGTGTTGCCATTTCCACTCCGGAAGCGGAAGCGGTTGTAGCAACCCGGCCGTACGCTGATGCTCTGCCTTCACTTGTTGGCAAACCAAGCACTTGGCTACACTCCGAGCCACACTCCTCTTCATACCATGCCACCAATAGTTCAGACGAAGATCCTGGTACATCTTGGTGCCACCAGGATGCACAGAATATGGCGAACTGTGTGCCTCCACCATCAACTCCTCTCTAATATCCCCAGCTGGCACACACAACCTGGCTCCAAACCTCAGCGAGCCATCCTCATGAATCAAAAAGTCAGTCCGCAGACCGGCTTCCACCTGCTCCCGAATCTTCACCAGCTTCGGATCCTCAGCCTGGCCAGCCTTAATCCGATCCACGATCGTCGACTGCACCTGCATGTACATCAACGACGAAGCCTCCCCAGGAAGAACAATCTCCACACCAGACTCGTAAAAATCCTGCTGCAATCTCCACTGCGAGGTCAAAACCATCACCGCTGGAAGCCTACTCAGCGCATCAGGAACCACATTCACCTTGCCAGGGTGATACTGCAAATCAATCTCATAATCCGCCATGAGCTCCAACCATCGACGCTGTCGCATGTTGAGCTCCTTCTGAGTAAAAATGTACTTCAAGCTTTTGTGATCGGTGAAGATCTTCACTTTCTCACTCAGCAGGAAGTGCCTCTAAATCTTAAGAGCAAACACAACGGCAGCCAACTCCAAGTCATGCGTCGGGTAATTCTTCTCATGAACCTTAAGCTGATGAGACGCATACACCACAACGTGCCCATGCTGATGCAACACACAACCGAGACCCTTGCCAGAAGCATCGCATAAGATCTCAAATCCACCGCTGCGATCAGGCACAACAAGAATAGGGGCGGTCGTCAACCTCTCCCTTAGAACACCAAAGGCACTCTCACAATCACTCGACCAAACAAAAGGTATGTCCTTCCGCGTCAACCTGGTCATTGGCTCAGCAATACGGGAAAAGTCCTTAATGAAACGCCGATAATAACCAGCAAGCCCAAGGAAACTCCGAATCTCAGACGCTGACGACGGAACATGCCACTCTCTGATGGCCCTAATCTTCTCGGGATCCACAGAAATACCATCCCCAGTCACCACATGCCCGAGGAAAGCAACTCTGTCCAGCCAAAACTCGCACTTCGAAAACTTAGCATACAAACGATGCTTCCTCAAAATCTTCAATACCATCCTCAAGTGCGATGCATGCTCCTCTTCCGACCTCGAATAGATCAGAATGTCGTCAATAAAGATAACGACAAACTTATCCAAAAAGTCGTAGAAAATCAGGTTCATCAGATTCATGAAAACTGCGGGTGCGTTGGTTACGTCGAAAAGCATAACCACAAACTCATAGTGTCCATACTTCGTCCTGAACGCTGTCTTCGGAACATCTCCCTTCTTCACCTTCAACTGATGGTAACCACTCCTCAAATCCAATTTAGAAAACACCCTCGAACCTCCAAGCTGATCAAAAATATCATCGATGCGAGGCAACGTGTATTTATTCTTAATGGTCACCACATTCAACTCCCGATAGTCCACGCACATGCAACGCGAACCATCCTTCTTCTTCACCAACAACACCGGTGCTCCCCACGGAGACCCACTAGGGTGGATATAACCCTTCTGCAAAAGCTCATCCAACTGCTTCCGCAACTCTTCCAATTCTGCGGGTGCCATACGATACGGCGCCTTCGAAATCGGCTGCACTCCTGGAACAAGATCAATAGAAAATTTTAAAGCTCGATCAGGTGGCAAACCAGACATCTCCTCGGGGAAGACGTCATCAAAATCCCGCACCACAGCTGGCCACTCCAACTCCATCTGCATAGCCACAACCTCCACCGGCCTGGCCCGAAATCTGACAGGACCAAGCGAACTGCTACCACGGTTGAACTCAAATACTGGATGTCCGGGAATCTCGAACACCACATTTTTCTTCCGACAGTCAATCGTAGCATAGAAGCTCGCAAGCCAGTCCATCCCAAGAACTGCATCATAGTTGATGATGTCATGGACAATGAAATCAGCGTAAAGCTCATGTCCACAGACCACCAAGGAGCAAGAATTGCAACCAAGATGCACCGAGACCACGCCATTCCCTGTAACGATATTCCAACTCTTGGGAAGAGGGGACGTCGACAAGGAATGCCTCTCCACGAAGCTCCGAGAAATAATGCACATCGATGCACCAGAGTCAAAGAGGACTCGTGCAGGAAATGTGCACACCAAAACCATACCTAACAAGCAATTAACAATCAAACCCTATTCTAGCAAACAATCATGTTCAAGCAAACAACACAATCTAACAATCAAAACCAACTAGGAAAGTAACAGCTAGATTGAGGATTACCTGCGATAACCTCATCCACAGCCTCGCTCTCCACAGCGGTCATCAGAAAAGCCTGCCTCCTCGGCGGAACAGCCTACTGAAAAGCCTGCCTCTGCGGAACAAGAGCTGCTCCACGTCCAGCAGGAACAGACGCTCGCTGCTACAACGGCTGTGCTGCAACAGGTGCCCTCCGCAGCTGACTCGTATACCGACAATCCTTCGCGACATGAGAAGCATCACCACAAACCAAACACTGGCCCAGAAACTTCCTACACTGATCCTTGATGTGGCCAGGCTTACCGCAGAAATGGCAAGTCTTCAGAATAGGCCCTCCTGGCCTCTTGAACTGAGTTGGCTGATTAGGCTTGAAACCAGGCCTAACCACCGCCCTGGCCTGCTCCATAGGCCTCTTTCCAGCACCAGAAACATGTCCTCTCCTCTGACTCAGGTTCAGCTCCTGCCTCCTGGCAGCGACCAGAACCTTCTGATAAGAGTCCAGATCGGAGGAAGACACAAAACTCTGGAGCTCCAAAGCAAGTCCCTGCAGGAACCTCTGAGCCCTCTCATCAGCATCCTGCACCATCTTCGGTGCGAACCGACTCAGCCTAGTGAACTCTTGGTGATACGGATCCACCGTCGAGCTCCCTTGCTTCAGCTCAATAAAACGCTGCAGCATCTCCTTCCTAGCAGCCTTCAGAAAGAACACCTCATCAAACCTGGACTTAAAGGTAGCCCAAGCTATCGGTTCCACCAACATCTTCTCTTCCGCATCCCACTAGTTCCGAGCATTATCCTTAAGTTGCCTCTTCACCAAATCAACCCATCCAGTCGGGGTGATCTTGGCCATCTTCAAGTTATCCTCAATGTTCCGAATCCACTCATCGGCTACCAGAGGACCTTCAGAACCGTCAAAATATGCGGGACCCAGCTCCCGAAATTGCTTCGCTCCTGGCTCGGAGCGAGGGACATCCGGAAGCGCCCGGGCAGCTCGAGCAAGTGGAGCATTCTGGACTTGCAGGAGCACACCCTGCTGCACTTGCATCATCTGGATCATCATCCGCATCATCTCCCCGTTGGTGGGTTCCCGCTCAGGCTCCTCATCATGAGGGAGCGCACCACTACCTCCACCACGGGTGAATCGCCTTCCTGCCATCTAATGACGCAGAAAACGAAGCAGATTAGACTCATAGCCCATGACTCGGACATCGAACTTAGTTTATTGGACATTCTAATATTATTATCGTCACTCCGATAATCGCAGTTACAGAATAACCTGCATGGGCCACCAACAAAACCTGTCACGACCCGCTTCCCTAAAATGGAGGCGAGACGTGAGGAGGTCCGCACGAGAGTGGAGCTGTGAAGCCCCAAACCCGATAAGCGTCAATAAAACATAAGCAGGTCCCTGTAACCACAAACGGAACAACAATAATAACACAAGGAGAGACAGAAATAAAATCTCATATCTCATAATTTGTCCAACATGAAAATTTAAGTTCAACATCCAGAAAAGCCACCAGGCTAAAAGAAAGAGTCTAAAGGCCCAGAACAAGGCCAACAAAAGCAACGACGTAACAAAGTATGGGTGCTACGCACCGACAACAAAATAGCAGTCTAAACAAAAGGGAAAACACAACGAAGACACTAGGACTGGTCCCTAGTGTCCACGTACTCCCCGTCAAACACAAGCTCGGGCTCGGCGTCAGCAAACACCTCGTCCTCAACAAGGTACTCAGGCTCAGGATCTAACATGTGTCACCCAAAAGAGTAAAGGGGCACATGTCAGCAAGTCTAAAAGACTTGGGCAAGGAAACTGAAAGTAAGGCAAACTAACAACCTAGCAGTTTTAGTATGCAAGATATGGCAGTTATAAACATGAGTGCACAAGCAAGACATGGTGAGCAATAAGTACAAGAGAACAATTATCGGGACAAGACAAAAGTAGCCAAGCTGCTAACATTCTCAATCAATTCACTAGTCACGTTTCGAGTTGTTTGTAGATGTTTACGCCTTACAGCTGAATGGTTTAACATTCACGCTGATTGGCTGCTTAACACTACCCCAAAACCCAGAGTTTACGCCTTACTACTGCAGTTGCTGATCGGGCAGACTCCCAGATGATTGGCCGCTTAACTCTTACCCCCAATACCCACACGTAAACAAGCTAGGGTCCCTGTACATGAGCCCAGTAAATGAGCCAGGGTTACCCCGCACGGGAGCTTGTTTTCTATATCACGAATCAGGAAGAATTTGGCGTAGGGGACACCTAGCCTCAATATCGAGCGTTGGGGTTAGCAACTCATTATGCTCGCTACTGGTCACGTGCCAGGAAACACAAGTATTGTAGCGATTCTACGTAATCACGGGATCACTTAAAGAATGCAATGACATGACGATTAATTTGCGTACCGTTAATGGAATTTAAACATGACATGGTAATTGTGCAACATGATAAAGGTCGGATCTAGCTTCGTTGTCAAGCTAGTTCCTAAATTTGCGCCTAGGCGAGTATCATTTCGTCGCCTAGCCTCTTTTACGCCTACAACAAGCAAATGGTCTAAAAGATTGCCTAAACCCTAAGTGGCAAGTTTCACTTGCCTAGCACCGAGGATGACGATCACGAGGGTTCGTCTCACGGATGCTAATCTACGGGGAAGTCGCTGTTATAGAGAAACAACCATCAAAACAACATTCATTCATTAGGGTTTCACCAAAAACACAACGGGTTATGAAAACATCAAGAGATCAATTATTACCGTATAGGGAACGAGAGAATAACGCCGAGCAACCACGGAGACGGAAGAAACGCTCCGGGGAACCTAGGGTTCAGATCTGGAAATGATTGGAGAAGTTTGGAGAAATAGGGTTTTGGGGGATTTTTGGGGGTTTGATGAGATTTTGGGGAAGATGAGAGGTGGAATGTGTTAAGGGAGAGTTTGGATGATGGATTTTGGGCTTGGAATGAAGGAATAAGGGTTTGAGGTAGAAGGGGGCTCAATGGGGGAGAAACTAGGGTTTTAGGTCGAGAGGGGGAAGAAGAAAACGTTTGGGAGGGGTTTAAATAGGATGGGCTGGCGGCTGCCCAGAAATTAGGGGTTTAACACAGATTAGTCGGTCAAAGAGCAACCACTGACCGACTAGTTTGGGAACTAGTCGGTCGGTTGACCAACGCAGACCGACTAAGTGTAAACAGTAACTCCTGTACAGAATTAGGATTTAGATTTAGTCGGTCAATGAACAACTACTGACCGACTAGTTCGACAACTAGTCGGTCGAGAGATGAACTTAGACCGACTAAGAAGGAACATTAACTGATACCAAAAATAGTTGAAGAGTTAGTCGGTCAGAGAAGTATTGCCGACCGACTAGTTTGCAACCTAGTCGGTTTAACCAACGTTCTTAGACTGACTAATGAGAAACAGTAACTCTTGAGAAATTTAGAAAGCTCACTAGTCGGTCCATGAAGGCTTGCCGACCGACTAAATCGTCATCTAGTCGGTCGGTTCCCCTTCTTACACCGGCTAACGTGCACCAAAAGTTCCGATATGGAGCGCGGAGCTCCGGGATCGATTCCTAAGACTTCTAGGCTTGATCTAACAATAAAATATGACCGATACGAAGCCCGTCACGAATGACTTACTCCAAAATCGACGATTCTAAGAAAGAAGCTAGAAAACACGACGAAACGATCGACAATGAAAGTTACGGAGACGATAACCACATATAAGGAGAAAATCCACCTAAACATATAATATAATATAATAAATCCAGATACAAGAAAACCAGTCGTTACAGTCTCTGAAGAAGAGAAGAAGAAGAACGAGGAAGGGAGCCCGAAAGTGTTCAAACCCGTTGTGCCATTTCCACAACGGTTAGCTCAGGCCAAAATCGACGAGAAATATGGCAAGTTTTTCGCCGTGGTCAAGGACCTGAGCTTGCAAATCCCCTTTCTGGAAGCAATCGAAACAATCCCCTCCTATGCAAAATTCCTGAAAGATTTGGTGACGAGAGGGTCTAGAAAGGAGAAAGTAGTGTTGACGGCGGAATGTAGCGCTCTCATCCAAAGGGCAAATCCGCCGAAACTTAAAGACCCGGGGAGCTTCTCAATTCCTTGCACGATCGGGGCAGTAAAGATTCATCGTGCACTCGTCGATCTCGGAGCGAGTGTAAGTTTGATGCCCTTGTCGATGTATAAAAGGATAGGAATGGGTGATTTGGAGCCCACCGGTATGACCCTACAACTTGCTGACCGGTCGGTCAAATATCCGGTGGGGATTGTGGATGACCTCCCCGTCAATGTAAAAGGGGTGCATGTGCCAGTGGACTTCGTAGTCATGGACATGCCTGAAGATGCACACACCCCCATCATCCTGGGACGGCCTTTCATGGCCACTGCTGGCGTTTTGATTGATGTGAAGAACGGAAAACTTTCGCTAAACGTCAGCGGAGAAAAGGTTGAATTTGATCTGGGGTTGTCCATGAAATACCCCGATCCCCCAGATGACCCTCGGTGTAATTTGCTGGAGGTGGAAGAAGAAAAAGCTGCTGAAGAGAGCTCCTGGGAGATTCTCTTAAGAAACCCCCCCCCCGATGACTTGGAGGATTCAGAAGACCGAGACGGCCCTAAGAACAATGATGTTGCTGGGAGAGCGAACGCAGCAAGAACGACCCCTCACGGGTTCCCCAAGGCTCCTCCTGCAAGGAGAACGGGGAAAGAGCACATGGGCCTCACCAAAGACGAGGTCCGGATCCTTAAGAAGATGGCGGTAAGCGCCAATACGAAAGAGAAGCCCCCGGATCCCAAGATCAAGGAGAGGGTAGTCGAGCAAATCTTTCTCCAGCCGCTAACTGCTCCAAAGGCCTTAAGCTCCGATGAAGAAGAGATGCCGAATTTAGGGCATCACCCGTATCAACCACCGTAAACATCACTTGCGGGCGTCGAGCCAACGACGTTAAACAAGTGCGCTTCATGGGAGGCAACCCATGCTCTAAACTTTTGCCCCACTTTTTAGTGTTATTTTTGACTTTATTTTATCTATTTTTATAAATAAAATCAGCCGCGAGAACATCCGTTCAGGGACTTAGAAAATCTGTTGGTTTTTGCAGGAAACAAAGCCCCAACCGATCGGTTGATAACTCACCTGATCGGTTGGGATGAATCAGATACAAGCCGAAATCTGTCCCCAAATGAACCAATCGGTTGAAGAATGGAGAGACCGGGTGACAGACCGGGTGATCTGGGGAGAATTCTCGGGAAATTTTTTGGGAATATCAACCGATCGGTTGAGTTCGAGCGCGATCGGTTTAGGCGACCGGGTGAGCAGCCCTCAATTCTCGGGAAAATGAGTGGAGCGGCCAACCGATCGGTTGACAAGTCAACCGACCGGTTCGCCTGTAGCACTTCTTTGGCAAGAATTTTTGACCTAACCGTCAACCGATCGGGTGACAAGTCACCCGATCGGTTCGACTTAAAACCCTATATAAACCCCCGACCACCCGTTCGCATTCACCCTCGCCCGATCGCCATCGCAGCCGTCGTTTCGCCTCATTCTCTTCCCCAACAGCCGATTCTCACTCCCACACGTCCTCCACTCCTCCAATACTCCCTCTCCCCACCTCCTCCATCAATCTCTCCATCATCTTCACTCCCTCTCTCCTTTCATTTCGAATTTCTGACCTAATTCCCCCCAAACAACGCCCATTTCGAAAATTCTTGCTGAAAGAGGTCACCGCGGCTCCACGCTACTCTCATTGCACAGTGTGGGGACATCTACGAGCAAGCTTCGCCATTTCGCTTGGGTACACTCGCTCCTACGCTCATATTTCTATTTTTTGCCCTATAAATTGTGCTTGCTCATTTTGCTTGTGTTAGTGTGCATTCATCGCTTTTGCACTCATTCATACACGCACACTCACGCATGGCTAAGGATAAAGACAAGGGGAAGGGGATTATGCGGGAGGAGGAACCGTCTTGAAAGAGACGAAAACAAACACGTCCCCCTTCCCACACACGAGCACTTACACTTGGCCCCCGCCTGTTATCCCCCCTGTGGACCCAATGTTGGGCCCGCATGGGTATATCTTTAGGAACCAGGAACACAATGATTTTTATCGTAGGCTCGATGCTTGGGGGCATCTATCAACTAAGTTCCCGCACACACAGTCACTGGTCGATCTCGGTGTCTACACCGAAGTCAAATCTCTTTTCGCTAACTTAGGCTGGTTGGCCTTTCTTAATGCATCTGTCGTATCCTACCCGGCACTCACCCTCGAATTTCTCTCTACACTTGTTTGGGAGTCCGGGTCGATCATAAAATTCCGGGTGCGTAACAGGAGTGTCACCACAAATCTGAACATAATTAACGATATATTTGGTTTCCCCAATCTTGGGGATGACTCCATCCGACACTACGGGTACACGCCCGAGTTTAACGTCGATCAATTCTGGTTCCGCCTCACACTGCTCCATGACTATCCCTGAGGAAGGGCCAAGGCCTCCTCCATCATTCATCCCGTGTTTTGTTTGGCCCACAAGATCATATCATCTGCATTTTTTCCCAGGGACGAGTCCGGCACCGTGACTATCCCTGACCTTTTTATCCTATGGGCCATGACTTTCCCTTTTGTCCGGGACGATGATGGGATTAGCTTCAAGGCCCCTACCGTCCCCATCCATTGCGGCGATTGGCTTGTTTACAAGCTTCTCAGGATCAGCCTTGCCGGTAAGGGGAAAGTTTGTTGTGGGGGCATTATTACTATCATTTGTTCTTATGCCCAATTTAATATTCACATCCCCAATAATCTTCCCACTGCCGCAGGACCCTCACAGCTAGATATTGATGTCCTGCGGCACATTCACATGATTAGACCCCACTCCGATGGCCGCTTAATCTTCAATTATGACCACCCCCCAGCCCCTTACACCATTCTCCCCAACCCCGCTCGCATGACCATAGCTCTTGTGGGAGATTGGACCTTCCCACCCGATCCCAACTTCCTAGCGGGGTTGAACCTTCCTTTCCTTCCCGCGGATGCACGCAGACCACCGTCCCCTGCCGCCCACTTAGGCGAGCAGGATATCCCTGCATCTCGGGGAGATATAGGGGCTGGCCCGAGTCGTCCTGTCTCTGTTCCGGGGCCCATCACGTCTGAGCACCTCTTTGCGGCCATTTCTGGCCTTGTCTCCTGTGCCGGCATGACCACCGCCGCCGGCACCACTTCCACCTTACCTGGCGGCACCACTTCTGCCTCACGTCAGTCCACATCTTTTGGTCACCGCCAGGTCTCTGCCCGTCTTGGTCTTGAAAGGGAGGTCGCTGCCCTTCGAGAGCTCGCCATGTCCTCTGCCTCCTCGGACCCATCACCGTCCTCTTTTCTCACTCACCCACGTTTCCTCGCACTTGAGAGGAACGTGGCCGCCATTCTTCGCCTTCTCACTCACATCCACGGACCACCTCCACCTTCACCACCTCGGCGATCTTCTCCCCCACCCTCCCACACATCCCCACATCCATCACCTCCCTCACCACATTCTTCTCCTCCCTCATCTATTCCCATCCCGGTATCCACTTCCCCCCTCCCGACCACTTCCATCGCACCCACGCTACCTCCTCCCTCCTCCTCCATCACTGCATACGTGCGTCGGAGGAAATTGCCGGTGCGCTCCAGATCTCTCCCACCACCACCCACTACCGTCACCACTACATCTTCTTCCCCCATTTCTATTCCTCTCACCACCGCTTTGATCGCCTTCCTACCACCACCACCCACCTCCACCGACACTCCTTCTATCGTTCACACCACCGCTGCCCCTATTCCTCCACCTCGTTCCCCACTTCTCCGTACACCCCCAGCCTCCTCCGACCACCCAGCCACACCCTCTTCCGAGGAGGACGAGGACTCACCTTCTCATGCTTTCTGATTTCACCTTGTTTGTTTTTGACTCCCCCTTGCATATTTCTGCATTTCACGATCACATTTTATTTGCTAGCACTGTCATGTCTAGCTTGGGGGACGTCTAGTTTTGTGTGTTGTCGTGTTTTGTTGTTTTTCTCATTTTTTTTGTGTGTGCTTGTTTTTTCCCTTTTGAGTGTCGTGTCATGTGGTTTCCCCATCTTCATTGCCCTCCCGTACTCACTCATATTGCATTGAGGGCAATGCAAGCTTCAGCTTGGGGGAGTCGCACTGTGTGCGTCATTTGAGTCCTTCCTTTTCGTTTTTGTGTCGTTTTCATCGTGTTTGTTATTTTTCTTTTTTCTCTTTTCTTCTTTTTTATCTCTTTCTCCTAGAGATGAACCCTATGATGAATCGCCACAAAATCACACACACCTAGCATGGCATCGATAATCACATTCGCTAACCCTAGGATTTCGAGTTCTCTCGCATTTCACGCATCGTGGGTCCACTTAGCTTTTTTGTGAGTCGTGCGTCGTGCCTATCTGTTTAGTGTGCTTCTACTTTGTGATTTTATTTTATATACCTGTCCAGGAATGACCCCTAGATTATCATGCTTCGATTTGAATATGCGGTATTTGCTTCTACTATATGCATGCTATATTTATATCGTATATTTCAATTCGCATGCGTCGGGATTCCACAATTAAGGACTAGGATAACCCATTTAGCCTATGCTCTATTTAGCGAGAATAGTTTCCTTTGCCCAAGTGTTTAGATTTCGACTTCTTTTTTGTTTTACTTGGTGCAGATCCCCTCGTCGTGTACCGTTCTCCCACTTGGGAGAGTACACATGTGTATAGCCAAAAACCCAAAAATCCAAAAAAAAGAGAAAAGAAAAGAAAAAACCAAAAAGAAAAGAAAAGAAAAAATTTGTATAGCCAAAAAGCCAAAAAAAATACAAATACCCAAAACCCAAAAAAATTTCTAGTGTGAATATTTTTCCTACCTACCGAGAATAAAAGGAAGGCGAGAATTTGCACCGAGTGTTCTACTCCACATCATCTCAACCCCCATCGTTTTCGAAAACACTTGGCTTAGGAACTTTTTAGCTAGTATCTAGTCTATAGTGGCGTGATTTCCTTAACCCTAGTTGTGGAGTCCCCGATGCATGCTACATTTCACTTCTTATACTCTTCTCATGCATGCTTGAACTAATATTCACCGTAATTTTAAATTCGAATCGGTATTTGGGTCATTCCCTGGATTTACGTATATGAGCTCATAGCACATTGTAGAAAGCGACACCATTTGCTAGCACACGACTGCACTCACACGCGCTTCACTGCGTGGGCCCACGACACTTATTTGGACTCGTTTTCCTAGGTTTAGTGATGTGATTTGACGTTTGCTTGCTTGGTGTGTCGTTTTTGATTTTGTTGGCTCTGACGGATGATCTAGGATATAGAGTTTTCTTTTTCTCTCTTTCTCTACATTTTTCCCCTCCGAGCTCCGACTCTCACTCGTCTTCCTCGAGGACGAGGAAGAGTTCAGCTTGGGGGATTTTGACGTGCGTTTATATTTCATATATTCACGCATGTTTTCTTTTGTGTTTCTCCGTATTTTCCGCCGTCTTTTATTCGTTTTCTCGTATTTTCTCGTTTTCTTTCACTTTTCTTTGTTTCTCCATGTTTGCAGGAGATTGCCCGCGTAGGGGACGTTTAACGAGGATATTTCAAGTCCCCGGAGCAACGGGAGGAGTCACGCGTGACCCAGGGGGTCAAACGACGAAGAATGCATCTTTCAGCCCCTCACCCGGTCAGTTGGTCATCTCCAACCGATCGGGTGATGCACGCGTGCACCACCCGGTCTCAGCCGGAGCTCAAGTGGAAGTCACCTGACCGGTTCACAGGCCGGTTCAACTGGGGCCAACTCTCTGTCTTCTCGAGCCAAATTCCAACCGATCGGGTGACTTTCACCCGATCGGTTCATCTGTAGCTGATGCTGAAGAGCCGAAGACACGGGCACCCAACCGATCACTTCACCCGATGGCGCCAAGATCCAACCGGTCACTCCAAGAACTCAACCGACCGGTTCATATGACCGGGTAAAAGTTCGCCGTTTTCTGTTATTATCTGTAACGGATCACCCGATCGGTTGACTTGTCAACCGATCGGGTGATACGAGAGTCTATAAATAGAACCCCTAGGGTTCCAGAATCAGGGGGGAGCTGCTAGTTTTTACTGTTTTCTCCTATTGTGACGGCTGTAATTACTTTTCTATTGTAAGTTTTCGGATCTTTCTCAAATTTTAGTATTGTCTTAATTACTCTATTACTTCCGCATTCCAATCGTCTGATTATGATTCCAACGGTTCATTTTCATTTAGATCGCTTTTTAATGAATTTTTGTGAGTAGTTCCCAAATCTGGGATTTCGACGGAAACCCCTTCGGGGGCTCTTCCCGATGCATCCATAGGGTTAGAAAATCGATAGGGATTAGGAATCTAACGGTTACGCGGGGTGTTTCATTGTCATCGGCGGGAAAAAGACCGCCTTTGACCGTTGGGCCAAGGGGGAATAAACTTGGCGGTTGACTCCCTAGCCATAGCTCACGCCCTTAGCGTAGACGTCGAATCCTAGCGCGCGGGAGCAGCAGGATGAGACGTTGGGAGTTATCGTTGCGAGCTTAGTGCTCCCGGAATCGATCAGTGTTAATGGACACGGGAGTGCCCACTGATCGAATCCGGGAAGTCCGGTGTATCATCCTAGGCACCGACCGGAATATCGGGCCCATGGGATACCGGTACCACTTTCAGAGGCAACGTCTCACCATTAGACCCTAATTCCGATCGCTATCCTACCCGTAGGCCGTATCGGCAAGAGTCGCTCGTTGGAGTGGAAACCAAAGTCCCGGGTTTACTTTCTTATTGTTCATACCTTGCATTCCTATATCGTGATAACCCATCAACCGATTCGGGCTAGCTCGCCCACGGGGTGATTTTGGTCCTCCTTGACACAAGCACATCCTAGCCTCCCTGTGTTCGACCCCCAAGCCACACTACAACACTGTGCGCTTGCGGTTACAAATATCTAAACCCCTTCCCCCGTGCCGCCGGCCGCGTGGCACGGGCACGTCAGAGCCGCTCCACAAAATCACAGCGCAATGCGGGGGTTTCACCCGGTCAGCATGAACCGGTCGGTTGGAACTTGGTGCGGTCGGTTGGATCTTGGTCCCGACCGGTTGGATCTTGGTGCGAACCGGGTCAGGAGACTGGTTGGAGCTTCGAGTCTTGGCTGTTGAAATTCAGCTACAGGTGAACTGATCGGGTGAATGTCACCCGATCGGTTGGAAATCTGCTTCGAATTTCCAGAGACTTTGAGCTTTTGACCTGGTCACTGAACCGACCGGGTGACTTCTCGTGAGCTCCAAGCTGCGCCCGGGTGGTGCACACATGCATCACCCGATCGGTTGGAGATGACCAACCAACCGGGTGAGGGGCTGAAAGATGCAATCTTCGTCGTTTGACCCCCGGGATCACGCATGACTCCTCCCGTTGCTCCGGGGACACATGATATCATCGTTTTATGCCCCAAATGCCTGTAAACTCCTGCAAAACACGGAAAACACGGAAAAGTGAAAGAAAACAAGAAAACACAAGAAAACACGAGAAAATGAATAAAAGACGGCGGTAAAATACGGAAAAACACGGAAGAAAACGTGCGTAAATATATGAAATATAAATGCACGTCAAAATCCCCCAAGCTGAACTCTTCCTCGTCCTCGAGGGAGACGAGTGAGAGTAGGAGCTCGGAGTGGAAAAATAGAGAGAAAGAGAGGAAAAGAAAACTCTATATCCTAGATCGCCCGTCAGGGCCAACAAAATCAAAAACGACACACCAAGCAAGCAAACGCCAAATCACATCACTAAACCAAGGAGTACGAGTCCAGACAAGTGCCGTGGGCCCACGCGGTGAAGCGCGAGTGAGTGTGGTCATGCGCTAGCAGACGGTGTCACTGTCTACGATGTGCAATAAAGCTCAATATACACAAATCCAGGAAATGACCCCAATATCTATTAGAATTGAATAAAGCGGTGAATATATAGTTCAAGCATGCATGAGAATAGAGAGAGAATCGAAACATATCATGCGCCAGGGACTCCACAACTAGGGTTTTGGAAATCACCACACTAAAGCCTAGATAATAGCTAAAAAGTTCCTAAGCCAAGTGTTTTCGAAAACGATGGGGGTTGAGATGAGGTGGAGCAGATCACTCGGTGCAAATTCTCGCCTTCCCTTTATTCTCGGCAAGTAGGAAAATATTCACACGGGAATTTTTTTGGTTTTTGACATTTGTATTTTTTTTGGCTTTTTGGCTATACAAAATTTTTCTCTTTCTTTTCTTTTCTCTTCTTTTTTGGTTTTTCTTTTCTTTTCTCCTTTTTTTGGATTTTTTTTGGATATTGGGGTATATACATGTGTACTCTCCCAAGTGGGAGAACGGCACACGACGAGGGGATTTGCACCAAGTAAAACAAAAAAGAAATCGGAATCTAAACACTTGGGCAAAGGAAACTATTCTCGCTAATTAGAGCATGGGCTAAATGGGTTATCCTTGTCCTTAATTGTGGAATCCCGACACATGCAAAATGAAGCGTACGATATATATAGCATGCAGAAGAAGCAGACAGTAGAAATAAGTACCGCATATTCATATCGAAACATGATAATCTAGGGGTCATTCCTGGACAGGTATATAAAGTGAATCACAAAGTAGAAGCACACCACACGGCTAGGCACGACACACGACTCACAAAAAAGCTAAGTGGACCCACGATGCGTGAAATGCAGGGGACTCGATATCCTAGGGTTAGTGAGTGTGATTATCGATGCCATGCTAGGTGTGTGTGATTTTGTGGCAATTCATCATAGGGTTCATCTCTAGGAGAAAGAGATAAAAAGAAGAAAAGAAAAATTAAAAACACGATGAAAGCGACACAAAAACGAAAAAGAAAGACTCAAACGACGCACAAAGTGCGACTCCCCCAAGCTGAAGTTTGCATTGCCCTCAATGTAATAAGAGTGAGTATGGGAGGGCAATGAAAATGGGGGGGAAATACGCACCGACACAAAAAAAATGAAAAACACGAAAAACACACGAACGAAACTGAAAATAAAGAAAAATCAAAATCAAACCACACGACACGAAAATGGAAAAAGAAAGAAAGAAAATGAACAAACGACACGACACGACACGACAAAAAGTGAAACAAGCACATACACAAGAACAAAACACGACAACACACTAAAATAGATTTCCCCCAAACTAGTCATGACAATGCTAGCAATAAGATAAGATCGTGAAAGTGCAGAAATAGGCAAGGGGGATGTCAAAATAAACAAAGTGAAATCAAAAATCAGGAGAGGGCGAGTCCTCGCCCTCCTCGGAAGAGTAAGGGGATGGGTGGGTGGGGGAGACTGGGCGTGTGCGGAGAAGTGGAGAAATAGGTGGAGGAATAGGTGCAGTGGTGGTGTGAATGATGGGTGGAGTGTCGGTGGTGGTGGGTGGTAGTGGAAGTGTGACGATCAAGGCTGTGGTAGAAGGGATAGAAATGGGGGGAGAAGACGTGATGATGACGGTAGTGGGTGGCGGTGGAAGAGATCTGGAGCGCACCAGAAATTTCTTGCGGCGCACATAACCAGTGACGGTGGAGGAGGGAGGAGGTGGTGGAGTGGCGAGAGAAGTGGTCGTGAGAGAAAAAGTGGGTACGGGGATGTGAGTAGATGTGGGAGGGGAGGATGATCGCCTAGGTGGAGGTGATGGGGGTGGGGATGTGTGGGAGGGTGGAGGAGAAGATCATCGAGGTGGTGAAGGCGGTGGTGTGGGTGGTGGTGGTCCGTGGAGGTGAGAGAGGAGGCGAAGAATGGCGGCCACGTTCCTCTCAAGTGCGAGGAAGCGTGGGTGAGCGAGAAAGGAGGACGGTGATGGGTCTGAGGGGGCTGAGGACATGGCGAGATCACGGAGGGAAGCGACCTCCCTCTCTAGAGCAAGACGGGCAGAGACCTGACGGCGACCAAAGGAAGTAGACTGACGTGAGGCAAAAGTGGTCCTGGCAAGTGAAGTGGAAGTAGTGCCAGCGGCAGTGGTCGTGCCGGCACTGGACATAAGGCCAGAGATGGCCGCAAAAAGGTGCTCAGAGGTGATGGGGCCAGGAGCAGAAACAGGGTGACTCGGGCCAACCCCAATATCTCCCCGGGACGCAGGAATATCCTGCACGCCTAAGTGGGCGGCAGGGGAAGGTGGTCTACGTGCGTCCGCGGGAAAGAAAGGAAGGTGCAGCCCCTCAAAGAACTCAGGGTCGGGAGCAAAAGTCCAATCTCCCTAAAGAGCAATAGTCATGTGAGCAAGGTTGGGGAGAATGGTGTAGGGGCGAGGGGGATGGCCGTAATTGAATTCGAAGCAAATGTCGGGGCGGGGCTTAATCATATGAATGTGCTGCAGGACGTCAAGATCTAGACATGAGGCTCCTGCGGTGATGGGAAGACCACGGGGGATATGGATATTAAACGGGGGGTATGAAGCAATAATAGTGATAATGCCCCCACAGCAGATCTTGCCCTTCCCGGCCCTGCTAATCTCGAGAAGCTTGAAAACAAGCCAATCGCCAGCATGAACAGGGACAGTAGGGGCCCTAAAGCTAACTCCATCGTCATCATGAACAAAAGCGAAAGTCATGGCCCAGAGAATAAAAAGATCGGGGATAGTCACGGTGCCAGACTCATCCCACGGGAAAAATGCAGAGGATATGATCCTATGGGCCAGACAAAATATGGGATGGATGATGGAGGAGGCCTTGGCCTTCCCACGGGGATAGCGACCTAGTAGGGTGAGGCAGAACCAAAAGTTATCGACGTCAAATTCCGGGGGGTATCCGTAGTGTCGGATAGCGTCATTCCCTAGAATAGGGAAACCAAATATTCTATTGATGGTATCCAGGTTGGTGCGTATGGTTTGGTTGCGCACCCAAAAAGTGACAGTCGACCCCGACTCACAAACGAGGGAGGAAAGGAATTCTAAGGTGAGTGACGGGTAGGATACCGCAGAGGAATTTAGGAAGGCCAACCAACCAAGGTTAGCGAAAAGAGTCTCGACCTCGGTGAAGACACCGAGGTCGACGAGTGATTGGGTGTGGGCAAACTTGGTTGATAGATGCCCTCTAGCATCTAGTCTGTGGTAGAAGTCTTTCTGCTCTTGGTTCCAGAATAGGTACCCATGCGGGCCCAACATGGGGTCCACAGGGGGAATAACTGGAGGGGGGCTAGTGTCAGCTCACGTGTGCGGGGAGGGGGGCGTGTATGTTTACGTTTCTTTCGGGACGGTTCCTCTTCCCGCATTATACCCTTCCCTTTATCTCTCTCTCGGGCCATGTGTGCGTGTGAGTGGTGCAAATGAGTGCAAAATACTATGAAAGTGCACACACACGAGCAATCAAGCAAATCAAATATTTAGGGCAAAAATTGAGATTTGAAAAGTGGAGCGAAGTTACCCCGTATAAATTCGAGCTTCTCGCTTGTAGATGACCCAATGCCGTGCAATGGGAGAAGTGTGGAGCCGCGGCGCTCTTCTTCAGCAAAAAATTCAAAAGTGGGGGTTGGTATTGGGAATTAGGGCTAGAGAAATGTGAAATCGGAGAGGGAGAGAGAGAAATAGACGGAGAGATGCAAGGGGGAGGTGGAGAGAGAGGTTAATGGAGGATTTGAGGTTGTGGGAGAGGTGTTCTTGGCGGTCGGGTGCTTGGAGGAGACGAAACGACGGCGAAACGGCGAGATCGGTCGAGGGTTTGTGAGCGGGTGGGTCGGGGGTTATTTATAGGTTTTAAGTCGAACCGGTCGGGTGAGATGTCACCCGATCGGTTGACTTTAGGTCGAAATTTGATGCTGAAGAAACGCTACAAGAGACCCGATCGGTTGAGAACTCAACCGATCAGTTCGCTGCTCCACACATTTTCCCGAGAACTCAGAGTTTTCACCCGGTCCCTCAACCGGTCTCGCACATTGTCACCCGGTCGGTTGACAAATTTTGAAATTTTCCCGAGAGTTTCCCCAGGTCACCCGGTCTGTTCGCACGGTCTCTTCTTTTTCCACCCGATCGGTTCATTCGATGACAGACACGACCGTAAGCTGATACATCCCAACCGATCGGGTGAGAACTCACCCGATCGGTTGAGGCCTTATTTTCTGCAAAAACCCAAAAATCGCCTAAGTTCCTTCACGGAAGTTGTTTCGGCTGGATTTATTTATAAAAATAGGGAAAATAAAGTTAAGAAAAAGTCCTAAAAAGCGAAGCAAAAGTTTAGAACATGGGTTGCCTCCCATGAAGCGCCTTTGTTTAACGTCGTTTAGCTCGACGCCCATTGATGATATTCATGGTGGGCGATACGGGTGATGCCCGAAATCCGGCATCTCTTCAGCTCCAAAGGTCATGGCTATTGGCGTAGCTGACGGCTGTAAAAAGATTTGCTCGACTACCCTCCCTTTGTCTACAGGATCCGGGGGCTTCTCCCTCAAATTGGCGTCTACCGCCGTCTTTTTCAGGATCCGGACCTCATCTCCGGTGAGGTCCATGGGTTCTTTCCCCTTTCTCCTCGTGTGATGAGACTTAGGGAATCTAGGAGGGATCGCATGTCGCGCGACCGCCTCATTAGCAACTTCATTCTTTGGGGAGCCAACTTGCTCTCCAAGGTTCCCCAAGCTATCGTGGGGATTCCTCGAGAGTATTTCCCAGGCACTTGTTTCAACAGCTCTCTCTTCTTCATTCTCCAGCATACTGATACTCGGATCGTCCGGGGGATTTGGATGCTTCATCGACAAGCCTAAGTTAAATTCGACTCTTTCTTGGCCCACATTGAGGGAAAGCTTCCCGTTCTTCACGTCTATCAAAACTCCGGCGGTAGCCATAAAGGGTCGTCCAAGAATAATTGGAGTATGCTTGTCTTCCGGCATGTCCATCACCACAAAATCGACCAGTACATGTACTCCTTTCACATCGACGGGGAGGTCGTCCACTACTCCCACCGGATACTTGACCGAACGGTCAGCAAGTTGTAATGTCATGCCGGTGGGCTCCAAATCTCCCATCCCTATTCTCTTGTACAGCGATAAGGGCATTAAGCTGACGCTCGCCCCTAGATCGACGAGCGCCCTCTGGATTTGCACTTCCCCAATAGAGCATGGGATGGAGAAACTTCCTGGGTCCTTGAGCTTGGGCGGATTTGCGCGCTGAATGAGAGCACTACACTCCGCCGTTAACACGACCTTCTCTTTTCTAGATCCCCGTGTCACCAAGTTTTTCAAGAATTTTGCATAGGAGGGGATCGTTTCAATAGCTTCTAGGAAGGGGATTTGGAGGCTCAAATCTTTGACCATGGCAAAAAATTTGCCATACTTCTCGTCGATTTTTGCTTGGGCCAAACGTTGCGAAAAGGGCACAACGGGCTTGAATACCCTCAAATTCCCTTCTTCATTCTTCTTCTCTTCTTCGGGGGTCCCTCTGGAGCCACAATTTTGGGCGATGGGGCACCGTCGTCATTATCTTTCTCAATTGGCCGCTCAACGGCCAGTGGTGCTTCCGGTTGGCTGGGTGGCACTCTAGTAGGAATTTGTGTCCCGCTCCTCAAAACGATGGCGGACACGTTTTCATGTTCATGTGTGAGCACCAAGGTCTGATTTACCCCCTAGGGTTCACCTCAGGCTTTGGCGGTAATAAATTCTGCGGTCTTTGAAGGTTCGCCACTTGCAACCCCAGCTGGGTCACCTGATCAGTGAGGACTCTTTGTCCCATCTCCAGCTTCAGATTGATTTTCTCCTGGTTGGCTATGTATTGGGTCAAGAGGGACTCAACCGAAGGAATGGCCCTCTGCTGGCCGTATTGCTGCTGGGCGGGC
This sequence comes from Scilla litardierei, assembly GCA_030789695.1. NCBI lineage: Eukaryota > Viridiplantae > Streptophyta > Magnoliopsida > Asparagales > Asparagaceae > Scilla > Scilla litardierei. The sequence continues at coordinate 46,383,010 of CM061136.1, read as the reverse complement.
TGCTGATTCCTAGGAGCATACTGTTGATACTGTTGTAGAGGTTGTTGCTGCTGAATTGCTTCTGCTAAAACTGCTGATGGGGCCTAGCCGGCTGATACATCTGCTGTTGTTGCTGAGCCGGCTGTTGATAAGGCGCCCGGTAGCTAAGGTTCGGATGATTCCGGTTGTTGGGTGAGTAGGCCGGGTTGGAGTTGGTTCGTGGTGGAAAAGGCGCATTCCCCGTAGGATTGTAAAATAAAGTGCTCGCATGATCCAACGGTGGTGAGATGTCACCACCGTCGAACTCTCCAAAAACTTCGGATTCCACCGCAGCAATCTGTTGTGTACCAGCGCTACCGGTGCCTACCATCAATGCGGAAATCTGGGTTGACAGCAAGTCAAACTTGCTTGATAATTTGTCGACGTCTTCGACTCTATGGATACCCCCAGATCTTGGTGTGGCTCTCTCGTCACACCATCGTTCATTGTTGGATGCCATATTTTCCAAAATTTGCCTGGCATCTTCTTCGCTTCTTGACATGAAGGACCCTCCAGCCGCGGCGTCCATGGAAGATTTTAAATCGTCCCTCAACCCATTATAAAACAAATTTATGATCTGCCACTTGGGAAGCTCATGGTGGGGACATCTTCTCTGCATCTCCTTGTATCTTGTCCAATCCTCATGCAAGGACTCGTGGCTGGCCTGGGAGAAGGAGGAGATCTCGCTCCTCAGCTTCATGGTCTTCCCCGGGGGAAAGAACTTCGTCAGGAAAGCATTTGAGAGCTTTTCCCAGGTGTTGAATGTATTCGGGTCCTTCCCCCTAAGCCACAGCTTGGCCTTATCTCTCAAGGAGAAGGGGAACAGCTTTAGTCGGATCGCCTCAGTTGTGACACCGTTTATCCGGAAGGTGTCACATTTCTACAAGAAGGAGTCTAGATGCTCGATCGGGCTCTCCATGGGTGCACCCGAAAATTGATCCTGCTGGATCCACGTCACCAAAGATGGCTTAAGCTCGAAGCTTTGAGCCGTAATAACTGGAGGACGGATGGCGGAGGTGGACTCGACAGATGGCATCGAGTACTCCAGCAGGGATTTGTGAGGCGGGGTGTTCTCCCCCATGGTTTCAGGATCCTCTCTTCTTCACTTCTCGGTGGCCAAACGCCTTAGGGTGGCGTTTATCTCTGGATCAACGGGAATCAAGTCGTCGAGACTTCTTGAATTCCTGCGCATTAAAAACAACAAACACCCGTGAAGCGAAAAGTGGGAAAGAAACAGATAAGGTTAGAAATAAAAATAAAAATAGAAATAAGAATAAGAAAATAAAAAGGAAAAATGAAGAATGCGAAAATTATCGCGAGGTGGGGATGAGAGCTAGACACGAGAGTTCATGAAATCCAAAAATAACAAGCACGTTGCCTCCCCGGCAACGGCGCCATAAACTTGACGTGCCCCCGGTTTGCGAGCCGCAAATGGCCGGGGGACCCGGTGGAGGTTTAGATATTTGTAACCGCAAGCGCACGGTGTTGTAGTGTGGCTTGGGGGTCGAACACAGGGAGGCGAGGATGTGCTTGTGTCAAAGAGGATCAAAATCACCCCATGGGCGAGCTAGCCCGGATCAATTGAGGGTTTGTCACGGTAAAAGAATGCAAGGTATAGACAATATGAAGGAGAAAAACCCGGGACTCTGGTTTCGACCCCAACGAGCGAATCTCGCCGATACGGCCTACGGATAGGATGGCGATCGAAATTAGGGTCTAATGGTGAGACGTTGCCTCTAAAAGTGGTACCGGCATCCCATGGGCCCGATATTCTGGTCGGTGCCCAGGATGATACGCCGGACTTCCCGGGTTCGATCAGTGGGCACTCCCGTGTCCATTAACACTGATCGACTCTGGGAGCACTAAGCTCGCAACGATAACTCCCGACGTCTCATCCTGTCGCTCCCGCGTGCTAGGATTCGGCGTCTACGCTAAAGGCGTGAGCTATGGCTAGGGAGTCAACCGCCAAGTTTATTCCCCCTTGGCCCAACGGTCAAAGGCGGTCTTTTTCCCGCCGATGACAATAAAACACCCCACGTAACCGTTAGATTCCTAATCCCTATCGATTTCCTAACCCGATGGACGCATCGGGAAGAGCCCCCAAAGGAGTTTCCGCCAAAATCCCGGATTAGGGAACTACTCACAAATATTCATAAAAAAGCGATCTAAATGAAAATGGACCGTCAAAATCATAATCAGACAATAGAAATTCAATGGTAGTAAAGCAAGTAAGATAATACTAAAGTTTTACAAAGATCCGAAAACTTACAAAAACTGGGAAATTACAGCCGTCACAAAATGAAGAAAACAGTAAAAAATAACCAACTCCCGAATCTGGGAAACCTAGGGTTCTATTTATAGAAAACGACATCACCCGATCGGTTGACAAGTCAACCGGTCGGGTGAGCCGCTCCACAAAATCACAGCGCAATGCGGGGGTTTCACCTGGTCATCATGAACCGGTCGGTTGGAACTTGGTGCGGTCGGTTGGATCTTGGTCACAACCGGTTGGATCTTGGTGCGGACCGGGTGAGGAGACCGGTTGGAGCTTCGAGTCTTGGCTGTTGAAATTCAGCTACAGGTGAACCGATCGGGTGAATGTCACCCGATCGGTTGGAAATCAGTTTCGAATTTCCAGAGACATTGAGCTTTTGACCCGGTCATTGAACCGACCGGGTGACTTCTCGTCAGCTCCAAGCTGCGCCCAGGTGGTGCACGCGTGCATCACCCGATCGGTTGAAGATGACCAACCGACCGGGTGAGGGGCTGAAAGATGCAATCTTCGTCATTTGACCCCCTGGATCACGCGTGACTCCTCCCGTTGCTCCGAGGACACATGATATCATCGTTTTATGCCCCAAATGCCAGTAAACTCCTGCAAAACACGGAAAACACGGAAAAGTGAAAGAAAACAAGAAAACACAAGAAAACACGAGAAAACGAATAAAAGACGGCGGTAAAATACAGAAAAACACGGAAGAAAACGTGCGTAAATATATGAAATATAAACGCACGTCAGTTTTCTACGATAGCATACATATGAATCATCAGACATCAGCTAATAATAGAATTTCATCCATTTTCATACAGCAAAAGAGAGTGGGTTACTATTTCTAAATGCAAAGCAGAACATAGCATATGATATCAGAAATAAAAAGCTATGACACGACAAATATAGCATGCATATAGAGAAAAGCTAACGCCACATCATCATCATCACAGAAATGTCATCTCTAGCAAAAGATGAAAGAAGTAAAGACAAACGAAAAACAAAGATATTTACAATGCAGCACACAAGGAAAACAAGAAAAACGCGATGCATGGTAAAAAAAAGGAAAAAGTGATGAAAAATGGGTGCAAAGGCGGAAAAAACGTGGAAAAACTAAAAATAAAGGTGATAAAAGCGGAAAGCGTGAGAACTCACTCCCCCAAGCTAAAGTGCAAAGTGTCCTCAATGTGGGAAGTGTGGCACACCGAGAGACGTGTAATGGGTGGGGGGTGGGTAAGCATGCATGCATGATAAAAAGAAATAAACATAAGAAAAAGAAAATATGATGCGAATGTGATGCATGCAAGGATAAGAGTGATGCAGATATGTGTGTGTAACCAAAAATACTCTCCCTCTCTCCTGAAAAAGGATATAGAATGATATGACATGAAATCAGACAAAAATAGTGAGGGGAGGAGGGGGGGCAAAATTCATCAGGACCAAGCAGAGAATGGGCAGCATAACGACAAAAAATATCGATGGCATCAAGGGTGTGCCTAAGCTGGTGGTGCTGCCCCATCTCCGTCCTGAGGCGGAGGTGGGGGTGGGGGTGGGGTGGTGGTGGTGGTGGACGTGCCTGCTGGGTGGGTGGTGATGGTGGTGGTAGTCGCTCGAGAATCTGGGTCAGGCAAAAGTGAATGCCGGGAAGTAACTCGAGGCGGTGCTGCATGGCGGTGACTGTGGAAGACAGAGCCCTAAAATCGCCCCTGAGTCCACTCATCGCCCCTCAAGAGCGCGAACGCTCTGAACTAAGGCATCAGGGGGTGGTGGAGTGGAGGGACGAACAGGTCGGGGCTGTTGGACACGGGCGTTGTAAACAATCGGGCCAGTAGGCATGTGTGGAAAGGGGGCTGTGCTCACTAGTGGATGCCCAGCCTCAGTGCGAGGCTGGGACACAGTCTGGTGTGAGGTGGAAGCAGCAGCAGTGGAAGTGGAAGACAAAATTGGTGACGAGGCAGCAAGAGAGGTCAGTGACACAGACGTGGGAACGGACGTCACGACACTCTCGGATAGGACAGCTGCCGTGGAGACAGAGAGGTCGATCGCTGGGGAGGAAGTGTGGGGTCCAAAAGGTGAGATCCCAGCGGAGATCAAAGTGGATATGGTCTCCACGACAGAAGCAAAGGAAGACTCACCGCTCTCAATAATAGAAGGTGGACGCTCGGGTAGCAAAGAGGTGAGGGGCTCAACCGACAGGGGCACAGCAGTGGTGGGGGTGGTGGCAGACGTGGTGGCAGTGGAGGACGACTCAGCAAGTGTACTCCCGACACCGACAGAAGTGTGGACAGAGGTGTCGGGAGCAGCAGAAAGTGCAGGCTCGGGCTAAGGAAACACAGGATCTACGGGTGCAGGGGGTGCCTGCTCAGCCTCCTCGGCCTCAAGCACGTAGGCAGCGGGGATCAGGAGATCCATCTCTGGAAGCCAGTCCTCGTGTGCCGGTCCTATGTGTGTCCGATCGGGGCTCGGGAGGATCATGTAGTCAGCACCGAAGGGACCGTGCAACCATACCCAGTGCCGCTGGCCGTGCAGACGAAGCATCTTCATCCGGGCCATGATGTCTATCGAAAGTGAAGTGGGGCCCGAAGGTCGACGCAGGTCGGCCGGAAGGTCCTCGCCGGTCATCAGGGCTAGCAAGGTGATCAGGCCGCCACAAGATATCGGGGAGTGAGCGCCCACCGATACTATGATGAGGTCCAAAAACCAGCTAGCGACGTCAATCTCAATGGCGGGGACCATCGCAACGCCATCCCTATCCAGAACTCTGGGGCGAGTCATCGCGTAGAGCATATAGAGCTCAGGCGTAGACATCGTCCCAGGCTCGTACCTCGCTAGAAAGGTGGTCACCATAAGGCGTTGTGCTATGCGGAGGCAGGGGTGGACTATGGCTGAGGCCTTGGCCCTACTAGGGTCAAAGGCGTGTGGCAAACCCGTGATCCTGGCCCAAAAGGCGTGGGAATCGAAAGATGGTGGAGGGATGTGTGTGGGGGCATAGGCTCGGTCGGGCGCGGGGACTGTGGGCCACTGAAAGAATGCTCTAAGCATATCGAGAGTGATCCGACACTCTCGATCCATGAGTCTAAAGGAGCATCCCTCAGCGGTCCAGGCGATCGAGCTAAGTCCCTCGAGTGTCGGACGGACTTAGGTGCCCGCCGACACAGACAGAAAATCTCGCCAACCCACGTTGTCGTACAACGTGAGCATCACCTCAAGTACCCCCAGGCGGTCAAGGTCTGCTAAATGAGCGAACCTGGAGGGTACTATCGGGCGCTGGGCGATACGCTCAAATCAGACGTGCTGTGCGTCGTCTCTGAACGTGATCCCCAGCGGCCCGACGACCGGAGCCGGTGGTGGCTGTGCATGAACGGGATCGGCTGGAAGTGGCTACGGGTGGATGGGGTCGGTTGGTAATGGCTGTGTGGGATGATGTGGTGAAGGTGGAGGGGAGTCCTCCCTAGCGTGGGAGGGGCCGGGCTCATCCGTCTGCTTCCGCTTGGAGGAAGCTCCCCGAGTGCGTGGCCGTGTACGGGGTGGCATGTGTGCCCCGAGTGCTCACCCAACTAATATAAAATGCAGCGTGCCAAAAATAATGGAACGAATGTACCTGAACACGCCGCGAGAGAAAAACAGCGGATAGGTGTGAAGACGCCGCCTCCACGAAGCCAATAGCGCGTCCGAAAGCTCCCCTAAGCTCCCCCAAGATAGCCTGCAAATCAAACAACGATATCAGCGGGTAATATTCAGAATACATGGGGGAGGGGGTATAATAGATAGATAAACAATTTAATTTGATTTTTGGGTGCTACGGGTCTACGGATCGTCAAAAATGAGGAGAAAAAGATATTTTACGCGAAATAGGGGTTACCGGCGGTCGGCTGACGGCGAGGATGGGCGCCGGCGGTGGGGGGGTCGGCGGTCGGTGGTCAGCACTCGGCCGCCGGCGATCGGGCTAGCGAGGGCGACGGCGATGGTGTTCAGGCGAGCGAGGTCGGATCGCAGCGGGCGGGAGCTGAAAAGTCACACGGGCTCGGGCGAGAATGGGATTTGGGTATTTTGAAAATCGCGTCGACCCCGCACTTTCTTATATAGGGGTGGTTACGACTCGGCCGAGTGACTCTGTCACTCGGCCAAGTGACGTAACGGAAAAAGGATTTTAAAAACTCCTTGCCACTTACGACTTGGTCGAGTGTCTTTGCCACACTCAGCCGAGTGGAGAAAGTCCATTCGGCCGAGTGGCACAAGCTACTCGGCAATTTTTGCCCTAGGAGGGTATCAGTTTCACTCGGCCGAGTGAAGAAATATACCCGGCCGAGTGGCAGTTTATACTGAAATCACAAAAAAGACAGAGAGTTGGGTACAGCAGAATTCCCTCGTTGGTGTGCCACTCGGGCGGACGGCTTTCTTTGCTCGGCCGAGTGACTATGGTACTCGGCCGAGTGAGGCTCTGTTTCCTGCTTCGTGGCTCCGTTTTGGCTCTACTCTCTGTTTTTCTTCCTCCAGGTGGTTTCTTCCTCCTCCTAAGCCTCGAGCACATTCCTGGAGCGCTCTTCTTCGCCTCGGTCATCCTCCTTATGATAGATATCCTTTTCTCCCCCTCATGTCAAAGAAAATAGGACCTGTTGTCACAATTTTTCGGGCAAACGACTCAAAAACACTAATAAAGTCTAAAACAAAAATAAAAACTAAAATATAAATAATGCGATAACCGTCGGGTTGCCTCCCGACAAGCGCTCATTTAAGGTCTTGAGCTCAACCCCTTTAAATTTTCAATTTAGCGTGAGATGTTGGTGCATACAAGATGCACCCGTCGAATTTTCCGGGAAGACCGCTCGGATTTGGATCATGGTGGTGTGTGGTCTTCCTCAGCGCCCCTTCGTCACGGGCAATGTTGGGGGGTGGCTCCCCCAAGCTAGAGCTTGTTCCGGGCTTCGACTTTACCGATGACACCGATCGTCGTATCGGTGGATCTTTCTTTGGAGTCCTCAACTTCGAGAGCTTGCAGAGCTCCCGTATTCTTGCGACATCAGCGTCGCCATCATCAATCGCCATGGAGATATTGGGGGAGTGCTCCATCTTCTCTTCCTCGGCCAAATCTAGGCCTTCTTCGAAGCTATCTTCGTGGGGTGCGCCGATGGAGTAGGGGATCGCCTCTTCGATGACCTCGTCGAGGAGGTCCATGTAATCTAGCTCCTCATGATACGGCATGTGCTTCATTGCCTTCGGTATATAGAGCTCCACTTCGATGTTGCTGACGTTCAAGGTAAGGGTCCCCTCCCGCACATCGACGATGACACCGGCGGTGGCGAGGAATGGGCGTCCAAGTATGAGCGATGTGTCTCCCTCCTCCTTGATGTCCATTATCACGAAATCGCATGGCAAACATATACCTCCTGGAACTTGGAGTGGGATGTCCTCTACGATCCCAACCGGCCTTGTAATCCGACCGTCCGCTAGTTGAATCCGCATGTCGGTAGGCTTTAAATCCGTGCCGGTATTCAACTTCCGGAACATGGAGAGAGGCATGAGGCTAACACTAGCCCCCAAATCTACCAATGCTTTTTGTAGGGGGACGCCTCCTAGAGTGCAAGGAATCCGGAAACTCCCTGGATCTTTAAATTTGGCAGGATCCTTTTCCCTCTTTGTGAACCAAGTCTCTTCCTCCGCGAGCATGATCTTCTCCTTCCTCTTCCTTCCCGTGATCAAGTCCTTTAAGAACTTGGCATAAGATGGGATTTCCACTATAGCATCGAGGAAGGGGATATTGAGGCTCACCCCTCTCAAATACTCGAGAATCTTGGCTAGCCGTTTCTCCATCTTGGCTCTAGCTAGCCGTTGAGGGAAGGGCACCGGTGGCATAAATCGGCGATCATCAATAAGCTCATCCATTCTAGATTTTTCTCCTTCTTGCGGCTCCTTCTCCTTTGTCACTTCAATTACCGGCTCGCTTTCTTCTAGATTCTCCACCACGGGTTCCTTAATTTGAGTCATGGGGGGTGGTATCCTTCCCTCCTCTTGTAGTCACCGTAACCACGGCATTGATATGGCCGGTGTTGCCCCGTGGATTCGGCTCGGGTTGAGCCAGCAACTGTTGATTGTTTCTATTGAGCAACGCAAGTTGCTCCCCAATTTGAGCAACAAAGGTGGCGAGAGAATCTTGTCCTGCCTTCAATGTGGCATTAATCTTTCTTTGTTCCGCCATAAACTCCTCCACCTTAGCTTCAAAATCCGGACGTGGTTGAGCTTGTGGAGTGTTGGGATTTCTCCACCCTTGATTATACCCGGGTGGCCTATAAGGTCCCACTTGTTGCCTCGGTGGGAAGTTTTGTTGCGGTGGCCCCCTTGGTGGATAATTAGGTTGTGGTGGCGGTGGAGCCCGAGCTTGAGGAGGTTGTTAAGGTGGGCGGTTCAAGGCACCATCGTTATTAGCATAAGAAAAACCCGGATGGTTTCTAGCTGCCGGGTTGGCCCAATATCAGGAATTCCCCGCGACATATTGAATTTGCTCCAACGCTCCTTCTCCTTGCTCTCCTCCTACATACATGGCTTGGGATTGGTCTTTACAATCGCTCATATGATTTGTCGGCGTGGATGTAGAAGGGGCTCCTTGAGGCTCCGTAATATACTTCTCCAATCTCTCCACTACCTTGTGGAGAGAATCAAATTTGTTGGCTAGCTCCGCGACGGCCTTGGCCTCATAAATGCTAGACGGCTTCAAGGAGGACGAAGAGTGTCCTCGATCGTCGCCCCACTGTTGGTTGTTCGAGGCCATCTCCTCAAGCAAGGCCGTAGCTTCATCAGGAGTCTTCGACAAAATGGCTACATTTGCGGTGGCATCGATAATCTGCTTCGTGCCCGGTTGGAGTCCATTGTAGAAACTGTGGACAAGCTCCCAATCCTCAATGCTATGATGGGGGCATTGATGTTGCAAGTCCTTGAAGCGCTCCCACGCTTCATAGAGAGTCTCTTGTGGTCCTTGCTTGAAGGATATGAGAGCACTTCTTATCTTCACCGTCTTGGAGGGCGTGTAAAATTTGTCGACAAAGGCACTCGCCAATTCATCCCAAGTGGTGAAGATTCCTTCAGCTTGCGTCCTCAACCAATATAAGGCCTTGTCCTTGAGTGTGAAAGGGAAGAGGCGCAGTCTGATAGCATCTACGGAGACGCCCGGCATTTGGAAGGTGTCGCATTTTGATAGGAAGAGCTGGATGTGGTAATGAGGGTTTTCATGGGAGTTCCCATGAAAAGGATCTGGTAGCATAAGAACCACCAATCCGGTCTTCAACTCAAAATTTTTGTCGACCGCCAACTCCGGTATGGCTATGGACGAGGTTGTGGAAGAAGTCTTAGGCCGAAGCCTATCTCTTATGGAAATGATCCTCGCCATTCGCGTCGCCAATTCTTCGGGTGTCTCAGGATGGGTCATAAAATTCCCTTCTGTAACGGGTCTCCTCTCCGCTCGAATCCTCCTCAATGTACGCTCGATCTCCGGATCGTATAGTATCTCTTCGGGGTTCGCCGAGGATCTCGTGTACATGCAAGGGAAAACAGAGTTTCAAGGAAAAAGTTAGCACAATGGAAGGGTGAAACAAAATAAAAAATGATAGAACAAAAAGAAAGAAATAGCTAGGTTATAAGAATCAAACACTATTGCCTCCCCGGCAACGGCGCCAAAAACTTGGTCGCGCCCCGGAAACACGTCCCGGGACGACGCGACTCGCTAGTCTTACCGCAAGCGCACGGTGTAGGGCCAGCGGGTATCGAACACAGGGAGGCCTAATAACAGTGTCTTCTTCAGTCAACCTGGCTATAAGAAAAGTCGAGGAATGTTCGCAGTTATGCGGTCACAGTCGTTCAAATGTATAAAAGAAATAACAAATTAATAAAGACGCCTAGGGATAGGGAATCTCCGCTACTTGCCGTATCTCGTAATTGTGATTCGTAGGTTTCATAATTGCTAGACTTGAAATTTGGGTGAACTAGTTGCAACTAAATGTAGAACCAAGCTCACGCTCTCTCGCTATTGCCGGTCTATAGCAAACCTAGGGTAGGGTCCAATCTCTTGCAAACCCTAACCTAGGCTAACTAGCGTGAAGAACAACATCATCATTCAACCGTATCTCGAGCCCACTCTCGTGCAAACTCGAGCTACGACCTAGGTTGGGATAGTTCCTACCCGTCCAATCTCTTGCAAACGGGTATTGGTATAGAATTACAATCGAAAACCCTAGTTTCGGTCCAATCTCTTGCAAACCGATTCCGGCGGAATCCAATTGTAACCCAATTCGAATATCTAGGGCTTCCTATCGAGTTGGGATCCAATCTCTTGCAAATCCCAATTGGTATGAATCCTTAGCTATTCGTATTAAATCAATCCCAAACTAACCCTAATCAATCCTAGCAATAGTTTCACCAATTCATCACAAATTTGAAATTGGGCTCGTAGGGTTCATCCCTACGCCCTAAGACGATGAAACTACTCACAATTCATAATCAAATTCAATAGAAATTCACAAGTAAAATGAATAGAATTCATAGCTATATCCAATAAATCAATAAAAATGGAGTTTTTGAGAGGGAGAGAGACAAACCAATGAAGAACAAGATAGCATCCAACAAAATATCACTTTTCTCTCCTCCCTAAAAGCTAAATCTAATTCCTAAAAAGTAAATCAAAAAGGGGCTGCAAAAGTTCTGAAAAAGCTCTCTAAACTAGGTTAAAAACTGGGGTTAAATACCCCCTAAAATCGCCCAAAAAACTGTGACGAAACTGCCCTTGCGCAGCCTAAAAATCGCATCTTACGCTACAGGCAGTGCGGCTCACTCAGCCGAGTGACAAATGTCACTCGGCCGAGTGAGAGACCCTGACGGATTCCAGAGAGTTGGGGGTCTTGGGGGTCGTCTCCTCGGGAGTCACTCGGCCGAGTGACTTTTCTTCACTCGGCCGATGGGCGTTCTTCACTCGGGCGGACGGTCGTTCGTCACTCGGCCGAGTCGGTCTTTGGGGCTGACTGACGGATTCCAGAGAGTTGGGCGTTTTTTGTTACCGTCGTCTTGGCTCCACTCGGGTGAGGGATGACTCGGTGCTCGGCCGAGTGGTCTGGCGATGCTCGGCCGAGTGCAGGCTGATATGAGCTCTGTTGCGTGTCCAGTCTGGCCGGCCGAGCGGGCTGTCTATGCTCGGCCGAGTGACTCCTTCACTCGGCCGAGTGGCATGCTGAAAATGCCCATTCTTCATATTTTTGCCTCCTCGTCGCTCCTATGACGTTCTTTCTTCTTCCACTCCTCTCCAATCGCAGAATACTCCTCAAGAGAGTCGTCAGTGACACTCCGGAGTGGGTGCATCTCAGAATCACTCCAAATCGCTCCAAATCTCCTGAAATACGACAAAAACAACAAATCGTGAAAAGCATCGCAATATTGTCGAATAAACGTGAAAAACACGATTTGAGCGATCTAAATGGCATGTAAACATGCAGAAAAAAGGTGTAAAATATGGAGTGATCAATAGGGTAGTGGTCGATCTAGGCTGATAAAACACCAAAATTGTGATTTTGATGATTAGGGTAGTCCCGATAACCTAGAAACGAACCTAAATAGGATTTATTGAAAACGAGGCCTGACACCGTCGCCGTGACACTGTTTCAGACGGACTTCCGTGGATGAGACGCCTGGACGAGACGCCCGAACAGACGACACACTCGCCATCCCAGGCAAGTGTATCCCACTTGCACTTTCGGCCATGCTTAGGCCTTAGTTGGTTAGAACTGATAACTGTGAACAAATAGATCCGGACGTGAAATGATAGCGTCCTGGTCACCCTGACGACTTAGACTTGACGACGAAGTCTAAGTCCGACGAACAACAACTTTTGACACCGTAGGATTGTCTTGAGCGTGCGTGCGTGTGGACACCCTAGAATAACATCTCCCGTACACTGGTCGTGTCATGTCACTGTTACACAAAAAGCCTTCGGGCGTTTCAGATGCTCTCCTTGCGGGAGTGATCTCCATGATACAAAAAGCCTTCGTGCGTTTCAGATGCTCTCCTTGCGGTAGTGATCTCCGTGATACAAAAAGCCTTCGGGCGTTTCAGATGCTCTCCTTACGGGAGTGATCTCCGTGATACAAAAATCCTTCGGGCGTTTCAGATGCTCTCCTTACGGGAGTGATCTCCGTGATACAAAAAGCCTTCGGGCGTTTCAGATGCTCTCCTTGTGGGAGTGATCTCAGTGATACAAAAATCCTTCGGGCGTTTCAGATGCTTCCCGAGCGGAAGTGATCTCCGTGATACAAAAAGCATGCGGTCGTTTCAGGTGCTTCCCTAGCGGAAGTGATCGATGTACTTCTTGTCCTGAGTTCTGGGGTTTGGGGTAGGGTTGAGCGTACGCACAGGGAGAGGGTCTGATCCCCCTCAACCTGTAAGGCGTGAACCCTTCGTGTCTCACATGGCGTGTCATGTCCGTCTTGTCTTGTCTAGTTCCGTCTTATCCTGTCACCTTTAGGATAGTCCCGTAGTTGGTAGCACACGCTACGACTACTACTTGCTACGTTTTACTTTCCTGCCGCGTTACTTCCCTTTTGTGTTACTCTGTTATAACCACAGCATGCTAATCAACCAGTAAACTGTTGTTTAATAGAACCTCAGCATGCTAATCAACCAGTAAACCGTTGTTTAAAGTTCGGTGCACTTGCAGTAAAGTCTAACCCTTCTTGTAGACTTTACCTGACGTACAGTTCCTTTCTCTTGGGTGCTGTACATCAGGTGCTCAGCCAGAGTTCGTGGACGAGGCAGACCCACTGGAGTACGAGGAGCCGAGGACGTCGACCCAGAGTACGTGCCCGACGAGGACCAGACCTAGAGGTCTTTTTAGTCGTCACTTTCAGAGGTTACTGCTTTTAGTTTACTTTTAAATATTTTGTTGCCATGCTTAGGCTTCTTTTTAGACTTTGTACTCGTTGGATATTATATCTCTAATTTAATGAATGCAACTTCCTTTCTGTACTCTCTGTTGTTTCAAACTTTATTAATGCAAGAACCTGAAACTTTTAAAATGGTACCCCTATAGACGCTTATTGGGTCTGAGCTTCTCAGCTCTGGCCTAAGCGGGCCTTAGTCACGCTTCGCCTCCTTATTTTTGGGAAGCGGGGCTTGACAGGTTTTAGTGGTGGCCCATGCAGGTCTTGCAAAAGTTCAGAACAATAAGAGTACCACATTCATTTAATATCCATGTACAAGTCTAAATTAGGTTTTCCCAGTCTTAGATTGTAGGAAGACTTAGATAGACGTCCCGGTTTGATAGTCTGACGCTGTGGTTAATATTTAGTCATCCGCGTCCTAAAATACCTTAGTGGCCACCACTTGACTCTGACCGTGTTAGATTTCTAGAGCCCTTCTTTTAGTCGTTCGCTCGGGTCCATCGACTTCGGGTCCGGCAAAACGTGATCTCGATTCTCTTAGGGCCCTTCCCTGAGATCTCTCTATTACCGTCTGGTTCATTAGGAAGCCTTAGTGTTGTGCTTTCCCTGATCTTTAGATGGCCTGATAATTAGAACCCATGACTTCTAGCATCTCCCTGATCGTTACACTTTTGTGTTATCGGCCGTAGAAGTTCCATCGTAGCTCTTCGCGATTCGTACCTTACGTGTAATCTTCATTCAATCATTTTTCCTATCTCCCGATTCACGTGATCGTTTCCTGACGATTATCGTCGATCCTTCGAATCCCTTCCTTGGCCAATTTTGCTTCCTCTAAAAGTAATTTCGAAATTTCTTATTAAGTTTTTCGCTCAGCTTAATTTCTTTAAAAAAACCCATATATTATATATTTTAAAATTTCTTGTTTATCGCTTGAGTTAAAATTCTTTCTTTGACTTTGAAACCTTCTTGGTCGTAAATTGTTAAGTCAATATCTCGTACTCGTTTTCGAATCATTATCTTTTGTATTCCAGATTTAAAACTTATTACTGTTTTAAAAATTCAATATTATTCTTTTCCTGAAAACTACCAAAAAAAATTTCTAACCACTTACCGTACGTACTTTTAAGAATACTTTCTAAACCAAAGGGAACTTCAAATGTCTTCTTGTATATGTATAAGCATCTCTATGTTCATCGTGCTCATACTTCAAAATCTTTGTTTAAACTTACTTTCATTTGCAAAGCAACCGCTACCTCACCCTACCTTATCTCCTTCATCCAACTCCTTCTCCACATTGTAATAATTTTACATCTGCTCATTTTTCCCTACATATTTTTAAGTATAAAGTATACGATATCACATTTTACACGTAAATCTCCTTCATCTATCTAATTATTTTGAGAAATATTTTTGTCCCATTCGACCAACTATCTCCTTATCCCGCCTTATTTGAACTCGTTCCTCCCGATTCATTTCGTTACACTCCTAGCTTCTGATTTTCCTTAGGTTGTGTAGACATTAGTCCTTGTAGTTGTCCATGCTATCTCCAGTTTAGGAGTAGGCCCTTTGGTAGGTGATGTCGTCGTGGTGCATGAGTATAGGTAGAGTGCGTAGACCTGTATGAGTGTGTGTTCTTTAGGATCCCGATGGTTGCCTTTTTGTGTCTTGAATGTGTACTCAGTGTTAACCATGTTATGATTGAAGTTGTCTGAATGACGGTATTCATACATATATGAATAGGGTCATAGCAGGCAATTTCCTTACACGTAGTTTCCGCGATTATAGAATAGTTTATCTTGACTACATGTAATTGTACCAAAACCTTGTTTTTCTTTTAAACCAAACCTGTAAAGTTTTTGAAATTAGCTCACACGATCACAAATCAATTATCCTTCATCATCCGTTACCACGACTCCACACGTTTTTCTAAATGATTTAGAAATGTTACATTATGGTTGTTATAGTTTTTGGGACTAGCTATTATTATTGTAGGATTTTGTTTGCGGGTAGGCTCAGGGAGAGACGAGATTTGTTATAGCAATAATTAACCGATTTTGGAACAATAAGATATTAGATTAGATTTCTTTCGGACGAAAAGAATGAGTTGTCCAAGACTTATTTATAAAACCGTAGTGTGGCGGACTCAATGGAGAATTTTGGTTGAATGAGATTATATGCGTAAAGATGAGAACTTATCAAATTTGAGGCTTAGACGAATGGTAGATAGGGATAGCTACAGAGTATGGTAGGAGTTAGGGTGATCATGAGATTGAGTAGAGCTTTTGTTAGCATCGAGACTTGATTGTTGAGTTGACGTGAGAAGACATTGGGAGTAACACTACGTGTTGAGATAAATGTATGGTTAAGTAGTCGGACTTAATTTTGGTTGGGATTAGTTATAGGGAGTAGGATGAGATGCGATTTTGATAGTTCAATTATTTTGGCGAATAAATTTATGTGAAGATATGACAAAGAATGTATTAAGGACACGACGATTGTTGATTTGTGAAGGTATTATAAGATAGACAAAGTTTTTGTCTTGGATTGGTGGTTGACTAGAACATCATTTTAGCGATTGATTAATATTGGGAAGAAATTGAGAAATTTAAAAGATGTTATTGAGCGATGATTTTTAGTGGATTAGTATGGTATGAGCAGATGACTATTATTCTTTTATGAGGACTTGGAGTTGGAAATTTAACGGCAGTGATGGGTCTATAGATAAGTATTAGGAGGTGAGTTTAGTCGTGGCACTGTCCAGGGAAAAGAAGGGTTATGATGAATTAATTAAAGAACATTGGTTGAAGTTATAAGATTAGCGATCTATATGTGTAGTTATGAGAGTTTTGGGTATAAGGTTATATAGATGTTATTATTGTTAGTATGAGTGATTCTGAGGACGGAATCATTTCTAAGGTGGGTAGAATGTAACGGCCGCTTTCCGACCGTTTGTAATTTTCTGCACGCGCGTGCTTTACCGTGCATGTATTTTATTTGGCTATTTCTGAGCTCCGGCATATGCGTTACGATCTGCCATTGCGATCGTTACGGGGTGTTGGATTTTATTGTAACTTTGGGAACGTCTTTTCACGGCTCGTTTTCTCGCAAAACGATTTTGAATGATAGGGACGTTTTAGTCTTTTGACTCAAAATACAGTTTCCGATTTTACGTAAATTCTTGTTAGGCGTTACGCATGATCGGGCTCCGTAGATCTATGCATCTCGTCTCCACAATCGCCCCGGTATTTTCGGATTATTTTTCTGACGCCCAGATTGAAAGATATCGCTCAGAGAAACCTCGACCGTTGATTTGCCCAGTCAGATTCAAATTTCAAAAATTGTTTGCCAAATCTGGCTAAATCCTTCATTTAAATCGTTTTAAGATCTTCCCTAATCTGTTTCGCTAATCTCCCCTAGACTTACCCCAACCCGTACGCCCTCCATCCCTATACCCCTCTCCCATTTAACCCTTATCATATGGCTATTTAGCAAACCCAAAATACTATATAATATTAAACCCTATTCTAACCTAACCCTAACTCTAAGTGCAGCCGCCGGCCCCCTAAAATAAACCCCCAATTTTCCTCTCTCTCTCTCTCTCCCCCCGATCTACTTCATCCACGGTGAGATCCCGATCCGCCGTCGTCTCCCTCGCGAATCCCCCTCGACCTCTCCTCCCGTTCGTGCACAGACCACCGGCGGCCAACGGCAGAGTGCTGCCCACCGCCCCGTCCCGCCAGTGTTCCGATCTACCGCCGCGCAGCGCCTTCAGCGCACCTGAGCACAGCCACCTCCTGAGGCTCCCGCAACCGCTGTGCCGCCCTCACGCCACCTCCCCCTCGCTTCCCCGGTTGTCCAACGGCCTATTTCCGCAGCTGCAAGCGGCAGCAACTGCTGCCGCTGATTTTCTGGTGACGTGCCATCGCGGCGCAGCCTTGACGGCTCCCCGAGTCACGGCCTGACCTCCCCCGGGCTGGATCTTCTCTTTGACAGCCTCCCCGAGTCAGCCAGCGATACATCCGACGTTCTAACGACGTCGTATCACCGTTACTCGCTGTTTTGGCCTCCGGGGTCTTTGTTCCTCCTTGCTCGCTGATCCGCAACTCCTCGACGCCGCCTACACATCCTACGGACTGCTACCAGGCCGTACCCACTGCTCGCACACTTTGTCCGCTGCTCGGACGAGTCTCACTACGCTACCCGTAGTCGAGACGCTGTTGACGTCACAGATCTTCCCGTTGACAGCCGCCCATTCCTTTGCTCCACCCACGTCAGCCCCTTGCATGCCACAGATTCCGTGGCCTCCTGACGTCGCGACTCGTCCCTGTTACCATTGACGTAGGCGTTTTGTTGCCGGGACCCACAACCGAAGCGATCTCGATACCGTACCTGTAGCCGTGACATCTCGGCTATGCTACCCGCAGCCGCTACGATCCTGAGGCGATCCCGAGATGACCTCCACTGCGCTACCCGTAGTCGGGGACACGAGCACCGCCACCACTTTCAGACCCGACGCCAGATTAAATGCGCATTCCTCACACCAGGTTGGTCTCTCTAAACTCGTAGCGAAACCCACACCGTAGCAAACTGAAAACCTAACTAAAATGTACAAGTACAATTAAATTTACGTTTCCGCACCAGTAAAACGCTGTTCACTGTAGAAATCGACCATCGGACATTTTTCTGAGCATATAGGGTAGTGGTCGATCTAGGCTAATAAAACACCAAAATTGTGACTTTGATGATTAGGGTAGTCCCGATAACCTAGAAACGAACCTAAATAGGATTTATTCAAAACGAGGCCTCACACCGTCGCCGTGACACTGTTTCAGACGAACTTCCGTGGACGAGACGCCTGGACGAGATGCTCGGACAGACGACACACTCGCCATCCCAGGCAAGTGTATCCCACTTGCACTTTCGGCCGTGCTTAGGCCTTAGTTGGTTAGAACTGATAACTATGAACAAATAGATCCGGACGTAAAATGATAGCATCCGGGTCACCCTGACGACTTAGACTTGACGACGAAGTCTAAGTCCGACGAACAACAACTTTTGACACCGTAGGATTGTCTTGAGCGTGCGTGCGTGTGGACACCCTAGAATAACATCTCCCGTACACTGGTCATGTCATGTCACTGTTACACAAAAAGCCTTCGGGCATTTCAGATGCTCTCCTTACGGGAGTGATCTCCGTGATACAAAAAGCCTTCGGGCGTTTCAGATGCTCTCCTTGCGGGAGTGATCTCCGTGATACAAAAAGACTTTGGGCGTTTCAGATGCTCTCCTTGCGGGAGTGATCTCCGTGATACAAAAAGCCTTCAGGCGTTTCAAATGCTCTCCTTGCGGGAGTGATCTCCGTGATACAAAAAGCCTTCGGGCGTTTCAGATGCTTCCCGAGCGGAAGTGATCTCCGTGATACAAAAAGCCTGCGGGCGTTTCAGGTGCTTCCCTAACGGAAGTGATCTCTGTACTTCTTGTCCTGTGTTCTGGGGTTTTGGGTAGGGTTGAGCGTGCGCACGGGGAGAGGGTCTGATCCCCCTCAACCCGTAAGGCGTGAACCCTTCGTGTCTCACGTGTCGTGTCCTATCCGTCTTGTCTTGTCTAGTTCCATCTTGTCCTGTCACCTTTAGGATAGTCCCGTAGTTGGTAGCACACGCTATGACTACTACTTGTTACGTTTTACTTTCCTGCTGCGTTACATCCCTTTTGTGTTACTCTGTTATAACCACAGCATGCTAATCAACCAGTAAACTGTTGTGTAATAGAACCTCAGCATGCTAATCAACCAGTAAACCGTTGTTTAAAGTTCGGTGCACTTGCAGTAAAGTCTAACCCTTCTTGTAGACTTTACCTGACGTACAGTTCCTTTCTCTTGGGTGCTGTACATCAGGTGCTCAGCCAGAGTTCGTGGACGAGGCAGACCCACTGGAGTACGAGGAGCCAAGGACGTCGACCCAGAGTACGTGCCCGACGAGGACCAGACCTAGAGGTCTTTTTAGTCGTCACTTTCAGAGGTTACTGCTTTTAGTTTACTTTTAAATATTTTGTTGCCATGCTTAGGCTTCTTTTTAGACTTTGTACTTGTTGGATATTATATCTCTAATTTAATGAATGCAACTTCCTTTCTGTACTCTCTGTTGTTTCGAACTTTATTAATGCAAGAACCTGAAACTTTTAAAATGGTACCCCTACAGAGCTTATTGGGTCCGAGCTTCTCAGCTCTGGCCTAAGCGGGCCTTAGTCACACTTCGCCTCCGTTTTTTTGGGAAGCGGGGCGTGACAAAATCGTTCAGCAGTCGCCTGTTAGAACTCCAAAATGCACGTGCTTGATAATTAAGAATTGGAGGCCTAAGAAATGAGTACTAATGCTTTCCTAGGATAGAATGGAAGATGTGTGTGTGCTTCAGCATAACTCTACTTTTAAGCCACATAATAATAAGAAAGAAAAAGAGAATAAAAAGATTACACTTGTTTTTGTCTCTCTTCTTTCTATTGAATGATCTTGAAGTCTTCTTGAAGCTTCTATCTTCATCTTTGATCATCCAACATACTTTACGAGCTTTGATTGATCCTTGAGTGATATACATTGCTAATTAATCTTCATGATAGGCTTAGGCAAATGGATTAACTGCAAGTAGGGGATTAGTCTCATGTATTTATGTTTGCTCATCATCAAAACCAAGTAAGGAGAAGTCCAATAGGCTAATAAAAGTTCGTCGATAACACAAGTAGTTATCGGCACAAATAATCATATGCAAAGAAAAAAAGACAATCACAGAGTGCACAGATAGATTTACCCTGGTTCGATCGCACCAACGACCTACTCTATCTCCAAAGCAGATACTAGCATTAATATGTCAAGGGTACAACTAAAGCGCTATGAGCACCGACTCTACGCTCACCAAGTTCGTAACGCACTAACCAAAGTGCCAAACACTATTAATCTAGTAAACACTCTTTCTTGACTAGAACCGACTAGTCAAGACCCTCATGTCTAGCACAGACTAGTTAAGACCCCAAAAGTATTAAGTAACCTACAAAGATCGACACACCATTACATGAATAGAAAATAATATAGAGTATAGAAAAGCTCAGTTCGTGTATATGTCGTCGTCTCTATCGTTCAGCGCCGGTCAGAACTGATCTGACAAGATGTAGTCGTCTATCTCAAGTCGTGGCACCCCCAAGATGTTGCTGCCTCCTTCTTCGGCTTTTGAACTTGCAGCTATGGAGAAGAAGACTATGCAACTTGCGACCTTAGATGTGAGAAGTCACTTGAAGCTTGTGGCCTTGTTGATGTTGAAGGAGATGGGGGACTTGTGGCCTTGGGAGGTGAACCCCTTCTATGTTGAAGCAAGGATGAGGAGCTAAGCTTGATATTGCGGCAATGGAGATGAAGGACCTTTGCTTGGCTTGCGGCAAGGATTTTACACCCTCTTGATGTGTTGTGGCCTTAGGAGAGGATGTAGCTTCTTTGCTTGCGGCCTTATAGGCGAAACCCTTGAAGAGTTGCGATAATGGTGGAGCTCTTGATGCAATGTAGGAGGATGGAGCCCTTGTAGATGTTGCACCCTTAAGAGGTTGAAACCCTTGGTATCTTGTGCAATGAGAGGATCAACTTGAAGCTTTGAAGAACTTGCACAATGAGAAGATGAAGCTTGTAGCACTTGCGGCAAGGAGGGGCTCTTGAATTATTGCAGCAATGTAGGAGGAGATGGAGCCTTGCGCAATGGAAGATGAAGAACCCCTTGAGAAAACTTGCGGCCATGTTGATGGTGAAGATGGAGGCTTTATGTTGGCTGCACAGTTTTGTTTTGTTGTAGTTGCTTGAATCTTTTCTCTTTTGAAGAGGGGTTTATATAGGAGATGGAGAAGATCTTTGGCTCATGTAGAATCCCATAGAACTAGGATATAGGATGGAATCCTAACTAGTAAAGGATTTGAACTAATCATATGTAAGATCTCTTCTAATCACAATAGGACATGGAGTTTGAATTTAGATTGCAATAGGATTTGAATTTGAATGGCAATGTGATTTGAATTGGATCTCATTTAATCACAAATTGATTTGCATGAGATTTGGTTCAATCACTTTTGATATGAATGAGATCTCTCCATATCTCTCCATCTTTGACCAAGTCTTCATATGTGTAGCAAGGATTTGGTTCAACCACTTTTAATATGAATGTGATCTCTCCTTATCTCTCTAATTTTGACCAAGTCCTTATTTGTGTAGCAATTTTCTCCATCACTTTAAGTAGATCATCTTTTGAGTATTTACTGTTGGGTTTTGATGGACCCTCAGGGCATAAATCTCTATGCCCGGCCTAAGTTGGACAAACAATAGAGGCAAAAGAAAGCACAACGGAAGAAAATCATGAAACTTTTTAACAAATCCCTAAGGAAAATCAAGACCCTTAGCCATGATCTATGCCAACTTAAGGTGGATCTGAGCACCCCAAGAAGGATCTATGCTACTGCGAAATAATTAAAATAAAGCTTCTAAATTACATACCCGGAACCTTGCCTTGGTACATGCAAGGTGTACCGCACCGTCTTCCAAGCTGCTCTCCGTCCCGAGCCGAACCTATCCTCGAACTGCTCCATGTCCGGAGGCGAGCAATCCCCTTATCGCCGAGCCAACCACGCACCGAATAAAGTTTCACTCGAGTGTGAACATTCGCCAAGATTTCGGAGCGGATCCGAACCCCTTCGTGGCTTTGCTAGAGCCCTTCAGGAGTAAGGCAGAAATTATAGGAAGAAGAGAATATTTAATTTAAGCCTAGATCCGAGCGTGCTCCAATATTTTTGGAAGCCGCTCAGATCTAGATCTTAGGACGTGTTTAGAGGAGTGCAGACCCCTATTTATATAGGCGGCTGACTCCTCCCCTTTACTCCACTTCCGATGTGGGACTATTCTTTTTGGAGTTAATAAATCAAGTTAGTTTGCCTTAACAAAAGGCCAAACTTCCATGAATTTTAACTCACTCACCGTTGAGCTTCACGATTGATACAACCTATCAAATCGAAGAGCTTTCAACGGTGAACACGTAGGAAAAAACGGCGAGTCAATCGGAGTCCGTTTGACCCCTCAAACTCGTGTCCAAAGATCAGCCCAAAGTTGTTTTTCGCACAAAAACAGCCGCCAAAACAAAACAGTTATCTAGGGTTTGGAACCCCAGACGTGGGGCCCACCGAGTGAGCCACACAGCCTTTGCGCGTGTTGTGCGCAAGTTGTGGGGCCGCCTGGGCCTGCTTGGGCCCAGGTGGGCAAGGGCCTGGGCCCAAGCCCAGGAGCCAGGCACCTGGGCTTGGGCCCAAGCCTTTGGCCTGGGCCCCTAAAATGCCAAGCGCCTGGGCATTTTGCCCAGGCGCAAAAAGGGCAGTCGCCCTTTTATTTTTATTTTTTTTATTTTTTATTTTCAAAAAAACTTTCATTAATCCCATTAAAGCTATTGGGCTTTTATCAGTTGGGCCTTTCGTGGCACTCTATTTAAAACACTTTTAAACAGACTTATTGGGCTCGTTTGGACTCTGTTTTTGAAGCGGTTTGAACCTGCGTTTAAAGCGGGACGATGCCGTCATCTAGGTAACCTTTTCTACGTGTTTATTATATTAAATATTGTAGTAAACAATTTATGAAACATTTAACCCAGTTTGCATCATATGCAAAATAGTCCCCTATCTAAGCTTAAAATATTATTTGCAATAAATACAAATGATCTGAGGGCATACATCCCCCAACATTTACGAGCTAGCCACTCCTGAAAAACACTTAGCATACCCATCAAATTGTTCACACACATTTGTTATCATCAAACATGAATTCATCGATCGTTTTATCTAACTACACGTTGTATCCAACAATCTCCCCACTTGATGATGAAAAACCAATATAAGATTTGAGCAATAACGATCCAAATAATATCATCGTAACATGTGTTTGTGTGAAGTGTGATGATGGAGGAAATAATACAAATACAATGATGTATAATGATGTTCAACATATATGCATGCTCCCCCTATATTCATACTCCCCCTTGAACACATATTCATTAAGCACAATATTCACATCAATATTCACATATTCACATCATTCATTAGGCACATTAAGAATTAAGCATGTCGTTCAACCAAATCTTCTCAATATTCTCCTGCTTTTGTTATCATCAAAAGTGTACAACGAAGTCAATATTATATTGATGTGTCCATATTTTCCATGTTTTTACAGCATCATTTCATCTCATTTCATATCACATTCGCCTCCGAAATCCATATTTTTATATATCAATGTGCTTCTAATGCCATATTCTAGTTTTTGCATAGATTTGTGGATTTTCATGGATTTTGGAGCGAATTAGAGCTGATTCGGGACATGGACACATCAAAGGCGTTAAGGGCATCATTGGCAAGGCTCCATGGGAGCTCGACGTAGTTTAGAAGAAGATCGGAGGAGAAGAGGAGAAGCAAGAAAGATAAATCTAGAAAAAGCCTCAGTCCAATCAGTTTCCCAGGTGACTCGGGCCGAGTAGCTGTAAGCTACTCGGCCAAGCAAACACGCGGATGCAGCAGATAACAGATACGAGGTGACTTGACCAAGCAGCTAGGCGACTCGACCCGAGTTGACACCCCCTGCTACTCGACCGAGTAGCCCGCATCAGAAACAAGAGAGCAACAGCACGGCCAGCAAAGTGACTCGACCGAGCAGCCACTTGCTCGGTCGAGTAGCCGACATGCCCAAGCGACAAATGGGCCCAACTTTCCTTTTTTCCGAGAATTTTCTGTGGGGTCCCTACCCCTTGTATAAAACAATTTTCCTTTAATGTTTTAGACATTAAGTGTTTTAGGGAGTAATTTTTATTAAGAGTTTTTAGTGTAAGCTTGAGATTTGGATCTAGGTTTTGATATTGAGCAAAGACTCGATTTTTATTGCGTTTTTTTGGCTTAGAATCAATTGGATTTTATTTCTATATGTCTTGATATCGATCTACATCACTTTTGGTATGTATTCTTCACTTTTATATGTTTTTGATTACTAAGATGAATTCCAACCTAAAAATGCAACCTTTCTTTGTTTCCCCCACCATATGTGAGTAGTCCTATATATGGCTAATGGATTAGCCCTAGGATTTTAAGAAAAAAATGTACAGCTAGGATTTTTAGGTTACATTGAACACAAAAAGGAGAGTATTTTGGTTGATCTAACAAAATCCCTAGGAGAACTCATACTGAGATCGTGCCCACGGTCTGTGGAATCGATTAGCTTAATGAGTATCTTATGGATTTAATTGGGAAGTTAGTGGATTCAACTGAGGCTCGTGACCATGCCCAGCTCGTGCCTTGATGGGATCCACCGATGAACTAACCACTAATTGACGGCTACCGCCATTGTGTCAATAAGAGCCACCAAAATACCTCGAAGCTCTGACCCACGAGAGTGGTACGAGTTGAGAGTATTCGAACCACGAGAGTGGTGAGATCATTGCAGATCCTTAATGCACATACCGTATGCATCTATCCCGAAAGCAGGGTGAATACGGTATGTTAGATTTGACGCATGAATTCACTTCCTAGATGCTACAATCCCCAATAAAACCAATGCAACGTAGAAGTCCTAACCTAGCATCGACCTCCGATGGCCCTAGCGGTGAATCCTAATGCCATAGTCCTTTTATATTGATCAAACAACACCAACCAAACAATCATTCAAACCGACTGCTACCTCCTTCTGAGATTTAGAAATAACCTGAGATTAATACACCGATACTTTCCCTATGGGATCGATATATTTTATACTATAACTTGACACCGGCCGCTTGCGTTCGTGAGCCTAGAACCGTTACTTGGGAACCATTCAGCGCATGTCATTAGTGACACTGCCAGGTGGCTTTTAGGTGTTAGTTCTGGGTGCATCAAGTTTTTGGCACCGTTGCTGGGGATTGTACGGTGTTACTTAGGCTATTTTTATTTTGAAGAAATTGTTAGCAGATCCTACCATATCTTGTCTTTCCATCATTTTATTCTCTTGTATTACTCTGCTACTAACACTTCTCTCTAGTTAATAATCATTCTTAAGAAATCAGACATACTGGAGATGGTGATGCAAGTGCAATAGAGCAGTGAATCTGATAGTGACTCGGATGAGATTAACTTTTCTTCATACCATGTCCATGGTCTTCAGGACTCACGCATGGATGAAGCCATGGTCGAAGTTGCAGCGAGAGAGTTGCTTGATGCAGTCCGATTTATCGGAGTGGGAACCTACGTGGCAGGTAACGAAAATCAACAAATGGTTATGGATAATATAACAAACAAGGTTTTGGATGCATGTACCATCGAGGAAGACATCCACATAAGCTTCGAAGGGGACGTGATGTTTCTCTAGGCTATCGAAGCCCTACCTGTTGACTCATGTTGGAGAGAGACTCGCCAATTTGAACCTTTGGACGACTCCAAGCTCTTGAGTATAGTGGAAAGCATGGTGACTGATGTATAGACCAATGGTCCAGTAGAATTCCCTACAGAAGACCCAGTTGTTCAAGAACTTTCAGTCTTCATTGAGAACACCTTCCAGAATGTGAATGCCTTGGACGGTGTACTCATCACCGACGGAGTATATGTGCAGTACGAGGGAGACACTCTACGTTTCTATGGTGACAACATCCTCCAGACTGAGACACGCGAAGACTAAAACTATGTGGAATGCACAGATCCCGGACCTTTCCAGAGCGACATCAATCAGGGAGGCCTTCTTGACTCTACACTCGATTATGCATGCATATCTGAATACTCCATTCCTACTAACAGATGCATTACAGAACAAATCCATATGGAGGAGGACTCCGTAGAAGTTTACCACGATGCACCATCATCACCTCGTTCATCCTATGAATCAGCCAACGAGAAATTTCCAGAATCCGGACCAGCAGTTGAGGACGCATCATTCTCACAGGCAAGCGATGATGGGGGTATAGTGCTCCCTCAGGTAGAACTGAAATCTCTTCCTGCTAATTTAAAATACGCATTCTTAGGGGAGAACTCTACTTACCCAGTCATCGTTAACTCCTCACTTACCGAGCCACAATTAGAAAGCCTCCTAAAAATCCTCAGAGCTCATAGGAAGGTAATTGGGTATAGCATTGTCTACCTGAAAGGCATTAGCGACACCATATGCACCCATAGAATCCATCTTGAGGATAAGGAAGCTACCTCCATAGAGCCTCAAAGGCGACTGAATCCTAACAAGAAAGAGGTAGTGAAAAAGGAGGTGTTAAAACTGCTAGAGGCCGATATTATCTATCCCATTTCTGAACGTAAATGGGTTAACCCTGTTCAGGTTGTCCCAAGAAAGGGGGCATGACCATTATAAGGAACGATAAAAATGAATTAATATCCACTAGGTCTGTCACTGGTTGGCGCATGTGTATTGATAATAGAAAACTCAATAAAGCCACCAAAAAAATCACTTTCCGCTCCGCTTCATTGATCAAATGCTTGAGCAACTTGCCAAGCACCGATACTTTTGTTACCTTGATGGGTATTGCGGATTCTTCCAAATCATATTGCATCGTGAGGACCAAGAAAAGACGACGTTTACATGTCCGTATGGCACATTCGCATACCGAAGAATGCCATTTGGATTATGTAATGCACATGTGGCATTCCAAAGATGCATGACGTCTATTTTCTCAGACTTCATTGAAAATATAATGGAAGTTTCCATGGATGACTTTTCTGTTTATGGCACCGACTTCGATGCTTATTTTTGAACGATGCCATGACAATAACTTGACTTTAAATTGGAAAAAGTGCCACTTCATGGTGACGGAAGGAGTCGTGCTCGGTCATGCCATCACCTCTAATGGAATTGAAGTTGACAAAACCAAAGTTGAAGTCATCAAAGACCTGCTGCCTCCCACTAATCTTAAAGGTATACATGGTTTCCTAGGCCATGCAGGTTTTTGCCACCTCTTTATAAAAGATTTTTTCAACATTGCTCACCCTCTTATGGAGCTCCTTGTGAAGGACGCTCCTTTTGTATTTTCTGATGCTTGCTAGCTAGCTTTTAACAGATTGAAGGAAGCCCTCATCTCAGCACCTATAATACAACCGTCGGAATGGAACCTACCTTTTGAGTTGATGTGTGATGCTAGTGATTAAGCGGTGGGAGTTGTTTTAGGCCAAAGGAAAGAGGAAAAGCTTCATGCAATATACTATGCTAGCAAGACTTTGGATGACGCTCAGAAGAATTACACCACTACAGAGAAGGAATTAATAGCCGTGGTGTATTCTATTGAAAAGTTCAGATCTTATCTTTTGGGATCCAAGGTAATAATCCACACGGACCATGCGGTACTAAAATACTTGTTGAGCAAAAAGGACGCAAAGCCACGCTTGATACGATGGATTCTCCTCCTTCAAGAGTTTGATATAGAAATCAAGGACAAGAAAGGGGCTGAGAATGTAGTTGCAGACCATCTTTTGCAGCTGATTCAAAGCCATGGAGATGACAGCTTACCGATCGATGACTCTTTCCCTGGCGAGCAATTATTTGCAGCATCCTCCTCTGAAGCACCTTGGTACGCCGACATAGTCAACTATTTGGTGAGCGGCATAATCTCGCATGGGATGGCAACCTATCAGAGGAGGAAGTTCTTACATGATGCCAAGCACTACTTTTGGGATGACCCATACTTGTTCAAAACATGCGCCGATGGGATCATCAGACGGTGTATTCCGAAAGAAGAAGCCACTCCGTTATGTCACATTGCCATGCCCAACCCTGTGGGGGACATGCAGCAGTCACCAAAACCACGACGAAAATTCTCCAAAGCGGCTTTTATTGGCCCACCATCTTCAGAGACGCCAATGAATACATTAGAGCATGCGACAAGTGCCAAAGAACGGGAAACATCAAGAAGAAGAATGATATGCCCTTACAAGGTATTTTGGAGATAGAATTGTTCGACTATTGGAGCATTGATTTCATGGTACCTTTCCCGTCAAGTGACCGTAAGAGGTACATTTTGGTTGCAGTTGATTATGTCTAAAAGTGGGTGGAAGCCATGGCCCCAACAAATGACGCAATGGTAGTGGCCAAGTTCTTCAAGCATACAATCTTTCCCCATTTTGGAGTCCCAAGAACGGTTATAAGTGACGGGGGAAGCCACTTTATCGAAAAGAAGTTTGAGACAATACTTAAGAAGTACAGAGTACATCACAAGATCGGCCTTGCATATCACCCCCAAACGAGTGGCCAAGTGGAAGTATCCAATAGAGAGATCAAGTGCATCCAAGAGAAGACAGTGAGTCTTCAAGGAAGGATTGGTCTCAAAAGTTGAGTGACGCTCTTTGGGCATACTGCACCACTTTCAAGACCCCTATCGGGACGGCTCCTTACAGGTTGGTATATGGAAAAGTATGCCACCTACCAGTGGAATTGGAACATAGAGCATATTGGGCAATAAAGAAAATGAACTTTGACTACCAGAGCGCTGCCACGAGATGATTCTTGAGCACCAACGAGCTTGACGAAATCCGGCGTCACGCCTATGAGAATGCAAGGATGTATAAGGAGAGGACCAAGGTCTATCATGACAAGAACATCACGGTGAGGCGCCACGATGTCGGCAACCAAGTGCTCCTATACAATTCAAGACTTCGACTCTTCCCCAGAAAGCTAAAATCGAGGTGGTCCGGCCCCTACAAGATAGTAAGCATATCTCCAGCGGGTGCCATAGAGCTTGAAGGAAAGAACGGCAAGTTGAAAGTGAACGACCAAAGAGTAAAGCCATATGTAGCAGGAGAGCCGATTGGACAAGAGGAGACATACTTCCTCGAGGGATGCCCCGCCACTCATTGAAAATCTTGATGGAGTCGAGCTTATGACTTAAAACAAGCGCTTATCGGGAGGCAACCCAAATTTTTATCCTTTAGTTTTTGTTTTGTTTTTGTTTTTCTATTCTTCAAAAACCAAAAAAATACGTATTTGTTTCTATAAAAATTCAAAACATAAAAAGCTGACAAGTTCTTCCTTTTTCAGGCTGAACGACGAGGAGAGCGAGCTACACGATGAATTAAAGGCGAAGGAACCAAGGGGAGAGCGCCATATAGAAGCACAAGCTTGGGGAGAAAAACTACAGGCGACTCGACCGAGTAGACCCATACTCGGTCGAGTGACAGTCAGCTGGAGAAATGGCCTGAAACAGCATTCTGAAAGCTACAGGCGACTCGACCGAGTAGCACCCTACTTGGCCGAGCTGCAGGAAAATTGGAGAAAACAAGCGAAAACAGCTTCTGGAAATTTATTACGACACGGCCGAGTAGCACCCTACTCGGTCGAGCTACAGTACGAGCTACATGCAGCTGAAGATGAAGACAAAAGGTGGCTCTGGAAATTAATTGCAACTCGACTGAGTAGCCACCTACTCAGTCGAGCTACAGACGG
Source organism: Scilla litardierei (assembly GCA_030789695.1). Classification (NCBI taxonomy): domain Eukaryota; kingdom Viridiplantae; phylum Streptophyta; class Magnoliopsida; order Asparagales; family Asparagaceae; genus Scilla; species Scilla litardierei. Next base: position 46,353,360 of record CM061136.1, on the reverse strand, counting down.
AGCCCAAGATGGGTGAAAAATAGAACCCTGTTTCTATTTCGACTCGACCGAGTAGCTACCCTACTCAGTCGAGCTGCATGGAGAGTCCCAAAGGTGCTAAAAAGGGGGCAATGAAAAGTTTAATGGACTTGATCGAGTAGCTACCCTACTCGGTCGAGCTGCAGTGAGAGCAAAAGAGGGCTGAAAATATCGCTCTGTTTTAATTCAGCTCGACCGAGCTGAGTAAGAAACTCTGTCGAGTACTAGGGCACGATTTTTGAGCTTAATTTCAATTATTTATTTTAAAAATCTTATCCTACTCGATCGAGCAGTTTTTGCTGCTCGGCCCGAGCATGCACTAACTCAGCTGGGCCCCACCCCGACTCGATTCGGTCTACCCCCTAATCAACCCTTCCTCCACCCTAACCCTATTCGAGCAGCCCCCAAATCACTCCCCGAGTTCCCCTAACCCTAACTTGCTCGACTTCTCCCCCATCACCGTTGCCGACATCTACACTGTCGTCGCCGCCTATCACGCCGCCTAACCGGTCCGCTTCCCCGCCCTCTATCTCTCCTTATCTCCCTTCCCTCTCTATGTCTATCTGTCCCTCTCCCTCTCCCTCTCCCTCTCTCGCTCTACCCAGAATTCTCTCCCCCCCCCGACGCATCATTCACCGGCGGCGATAACCCCCCTCACTCTCTCATACCCACCCTCTCTACCCCCCCCCCCCCCCCCGTATACCCACACCCATTATGCTGTGTCGCCGCCACCACCGCCCGAGCACCACCTGTGCTTGGGCGATGACCGAAACCCTTACCCACCATATCCCCCACTCCCCCTCAACATATCCCAATCCCCCTCCCTATCTAACCCCCCTACTCGTTCAACTTCCCTATTTTCGAGCTAAATTTCGATTAGATTTTTTGAATGCCTGGTGATACTATTCTCCCTTTTTATTACAGGAACATTGTTCTCCTCAAGGAAGATTTGTATTTGGCAGCTTGGGGGATCACATTGGATTCGCAGCTTGACTCGTGTACGATTATTCTGCACTCGCATCGATGCTTGTGTCGGTACACTCTTTCCACTATTTACTTTACCTGTCGATGCACGTCGTCTGATTGCTTACACGATGCCCCCACGTCGAGTTAGGCCAAGGAACGACGATACCGACGCACCCTCCTCTAGGATGACACGCCGCCCCTGTTGTACACGCTCGCCCACACACGAGCAAAACATTGGTGAATCATCAATTCTGGCCCCTCAAACCATCCCCTCTCTTACCCCTCCCAACTGTCTGTATCTCAACGATGCAGCATATGGTGTTACCTTCAGGGACAATGAGCAGTGCAACCAATTCCTCGCCATGCTCCCCCTCGTAGGACAGGGGGCGGAAGCTCTCAGTAATCAGTTGAGCAGGACCTTCCCACTTTAATAGATCTCATTAGGCGTCATCGTCCCCCTCGACCCACGACATCAGCTTCCCCACTTTTGACACCTGATCCCCAGCAGCGGGACCCATCACCACCTCCTGAGGGTGGTGTCACTGTCTGATATAAATATCACACTTTTGCTCCTGTCCCTCCCTTATACTATTTAGTGCACATCTATCTTTTCGGGGCCCTAGTCTTACACAGCTTGGGGGAGGACCCATTTTGCATTTTGCACTTCTCCATCATTTTACATTTGTCCATATAGCATTTGCATCATATCATATTTTGTATTTTTTGCATCACTCCATGCATGTGCATCAGCACTTTTTCTTTTATTTACATAGTTTTAGTTTCCATTTACCTTTTCTATTTCTTATCCGCCCGCCCGCCTACCCTTCCCTCATTTACTGGCATACAAACGTGTTCTCAGCAGTGAGGACACTGCTGTGTTTAGCTTGGGGGATAAGCGCTATCGCCTTTTATTTTTATTTTTATATATTTTCTTTTATTTTACGCCTTTTTACTTTTATTTTCCACCCATTGTGTCCACCTTTTTCTTTTTCTCATTCAGCATCACGTTTTCCATATTTTTCCTTGCATGCATGCTTGCTTTTATTTTTTTTCACTTTCACCGCCTTTCTTTCCCCCTTTTGCTAGATTTGTTCCACATGATGATATCTCTTATAGTATTTAGTATGCTATTGTGATGCTTATTACTCTTGCCATGCTAGTTTGAGTATTTCGGTCTTTTGCTGCTTGTATGCTTGCATATATATTCTTTTGCCGACTTCTCTATATGAATGCATGAAATAATTTGAAACTGAATGTATGCAGTAGTATCTAGTATATGCTTGTTGGAAATGCACCAAGGTTCATGAATCATTAGAATATCTGAAGCATCTGCCTGTTGTCCTATTTCACTTCTTACTGCATGCATACTATAATTGTATGCTTTACCGCATGTCTTCATTATTTATTGAGTTGAATGAAAATATACATGCCTGCTTATGAGTTTAGTTAGAGTATTATCTTATTTAACCATTATGCACATCTTATGAGTGAACCGAGTGTTGTATCATTTCCTTCTCCACATATCTTTATAAATCTCTACATGTCATTTGGCTTCACCCCCTACAGCTACTTATACCGTATCCACTTCCCAAAAATCCCAAAAGAAAAGTTAGCCTCCAAAAAGCCAATAAAAGAGCCAAAATCAATATGTATAGTCTATTTTTTCCATCAAAAAAGGAAAAGAAAAGAAAAAAATCATTTCTTATATCCTATTTGCATGGAGCTACACATATACTTGGGAAAAAGCCAAAAATTCCATATTTCCATTCCTTAGATGCGATGCCTCAAGCTAAGCTTGGGGGGTGAACCATTTGACCATATGAGTGAGTATGACATTAGAGTGGAGTTGTGCACAATTGGGGATGTTTGATAATGCTTAAAGTTTATGAAAAACTGCTTGCTATGGAGATTTTTCCGGAGTTGAGATGAATATATGAATGTCATGATCCTTTCTATCCTCTTTTGCATGCCTGATATGAATCCTATATGCTTCGATTATATATATATATGATTGAAAAGTGCATCACCAACAATTTATATACTAGACTCGATGAATTGCAGGATGTTGATATGAATTGACTGCATGAATACTGAGAAATCCCTTTCTTTTTTCTTATATGCTTGCAAGTATTATTAAGCGAAAGATATGAAATTCATATTAGCATGTGATTTATTTCGAAGCATCGTGATATGTAGCTAAGGCTTGAGATCTGATCGAATATTCTAGCACACCCCTCCATCTTCTTTTGCCTTTTCTATTTCTTATTTTTATCGCCCGATTAGCCTAGTATTCGTCTTCCTCGAGGACGAGTAAGAGGTAAGCTTGGGGGATTTTGATGTGTCCATATTTTCCATGTTTTTACCGCATCATTTCATCTCATTTCATATCACATTCACCTTCGAAATCCATATTTTTAGATATTAATGCACTTCTAACGCCATATTCTAGTTTTTGCATAGATTTGTGGATTTTCGGTGATTTTGGAGCGAATTGGAGCTGATTCGAGACATGGACACATCCAGGGCATTCAGGGCCTCATTGGCAAGGCTCCATGGGAGTTCTCCGCAGTATAGAAGAAGATCAGAGGAGAAGAGGAGAAGCGAGCAAGAGAAATCCAGAAAAAGCCTCAGCCCAGTCAGTTTCCCAGGTGACTCGGGCCGAGTAGCTTACAGCTACTCAGCCAAGCTGACACACGGATGCAGTAGGAAACAGATACGAGGTGACTTGACCGAGCATCTAGGCAACTCGACCCGAGTTGACACCCCCTGCTACAGAAACAAGCGAGAAGCAGCGCGGCCAGCGAAGTGACTCGACCGAGCAGCCACCTGCTCGGTCGAGTAGGCAACGCGCCCTAGCGACATATGTGCCCAACTTTCAAGATTTCTGAGAATTATCTGTGGGGTCCCTACCCCTTGTACAAAAACAATTTTCCTTCAATGTTTTAGACATTAAGTGTTTTAGGGAGTAATTTTTATTAAGAGTGTTTAGTGTAAGCTTGAGATTTGGATCTAGGTTTTGATATTGATTAAAGAGTCGATTTTTATTGCATTTTCTGGCTTGGAATCAATTGGATTTTATTTCTTTGTGGCTTGCTATCGATCTACATCTATTTTGGTACTTATTCCTCACTTTTATATGTTTTTGATTACTAAGATGAATTCCAACCTAAAAAATCCAACCTTTCTTTATTTTCCCCACATTATGTGAGTAGTCCTATCTATGGCTAATGGATTAGCCCTAGGATTTTAGGAAAAAGATGTGAAGCTAGGATTTTTAGGTTGCATTGAACACAAAAAGGGGAGTATTTTGGTTGATCTAGCAAAATCCCTAGGAGAACTCGTACTGAGATCGTGCCCATGGTTTGTGGAATCGATTAGCTTAAGGAGTATCTTATGGATTTAATTAGGAAGTTAGTGGATTCAACCGAGGCTCGTGACTATGGCTCGCTCGTGCCTTGATGGGATCCACCGACGAACTATACCACTAATTGACGGCTACCGCCATTGCGTCAATAAGAGCCACCAAAATACCTCGAAGCTCTGACCTACGAGAGTGGGAGGAGTTGAGAGTATTTGAACCATGAGAGAGGTGAGATCATTGTAGATCCTTAGTGCACGTATTGTATGCATATATCCCGTGAGCAGGGTGAATACAGTATGTTAGATTCATGATGCCTTGACGCATGAATTCACTTCCTAGATGATACAATCCCCAATAAAACCAATGCAACGTAGAAGTCCTAACTTAGCATCGACCCCCCGACGGTCCTAGCAGTGAATCCTAATGCCATAGTCCTTTTATATTGATCAAACAATACCAACCAAACAATCATTCAAACCGACTGCTACCTCCTTCTGAGATTTAGAAATAACCTGATATTAATACACCGCTACTTTCCCTGTGGGATCGATATCTTTTATACTATAGCTTGACAATGTCCGTTTGCGTTCGTGAGACCAGAACTGATTCGTGGAAACCATTCAGTGCCTGGCATTAGTGACACTGCCAGGTGGCTATTAGGTGTTAGTTCCGGGTGCATCACATATCACATGCAAAAAGAGAGTATTATAAACTATAACAGACACTTGCATGTAGTCATTCTTAGAATAATCAAGTCAAATCGAATGAAAATTATAACAAAGACTTCTACACTATCGTGTAAGTGTGATTATTAAACATTAAAGTACATACGGAGAACTTTCAAGAAATTCAACCAAAACCAATCAACTTTTGCATGTAACATGATAACATCTTGGATTGATTTTTCCTATCTCATTGAAAATGAGTTCAAGTTACCACACCCAAAACATAGCCTATGAGGACTCTTAGATGTGGGGTGGCATTGCTTGACGAGTATAACACCAACGCTAAAGTTTACTCTTAAAGCTTATATTGGATACTCGTGGGTAGTGTCGTTGCCATGGATTTTATCCATTTTTCATACGGAGCTCTTTTCATTTCTATATATATATATATATATATATATATATATATATATATATATATATATATATATATATATATATATATATATTCTATAAAAGAGGACTTTTTTGAATTTTGTCCCAGTCATCAGTCCAGTCATATTGCTTTGTCCCAGTCATCAAGAACGGCCAGGATACACTCTGATGGAGGGCCAGGATGAAGCCACGTATTCATGGGTCCCGCAGTCAAGAGAGAGAGAGAAAAATTGTACCGCATCCACTCTTTCCAACGCACTAATCTCCTTCGTAGCAACTCGAAATTTGGGGGGGAAACACGAAATTTTGGGGGGAAAAGACCTCACAGATCGGTAAAAATTGGGCTTCTTCGTAGCAACTGAAGAAGAACTTCAAGCCTTGCAAACACACGCTTAGGCTTCTTCTGTAAACCCACGCTCGAAATTTTGGGGGGAAAGACCGCACAGATTGGCAGTTGAAGAAATCACGCCTTCTTCGCATTCTTGGAGAACACACGCTTCCCAGCAATTGAAGAAATTCAAGCCTTCTTTGCATTCTTGGAGAACCGTACCAAGTGGTCTTCATCCTTACGTATCAAAAAAAGACCTCTTCTATTTTTGGAGAAAGTTGTAACGGCTTTGCTCTGGAGGAAGAGCAGGTATGCAATTTGATTTTCTGTTTTTGGTGTTGGGTAATCTTCAAAATTTTGATTTTGTGTGTTGGGTAATCTTCAAAATTTGATTTTTGGGGTGGTTTGGATTGAGGTTTGAAGGTACGGCCTTGATCTGGGGGAAGAGCAGGTATGCTACTTGATCTTGAGGTTTAGATTCAATTAGGGTTTTCTTTCAAGCGATCATTCATATATTTTATTTTTAATCATTGTTTGAAACCGCAGGACCAAAAAGACAGCGACGAATCCAATGGCGAAGAGTTCATTCAAGTTGGAGCACCCTATCGGTTTGTGCCCTCTTCCCCAATTTTCGATGGAAGTTACTGATTTGTGACCATCTTGCTTGAGTCATATGTGAGAGATTAGGGTTTAGATCTTTTTATGTGCGATCTTTATTTACATGAGGTTTTTTGGTAAATTTTAATCGTTTGGATCAATGATTTGCATAACTTGAACTTTTGATAAATTTTTGTAGTCTGACTTTAAGAAGTTTATGAAATTTCTCTGTGTAATGAGATGAGATTGGATTATGATTTAAGGTTGATGAAACTTCTGCTAACTTGCTGATAAAGAGATCATCCATGAGCAAATTTCTGGATGATAAACTCTGTAAAGTGTAATATTTGGAATTTTTAGACCATAGATCCTCAATGTTTTCTGCAACGAGGGATTGGTTTTTAGTTAATCCTGAATGTCAATCTTCTTCTGCATCGACTCGGACCTCAAATTCTAGAAACTGGGTGTAAAGGGCAGTTTCAGGTTCTGCTGTTTGGGAAATGTAAACCATTTTTTGTGTTCAATAGTTTGAATGTTTAGTTTTTATATTTATGAATTTGAATGTAACACATCTTTTTTATTAACTTTGTTGAGATTACATCGAGTTTGCTGCTTCACTTCGCTTCCTCCACCTTCCGGTTAAATGTTTAAAAGCTGCTATATTTTTATGATAGATTGAAGCATTTTTTTAATTTTTTGTGATTTTTTGGTTGATTTTGGTTAGTTTGGATGAGTAGAAGCAGATACTTCCAGAGGGACTACAACTGGGAATGATAAAGGAGTATGAGGAGACAAGACGGTGTGCTGTCATAATGAGGAAGAGCTCTCTTGATCTTAGGGACAATTTTCGGAGGAATTTTGGAGAAAAATATCACATTGATACGAAAATGGAATACCTTTGAATTCATTGATGACAATTCTTTTATCCAGTTCTTATAATCACCTAGAGGTCTAAGTCTTTTACTTTTCTTGGATTAGCAGTGCAGTATTAGCTGAAAATGACAAAGTCTACTTCCAATGATACTCAAGAACAGATCCTTTCTCTTCGAACAGCTTATGCTACCATCCCAACCAATGTGAGGGTATAATTATTGTATTAAAAGTAGTTTATTTTTTTTATTGTAATAAACTTGAAAAGATTCAGAATTGTTACTATCATTACATCATCTTATTCCTAGCAATCAAATACGAAGAACCCACATCAAAAGACTCACTTTGCCATAGCCCATAGAGTGACGTGGATTATTGCTGTAAGGGCTTTGGTGCATGAGTACACATGATATATTTGCTTAAATTCCTCATAGACCATCTCTTTTTATTGAACTCTTAATTTAATTTCGCTTTCTTATATGAAGCCTCAAATATTCTTTGTTAGGGGTAGGACTCAAATAATAGAAATATGCTGAAGCTTTTTTTGTTAGTACCACTATTACTCGACAACATTGTAAGAACATTAGCTTCATTGTTAAGTAATTCATAGCCAGCAAACAATCTCCAAATACAAGGAAGATGAGTCAGATGACACATTCTTTGAATCATTAATTGCTGCTATAGTCAGGACTGCCATTTTGCATTTGCATTATTGATATCATAATAACATCCAAGCGAACGACGGCTGTCCAACGTCAATCCGTTCAACACGAAGGTCGAATTTGATTAGTTGCCTTATAATTATCGTTTATTTTATTTGTACAGAATTGGATTGAGAATTGGATTGAATATGAAGTTTGGTAGAATTGATCTAAGTAAATTGTTGCTAAGTTATCATAACATCTATGCGAATCCTTTGAATTGAGAGTTTAGTAAAGGATTGGTGAGCGAAGCCAAAAATGGTGTATTTTTAATTAATTTTTAGTTTGATTCATTTTGTTGGAATTTGGTTGTGCTATATAAAAACATGATATTGATTTGATGCTTCATTGATTATCGATCACTGCATATCTTCTTTGTCCAAACAGTTGGTTTCTTAAGCATTTTGTTCGCTATTCTCTCATTTGTATTTGCTTATTTTTTGGTGAAAAGTTTGTGCTTTAGCCATGCCAATTCATGGAGCTAATTCTACATCGCCTCGAAGCATCCCCAGTCATTACTACTGTCCCGATTCGGTAACATAATCTCCAATAAAGTTCCAACATTTTCCAAAAGTTTTAATGTTGATTGGTTGAGTTGTTTGATTATTTCTTTGCATTTTTTGGTTGGTAGACATTTAGCTAGGGGTTGAGGATGTCGAAGGAGTAGGCGGGACGATTCACACACGGAGTTTACTTACCTGTTTTGTGCCGAGCATTTTGATGTTGTTGGGTGATGTTGTCATGTTGACGAGAAGCATCATGTGGAAGTCAAAATGGGGTAATTTTTGGTGATTTTTAGTTTGCGATGACTACATGAAGTTGGAATTTGGCTGTGTTGTGTAAAAAAAGTATATTGATTTAGTTTATATAGCTATTCATCTAAATGCACCTATTTCAATGAGGACAGGTCTCTAGGTTCCCATTTTCTTTTATTTTGGTTACAAATATCTGAGTTTGTTCATATACCATAAAGATTTCTATTAATTAAAAAAATTGCATGATAAGCATAAAACTAGAATAACTGATCAAAATTTGATGTGCACGAACCATCAATATTAGATGAACATTCATACGACATTTCATGCACGAATTCAATAAACACACACTTGATCGTATATAATTTATACTCATGAATGCTCTGTTATTGTTTTCCAGGATAAACACCTAGGATCACTACTTTATTCTCATGAATGCTCAGTTTATTCTTATGGATAAACACTCAGGATCACTACTTTATTCTCATGAATGCTCAGCTTTTTCTCCATATATATTGTTTTAGTTTTTGCTCCGTTGGTTCCGATGATCAATTTTTTTGGCTATGCTCAAATCAAGCTGAAGGGATTTGATTCTTGATCGGAAAAATTCCCATGACTTGGTGAAATGGCAAAGAACATCTTACCTCGAGACGACGAAGGATATGTTGGGCATCCAAAAAGAAGGCCAAGGATTTTTTATTTTTGGAATTTTTTTGAACAAGTTAAAGATGCAAGAATTAAGTAAACCCTTCAATTTTTTTATTTAGGTGGTAGTTTTCCCATGTTGGGTCTTGGGACATGTTGGATTCGTAAATAAAAAACCCACATGGTTTTGCATTATGTGGATGTCTTCATTCATTCGTTTATTTCACATCTCATTGTTTTTGGAATTCAATGAATTGTGGTATCTCAATTGGTGAAACACGAGCTTATCGAGCCCATTTGCCAGGTGGTAATTAAACTGATGTTCTGAATCTTGGATCTTGGATCTTGGATTTCATCTCCAGGTAATAGATCTTGGATCTGGGATTTCATCTCCACTCCGATTTCATCTCCAGGTAATTAAATCTCATGTTAATTGATCTTCATTAATTGATTAGTGTAATTTTTTGGCCTGATGTTCTTCGTTTAGTGTAATTTTTTGACAGAACCTTAAAAGTTGCTTTTTGGAAGCTTTTTTCGGCTTCTCCTTCAGAAGCAAAAAAACTCCTCTTTTCTACCCTATTTTGGCATCTGCATGATATCTCCTTTCTCGAATTATCTAAACACTCTCATGCTTATTGTAATTTTATTCAAGCATTTTTAATTTAAATGTCTATTTTTTGATAAGTGTTATTAATTGATTAACCTGCATTTTTAACACTCTCATGCGAATCATCCCTTATTAATTTTATTCAAGTTATCTAAACACTCTGATGTTCTGCATTTTGCTCTGCAATTTTTGGCCTGCACTAGACTTTATGAAATCTTGGACATAGGCTTTGTTGTACGCAATTTGGATTATTTGTTGGCATGAATATTTGATAGATCATTTGATACAAGCTCTTTTTTGGCATGAATATTTGATTGTTTAATGCCAGATTTTTGTTGTTCCATCATTTAGCCACCTCTTGAGGATGATATGAACAAAAATATCTCAAATAATAAAGTGTATATGCTCACTCTTGATGTTCCAGCATTCAGCCGACAGTCTGTTAAGATCTGCTTTGTACTGTTAATTTTTCATATTCTTGGACTGTTAATTTTGGTTCATTTCTATTTTTTGTATTTGTCATTTAGGTTGCAGTAATCATGTGTACACAATCCTTTTTTTCATAGATCATTTGATAGATCATTTGTTGGCATGAATATTTCATAGCTCATTTGATACAAGCTCTTTGTTGGCATGAATATTTGAGTAGATTGTTTTCCAAACTTGCTAGGAATAATATACAAGCTCTTTTTTGGCACGAATATTTGATTGTTTAAAGTAGAACACACTGGAATAATACCAGACTTCTGTTTTTCCATCATTTAGCCCACTCTTGAGGATGAACAACTACTAGCTCATGTATAGTGTATTTTTTTGGAAGAACAACTGTCAGATGGGTTTCATTTCTATTACTGGGAATGAAAACAGAACTCTATCAATTGATTGGATATTATTGAAAACGTGAAAATTTGGTTGAGGTCATTATTGAGACTTTGTTGTTGCTTATGTTATTATCTCTGTCTTTGCTCTGTGACTTTGATTGGATATTTTGATACTTTATTGAGCATATTCTGATACTCTATCAGTTCAAACTCTCCCCAATAACAGAACTACCTTCAAATCAATAATTATGCCATGACGTGAAGATGAAACCAAACTATCTCGGTGAGAGCACCAAAGTGTGTTGTTTAGAGCTTGAATCTCAACTCGGTGAGAGCATCACAGGTTTTTATTGTTTTCTTTGTAAAATGATTATTTTGAACAAATGTCTATGCGCTTTACATGAGTATATGATTTCCTTTCAGGATAAAATTCTGGTTGGGGATGCTTGATGGATGCTACAGCCCTTATACTTGAAAGATATTTGTTCTGAGTTATCAAGATATTTGAAATTTGTTTAAGAATTTAAAATTTCCTGTCTGGATAAAATATCTTAAAAACATGAGTATATATGAGTGATTTGAAATTTGAAATTTGTTCAAGAGAAATTTCCTTTCAGGCTAAAATATCTTTACAACATGAGTATATGAGTGATTTGAAATTTGAAATTTGTTCAAGAAATTTATCAAGGTTTATTCAATACTTTTATCCTGTCAATAACATGTGATTTCAAAGATATTTGTTCAAGATCTTTGAAATTTGAAATTCTGGTTGAGGTATCAAGAACTTCTGGTATAAAGACTTTCCTGTCAGGATAAAATATCTTTAAAACATGAGTATATGAGTGATGCTAATCCCTCAGGATAAAATTCTGGTATAAGGGATGATTTACATGAGTATTTCAAATTGTTCAAGATGATTGTTCAAGATATTTGTTCAGGATAACATTTGACAACACACTTTGATGCTCAGGACAACACACTTTGGTGCTTTCAAATTTCCCATGTTTTGGATCATATTTGTTAAAACTGAACTCTTGGAGAATATGTGATTTGAGCATCAGGATTCTGGAGAATAACAAAACTGAACTCCAAATTGTGATGTATATCAAGTTGAAATAAGAGTTCAGTTTGATGCTTGGAGAATATATGAAATGAGAGTTCAGTTTTTGTGGGTTCAGATAAATTCTACATCACCATTCTTTTTAGAGTTTTTTCTTTCGTTCTCTCATTTTGGGTTGATTCTTTATGGGTTTGGATAAAGTCTACAACACCATTCATTTTGGAGTTTGTTCTTTATTTCTTTCATTTTTGTTCATTTGTTGATTTTTGGCACTAACTGAGAAATTTCGAATAGAGCTTGCCAAATTATCAAACACCCAAATCATGCAGGGCCTCAGGTGCAGTGCATGGCAAGTGTTAGATGCATTGCCTCTATGGTTTTTTTGTCTTCATACCGTTGTTATTGTTGTTATTGTTGTTGTTATTTGTGGTGGTGGTGTAGGATTGCTTCTCTGGATGAAGAGGTGTTCGATGCGCTCATATAGTCAAGGTGAGAGTAAACTTCAGTTTGTTTACAGAAATTTAGTGCTCACTAATCAATGTTGTTCTTTGCAATGAAGATCTCACTTAGCTATTTAGAGAAATTAATTTTGTGAAACTTAGAGTGGAGAGAAGAGATACCTTATTAAAGAGCCGAGAGACATTCACCTGGGTTTATGTTACTGAACAACTTTTTAGTGGTTTGGTTTCCATAAATTAAGTGTAAATTTTTTTCTACTTTGCCTCATCAATATTTCCCATGATTTAATGTGGATGCAAAACTAACAATGCATTTTTAGGACTCATGTTGTAGCCTCCATGCGTCAAAATACATTTTCAAGTTTACATGTGGTTTTAGGGGTATGTTTCCATGTGCAACACAACTACTGTTGTTCAGTGCTAGCACATTATGTTACAATATGAATGTTTTTATGACGCTTAGTTTTTGAATTGGCAACAACATGTAGTTCATCCATATCATGATTTACCCTAGCTATTCATATAGTAGTTCCAACTGCATTATGTTATTAGCATGAATGGAGTAGCCTTGCAAAGACAGTGCAATCCATTGCGCCACCACCAAGAGAAGAATCACATCTTTGTATAAGTTATTATGACATTTGCAGTGACTGATTAAACCCTCTTATTTTGAGAAGTGCAACTCACTCAAATGTTAACATTACTCAATATTGTCATTCATCCGGTCTATCGTGCAATAAAAAACGATCAATAGAAGAAAACTGTGGCATGGTATAGCATACAAATTTTTTGGCATGTTAGAGGATATAACTAAACTATTTTTATTTTCATGTGTATACTGGGCATTGCATTATATATTATTAGCATGTCCTATGGATCCTCAGAGTATTTTTTATTTTCAGTGATGTTTGTAATATTATGAAAGTTTTTGTATGCTTTGCATTGCACAATATATTATTGTCATGTTCTTCTTTTGCTGTAATGACTTGCAATATGTTGCACTAATTTTGACAACATATGTCAGAAAAGTTTCCCAAATTTTTGGAGAAGGATGGGTTGTTCAAGATTTTGGAAACTGAAGGCTTTACCTCCTGTAATGTGTCCTCAAAATCCCACATCGCAACAAGAAGAAGTATCAGGTTAGCTATTAAAGACTGAATTTGCCAGAATCAAATTATGAATGGTAACAAGTTCCGGGCAACAATGGAACAATTAATTCTTTCATCCATATCGTGCGAGTATAAGAAGGCCAACTGAAGAGTCACCGGATGCATGTCTTTCATTTTAAGCTATGTAATCTCATTGCCTTTCCTCATGGCGTCTATCAGTGGCCCCATAGAAGCATATTTTACTAGGTTCTTCATGTCTTATCCTGAGTACCCTGAAATTTCATATGATTCACAATTAGAATGACAAGTGATAAATGGAAAATGATATCAACTTCCAAATATATGGGTTAAGCATGTTCACGTTTTCTAATTGTTATTCGACCAGCTAATGGTGTACAGTTAGTACCGCACTGGACACTGGCTGTGTGGTATGTTGGAAAAGAGTATGTTGATTCATTCATTCCACATATCATTCATTCATTGCTAACATGCACAGGTTATGATTCTAAGAGTTACATTTATCATGCTTGGCTTTTGTCGTGCTATGATCCAATGTAGCAAGTTCTAACCTGACTTTGATTCAAAAGTTCTAACCTGACTTGGATTCTTTGTAACGGCTATAATCCAGAGATTTGTGGCGGGGGTGCAAAAGGCGAAGGCTTTTATTTGGGCATTGAGCTTAGACTTCTAAATAAAGGGTTATAAAGGATTTCCTATTGTCTGATCTCTTTCTCTTCAGTTCAGATAATCTTTTGTTCCATTATTTTACAAGTTCTTTTACATTATAAAAAGAAGGTTTAACTCATTCAGTTTAATTAATTAGCTTCAAGTACACCAGAATTTGAACTGAAGGTTGATGCGTGAGCTGAGCATTTGACAATCATGGCAAGCTAATAATTCCTTGCTTGGGACCAGATGAGTTAGTTCATGTGAGTTTGTATGTTCACCCATAAGAATAAATTTTTGAATTTTACTTCCAGAATATTAGCCATGCCTACAAAAGTCTGCATTTTCGTGATGCTGTCCAGAAAAAAATAACAGGGATTATTTTGTACTTATCTTGAATGCCTCTGTTGCTCCACCAACTCAAAATTGAATGTTGTTTGCTGCTAATTATTTTGTACTTATTTTTAAGGGATTCTCTGTTGCTAATTGAATGTTCAGGTGGCCAATGAGAATTTTGTACTTACCTTGATTTCTCCACCAACTCAAAATTAACAAAGATTTGGGGAAGGCGCCTGTATCAATTAAAGATGCGATTTTTTATCAAGGAACTTCCTTCTTCTAAAGGTACGATTTTTTAAAAATAAATTATGATTTGGATTAATTAATCATCAATCAGTCCTTATAAAAAGATCCTTTGCTTTATTATATGGAAACTAGCTTCATACTATCTTTGAGCTAGCTGCTTTGTTGTAAACAATATCCACCTAATTGTAGTGAGATGTTACATGATACACTTCATTCTACTTCCAGGTTATTCAATGGGTCTCAAATCCCACTCAATTATGATTTTGGGTTTAACTTTGAGATCTAAACCAAAAAGTATATCATGGCAGCCTGATCGGGCTTACAGGTTTTTGGATACCATTAACAAGCCTAAAGATATGAGGCATTGTTTATGCATAATATGAACTATCTCACTTCAACAACTGCACTTATCGATAACATACGAATGCTCCATTTTTCATTTGATATGGATCAGTTCTCACCGCAAAGTGCTTGGTAAATGTATCCTGATTCCAGCTCCACTGTGGTAATCAAATCATCCTCCTTTATTACCAAAAATATGAAGGAAAGCAACAGGCTAAGGTCCTGATTCCAGAAAAGCACTAGGAGCTTCAAGATTCACATCCTAAGATCCTGATATCGGGCTTACTTTCTTAAAGATGTTAGCTTCTGGCCTTATTATTTATTCTTATCCTGATTCCAGAAAAGCACTAGGAGATTCAAGATTCACAGGCTAAGATCAAGGTAGCATGATGGTTTTAAAGTTTAATCTGTAAATTCATTTGTGAGGAGCCATTTCCCCTTACAAATTCACCATTATAATCAAAGAATTTCTATTTTTAATTCAAATTTATTAATATATTAAGTTCCAATTTGATATGGCCGTCTACTTGATGTTCTGAGAATTTTCATGCATTTATTTCAGAAATGGATGAATATTCAGCCTATAGGAGAAAGGATCCAGGTGACAGACATTCATTGTGAGAAATTTTTTAATTTTCTTTCTGTGTATTGATGAAGTTTTGTAATAAGCACCATTTTTTCCAAGATTTGGATCAAACACAGTTAGAATTGTTGTCTAGGATTAAAGGATGGAAATGTGATAAATTAAAAGAGTTTTTTGTCAATAATCTGGTGATATGGCACTTGGGCCAAATGGTTTTAATGACATTTTCCTTTGTGAGGAAGCATATGAAAGCGGTGGCTTATTGCTTTTCCAGTTCAGTTTTTCAAATCATATTTGGAACTTGACAAGGCTAAAACCAGGCATCATTGTGATCTCAAATGGTAATTAATGGAAGTACCATTATCAGGTTACCTCCCATCCCTTTTCCATTAAGAAATTCGATATTTTTTGGTATTGATGTCTTCTTTCATTTGTACTATTTTCAATCCCTTGCTCTCTATTTGCAGATATCTCCCGACCAAGTAAAATATAGAGAAATGGAGGCTCGAAAGGAAAATGAGGGAAACGCTGATGAGAATAATCCAGAGCAGATCAGAGTTGAAGGATTCAAGCTATGGGAACGATCTACTTGGCTTAATGATGTAATCGGCTCTGGAGCAAGAGGGCATGTGGCTGTGCACGGATATTGAACATCACAAAATTATTAATTAGTTATTAGCACATCAGAAAATTATGTTTGTGCAAATTATTAATTTAACTATGTTGATAAATAACACGGTTATTGAACATTGTTTTTGGGTTTTTGACTGTTCAATTGCTTATTCTCTTTTGTTTTGCTTTCCATTGGCTCTATCTCTTCTCTTTTTAAAAAAGGTGACAATGGTGGTGTGTGCCGTGCACGTGTTAATGCATGTTTGTGATTCTTTCATGTACAGATTTTGGCTTTGTGGCATGTAGATGTGTCCAAGTTTGGTTAATTTCTTTACATATAATATTTTAATGGTTTTAGTTATGGTTATTTTTATTTTATTTGATACTTGCACTCAATATCTCCCTTCGACGTCGATGTAACTTCTGTCAAGTGAGATTTTCCTCGAAATAACTCATGATTTTTCAAAAAATAATTATAATTAATTCCTGAACATTAATCGGAATGGTTCATAGAACGATTCATTTCCATCTAATTTGAGTGCAACATAAGATTTCTGTTCTTATTGTAGGTTTCTAACACACATCATGTTTCTGGGAATATGATTTGCACGGGTCAGATTATCCATAATATTACAATATATGTTTAGTATGTCTAATAGGATTCATAAATATCTATTATAATATCGAAAATAGTGTTACCTTTGTTTCTCTTTAATATTTTTATTATTATATATTTAGTGAGTGATAACGGTTTTTTTCAAACAAAATCATTAAAAAGAAGTAAAACGCCTGCTAAATTTTTTTTACTCATTTGTTGTTTCGCGCCAAATGCACCCGCGTCGAATTTGTTGTTCTACGCCGAATTTGTTGTTCCGAGCCGAATGTGCCCACGCCAAAGGCGTCCGTGCCGCTAAATATTTTTACGCTAATTTATTGTTCTTTTAAATTTTAGGCTAAATTTTTATACGCTAATTTGTTGTTTCACGTCAAAGACGCTCGCGCCGAATTTTTTGTTCTACACCGAATTATTTGTTCCGGTTCGAAGGCGTCTGTGCCGCTAAATATTTTTACGCCTATTTGTTCTTTTAAATTTTGGCTGCGGAAATAATTTTTTGGGGAACAAAGATTTCGCGGGAGGAAATCTTAAACGCCGAAGTCGCATGCTAAATTTTTTAAACTAATTTGGTGTTCCACGCTGAAGGCGCTCGCGTCGAAGTTGTTGTTCAACGTCGAATTTATTGTCTACGCCAAAGGCGACCATGTCGCTAAATATTTTTATGTTAATTTGATGTTCTTTTAACTTTTGGACCTGGAATAATTTTTTTTGGAACAAAGATTTTACGGGTGAAAATGTTAAATGAACCGTGCCCGCGGGCACGGGTTATGACTAGTATATATATATGGAAGAATAGTGAGCTTCTATATTAATATCGCAAATGTACAAAAAATACATATGGCAGTGCTCAGGGAGAGGGGGGTGAAGGAATGGGGAGCGGGCACAAGCGCCGTCACCCACTACCAGCAAACTCCCTCGCCCTTTACCTACCCAAAATAGAAAACAAAGCTAGTACATGGACTAGCAAGTCCTCCTAACCAGCATCTCTAAAATCCCAATTTTCCATAGCTTGCTTTGCCTCTTGGGTATTGGCGTCAAGTTGATGGAGAATATCTCTAGTGGCCGCCGCTATTTCTTCAAACAACACTGTGTTTGGTTTCTTGATACCTTCGAACACCCTTTTATTCCTTTCCTTCCAGATGTGCCAAACCACAACTGATAGAACTGTACTTGCCAATATAACAATAGTCTCATTCTTCCCAAATCTAGACACGAAGTAATCTCCAACTTTGGCTAAAAGTGGTACAATAGGGTCCAACACCCCAACTTTGAGAAGACTCCTACGAAGAATGTATTGTGTGTAATTGCATTCAAAAAATAGATGAACAGTAGTTTCAGCATTCGTCCCTTCACACAGCACACATCCGGTCTCAATTTGAGGATTCCATTTGTGGAAAACGTCTTTAGTTGCCAATTTTCCAAGGAAATCTCTTAATAAGGTGATACTCATGTTGGGGGCGTTAAATTTAGACCATACCAGCGATGAGTAAGCAAACGTCGACCGCCTTTGACGAGTTCCCTCCCAGGCCACTGTGAAAGAGAAATCTCCCTTTGCCGCCCAGCACCATTCATCATTGCCCGATGATAGAGTGACATTCTGAACCAATGGCCGGATGTGTGAAATGGTTGGATCATTGGACCAGCCGCCAGTTGCAAGCCAATAATCGCTGACCCGCCTAGTAGTAATCTCAGTTGGAATGTCATGTATATCAGCCAATGGCCCTCAAGGGAGCCAATTGTCTTTCCAAAACAAAGTAGATTTGCCATCCCGTACAATCCTCTTGATGAGGTGTTTAGAAAAAGATCTACTCTGTAGCATAAACTTCCAGGTACCAGAGTGGGTTGCTCACCCCTTAGCCGAAAAAAATTGGGATATATCTTTGTAGTTGGAGCGCATGTAGTTTGCCCATAGCCCCTCAGTGGATAATAGCCGCCATGTAAGTCTCACCCCAGCCGCCATATTCATATCCTTTAGCAGTCTCAATCCCACCCCTCCCTCCTCCTTGGGAGTGCAGATGTCCTTCCAAGCCCAAATGCACGAAGATCCACAGATGAATTTCCTACAAGCAGATGTAATAATCCGGAGAATAGCTTTAGGAATACGATATACCTGTAGCCAGAAATTAATCATGCCATATATGACTGTTCTGACAAGCTCGATGCGACCTGCTTTAGATAATAAACTTGATGTCCAGCCCATTAGCCTCTTATTACATTTGTCAATCAGTCTCCCAAACATAGATGATTTTGGATATTTTGTAGATAGGGGCAGCCCCAGGTAGGTGGTGAAAGCAGTGGCAACCTTAATCCCCAGCACATTGGCTAATGCCATAGGCTCTTTAGTTCCTTTACTGAAGATTGCAATACTTTTATCCCAGTTAATCATCAATCCGGTAAAATTTAAAAAATCTTCAAGCAGTGATTTCAACCCAGTAAAAGATAGCGTATTCGCCCTGCAGAATAATAGAAGGTCATCTGCAAAAAGCGAATGTGATATGGATCCACAGCGTCTCATGGGATGGATAGTTCCAGAAATAAGGGACTTTTCAATAAGTAGTGAGAATGCCTCCATAGTAATAACAAAAAGATATGGGGAGAGGGGGTCCCCCTGCCTGAGACCTCTGTTACCTTTAAAGTATCCTACTGGAGAACCATTGACCATAACGGAGAAGGTAGGTGTAGAAATGCACTCAGTAATCCGATAGATAAATTTCCTTGGAAATCCCATGCGATGCAAGCTGTAATACACAAATTCCCGATTTACACTGTCAAATGCCTTGCGAAGATCTAACTTTAGGCAAGCTCTAGAGCCCATTTGGTTGCTGAAATCACGAATTTGTTCATGGGCTAGTAGAGCACTATCTGAAAGTAGTCCACCCTTCAAGAAAGCCGACTGGTTAGGAGAAATAAGTTCCTGCACCACAAACTTGAGCCTGTTGCAGATGATTTTATCCAAGGTAAGACATATCATATCGCTTAGATTTTCAGTTATTTTTCATCGTACATTCACTTTCCAATATTTCATAAAAAATATCTCCAAATGTACAACAACATTTAATAGTGGAAGTGGAAGTGTAGGTGTAGAAATTGAATATTCTAATTATTGAACTTGTCATGGTTATTTAGAAAATCAAACATTCACATGTAGCTATAACAATAATACATCAATTTCTACATGGATATGGATCTCATTCATTAATACCAGTTTAATGATTCAAAAGAAAGATACACATTAAGCACCATTTTTTTTCTTTTTGTATTTTTCATTTTTTTTGTTTATCATGAACTAAAGCATCCTAACAAATGAACTAGCACACAAACAAATGAACTAGCACACGAACAAAAATAAATTAAGCACACAAAAAGCTATGAAGGTATTCAGTATGCTCAAAGAAGAAACCATACCTTCGCGTTGTCGTTTGGCTAAGAAAATTTTTAATGAAATGCGACGTCCAATCCATAGTTCCTAGCCACTCCATCTTACCGACACAGAAGATGATATGTGTGACCTTGGAATCCAACAAGGTCCACTCATGTTAGTCAATAAATTTTTAATAACCCATATTTGCTTGAATTTAATGTTCTTGTTCATATATTTGCAATAATAAGAGGTATGACCAACACAACCGCATGTAAAGCACTTTGCATGAATATTTCTGGCTATTATTGTCTCAATGTAAACTTTTTTATATTTTGACTTTTCAACATGTTTCAAATCATATCCAAGTCCTCGCCTATTATTTCCATATATTTGGTTTTCAAGAATTATATCCAAAGATTGTTTCCCCCACACCAAATTTCTTTATGGTCAGTTCTAGATTCGTGACTTTAGATTTTAAATACATATTTTCGTTCACAAGCAAAGTGCATTTACTAATGAAAGCCTTCTTATTTTGATCTGCATTCTTTTTCATATTTTCAGCTTTCTTGTTAGAATCAATCATTTTTCCTTTAAGCTAATTTTTAGCATGCACATCTTTTCAATAAGCTCTTTATTTTCAGTTTCTAGTTTAATCAATTTTTCTTTATGCTTGTTATTTTCTTTTAATAAAATAGGACACTTAAGGCATTCACGTTTATTATGCATGCTAGATTTTTCTATTTTTAACAGATTAATGGTAGAATTACATGCAACAATTATATCTTTCATTTTATTAACTTTTTAAACATGTCAAAATTTTCTTGTTGCTGTTCAAAGTAAGAATTTTTTAAGCAATCTACCGTAAATTCTAAATCTTTAATTTCATCTTGCATTCCTTTACAAATTGTCAGAAGTTCAATTTTAGTGCAAGATTTTTCCTCATCATGCTTTCCCATCAAGCAAAGGGATGCATGAGCAGTCTCCTCCTGAGTCTCATCCTCGCTATCATCGTCCCACGTTACTGTCAAAGATTTTCCTTTCTTTTCCGTAGTGTTATTCTTTCCTTGTGGGCAATTCCTCATAAAGTGTCCCTGCTTCCTGCATTTAAAAAATTGAATTTTATCAGTAGTATTCTGTTCAGAGTTAATTCTAGTAGGATTAAATTTGTTAGAGCGATTAAACCTTTGTACCATTTCAGCTCTTCCTTGGTTAGTCTTGATGTATCTTCTGAAACCTTTGACCATCAGTGCTTACTCCTCATCAAGATAATCATCGTCATCTTCCTTAGCTTGAAGAGCTAATGGTTTGGGAGCCTTGGTCTCTGTTTCTCTCTTAATTCTATACTTTACAGCTCAAGCTCATGTGACATCAAGTTACCTATCAAGTCTTCCAATCTCATCTTTGATAGATCATTGGCTTCCTGAATGGCTGTGATGTTGGGACAGAAGGAGCTTGGCAACACCCTCAAGATCTTCCTTATTTGCTCCAGACTTGAGTATGGATTTCCAAGAGAGCTAGACTTATAGACAATGTCTGTGAACCTTGCAAACATCTCCTTGATGGACTCTGATGGAAGCATGAGGAAGCTTTCATATTTTGTGCTGAGCAAAGCAAGTCTGGACTCCTTCACCTGTGATGTTCCCTCATGTGTCACCTCAAGCGTGTTCCAAATTTCCTGCGCAGTTTGACATTGAGAGATACGTTTAAACTCAGCTTTATCTAAAGAGCAAATAAGTGCATTCATAGCTCTACCATTTAGAGAAGAACATTTTTATCAGCATCATCCCTTTTTTGTTTTGGTTTTAGAATTTCAGTATCTTCAATTTAATAGTGGGGGGTTCATATCGTTTTTCAACAAAATCCCACACATCATATTCAACAGACACTAAATAAATTCTCAATCTAGTTTTCCAGTAAGCAAAACCAGCGCCATTAAATTTTGGGGGTCTAACTGTAGACTGGCCTTCAACAAAAACTGAATCAGATATATTCATGGTTATCTAGACTAGATCCTCTTACCTTCTTTGATACTACTTGTTGTATCTGTATCTAAGCCTAAAGGGGGGTGAATATGCCAATAAAAATTCTTCGAGAACACATGCAGTTATCAGTAAAAATAATCAGATGCACAGAAAATAAAGACAATCACAGAGTGCAAAGATAGATTTGTCCTGGTTCGGTCGCACCAACGTCCTACTCCAGCCCCAAAGTAGATACTAGCATTAATATGTCAAGGGTACAACTAACACCATACGAGAACCGAATTTATGCTCATCAAGTTCGTACCGCACTCCCCAAAGTGTCCAACACTATTAATCTAGTAAATGATCTCTCTTGACTAGCACCTACTAGTCAAGACCCTCTTATCTAGCACCGACTAGACAAGACCCAAAAAGAATGAATAAGTGACCTACAAAGATCAACACACCAATACACGAATATAAAATAAATATAGAGTTCAGAAGAGCTCAGTTCGTGTAGATGTTGTCGTCTCTGTCGTTTAGCGCTGGTCTGACCTGATCTGACAAGATGTAGTCATCTATCCCAAGTCATGTCTCCTCCAATATGTTGCGGCCTCCTTCTTTGGCTTTTAAGCTTGCTGCTATGGAGGAGAAGGCTATGCAACTTGCGGCCTTGGATGTGAGAAGTCACTTGAAGCTTGTGGCCTTGTTGATGTTGAAGGAGATGGGGACTTGCGGCCTTGGGAGGTGAACCCCTTCTATGTTGCAGCAAGGATGAGGAGCTAAGCTTGATATTGCAGCAATGGAGATGAAGGACCTTTGCTTGGCTTGCGGTAATGGAGTTGATGACTTGCGGTAGGAGTTTGCACCATCTTGATGTGTTGCGGCCTTAGGAGAGGATGGAGCTTCTTTGCTTGCGGTATTATAGATGAAACCCTTGAAGAGTTGCGGTAATGGTGGATCTCTTGATGCAATGGAGGAGGATGGAGCCCTTGTATATGTTATGGCCTTAGGAGGTTGAATCCCTTGGCATCTTACACAATGAGAAGATGAACTTGAAGCTTTGAAGAACTTGCGTAATGAGAAGACGAAGCTTGTAGCACTTGCCGCAAGGAGGGGCTCTTGAATTATTGCGATAATGTAGGAGGAGATGGAGTCTTGTGCAATGGAAGATGAAGATCGAACCCCGTGAGAAAACTTGCGGCCTTGTTGATGGTGAAGATGGAGGCTTTTTGTTGGCTGCACCATTTTGTTTTGTTGTAGCTGATTGAATCTCTTCTCTTTTGAAGAGGGGTTTATATAGGAGAAGGAGAAGATCGTTGGCTCATGTAGAATCCCATAGAACTAGGATATAGGATGGAATCCTGACTTGTATAGTGTTTGAACTAATCATATGGAAGATCTCTTCTAATCATAATAGAATATGGAGTTTGAATTTGGATTGCAATAGGATTTGAATTTGATTGGCAATAGGATTTGAATTGGATCTCATTTAATCACAAATTGATTTGCATGAGATTTGGTTCAATCACTTTTGATATGAATGAGATCTCTCCATATCTCTCCATCTTTGACCATGCCTTCATATGTGTAGTAAGGATTTGGTTCGACCACTTTTGATGTGAATGGGATCTCTCCTTATCTCTCCATCTTTGACCAAGTCTTCATTTGTGTAGCAATTTTCTCCATCTCTTTGACTAGGTCATCCTTTGAGTATTTACGAGTTTGCAACTCCTAAAAAACACTTAGCGCACACATCAAATTGTTCACACATGTTTGTTATCATCAAACACAAATTCATCGATCGTTGTATCCAACTACACATTGTATCCAATAATGTAGAGCACTCGGTCAGCAATGGATCAACAAGCAAAGGTCTTGCAGCAACGGAGGATTACGGCAAGAAAGATGGCAGCACATGGAGCAAAGGACATTGTCGGTAGTTGCCTAAAGAAACCAATGTGCTGATGTTGATGTCGGCCCTTGAAGATGCTAAAGTTGCTCCGTGTGAGGTGGTTGATGCAACGACAGCAGGGGTTTATCTCACCAACAACTAGCAGGGTGTTACGGCAACAAGGAGGAAGTTGGCAGCCGATAGAAAAATGATGAAGACGTGGAAGACGTTGCTTGCGGTAGAACTTTGGTTTTGCTTTTTAGATGAAGGATGCGGATGTGCTTGGAGATGGCTTGTGGATGTTACGACAAGAGAGCTTGGAGTAAGACCTTTGCTTGGCTGTGCTTTGAAGCTTGAAGAACTCACGGTGGCAGGATTAGGGAGCAAAGGGTTGTCACGGCAATGAAGGACTTTGCCTTAGGTTAGTTGTGATATTTGGAGTTTCATGAAGCCCCTTGGATTCTTGGAGAATTAATTTCGACAGAGAACTGGGTTTTCTTTTTAATCTCCATCTGGCCATGTACTTTGCTTAAGGACTTGTCAATGGAAAGTTGCAGACTTTGAAAAAGAAAAGTTTTGAAGACGGAGACTAAGAGATCTTGCAGCAAAGGATAAGTTGGCTTGTGGATGCTTGATATGCTTGTGGCTTGTGGCAAAGATTAAATCTTGAAAATAGATTGAAGAGGCAGTATATTTTCAGTTTCTCAATGATATAGGTTTTTGAACTTGGCCGTGAGATGATTCTCTGTGAAAAAAACTTGAGACTCTGTGAAGGGGATATGGAGTTTTTGAGTAATGGAGATGCCCCATTTTTGCTTAGAGACCTTGCAGCAATGGACAGGTTTTCTTGGAGATACACGTGCGGCAAGGGGAGTGGAATTGCTATGGTTTATACAATGATGGCTGGCCTCTTTTTTCCTCCTCTTGGTAGGGGTTTATATATAGGAGTATGTGGAGAGAAGTTTGGCTCAAGGAAAATCCCTTGATAATAGGAAGGCTCAGGGCAAATCCCTTGATAATAGGAATTTGATTGTGATATTTAATAGGATTTGAATTTTGTATGGGATTTGAAAAAATAAAAATTGAATTTGGTTTTGATTTGATTTTCGATTTAAAACACGTTCCTTATCCCTCCATCAATTGACCAAGTCCACCTTGATTATGAATTCCTTATCTCTCCATCAATTTGACCAACTCCACCTTGAGTATTCACAAGCTTGTCACCTTCTATGTTCTTCCCAATATTTACATCATTGCCACTCCTGAAACACTTAGCAAACACATCAGAAACGTTCACACAAGTTTGTTATCATCAAACACGAAGTCACCGATCGTTGTATCCAACAATGGGTTTATAGAGTGGTGGTCAGGATTTGACTACAGTAGCATTTAGTCAGTGGTGTAACCCGAATTTTTTTGCCCTGGGTGAAAAAAAGACGCTGTAAAGAATATATTTTTTAAAAATATTCATTGGTCATTAGTGAAGTCTTATTAGTCGACTAGTGAAATCTTATTTGTCGACTAGTGAAGTCTTATTAGTCGCCTAATAGCTCAAAATTGGATAGTTTAATTCAGATATGCTTGTCGACTAAAGCCATATATTGGTCAACTAGTATGCTTCTAAAAACCTTGTTTAGAGAAGAAAACCTCGGGTTTCGTCTTGGTATGTGTTGCATCATTGGACCGTCTCTCGAGGGATTCGTTCAGTGGGTAATCAAATCCCACAAAGCCCAAAAAAGAAGCCCGAAGCAGACTCAGTCAAAGCCCACGTGCCATTTGCCCGTTGCACTTCCACCCATCAAACGTGGGGTTGAAGGAAGATTATAAATAGCGGGGACGTGTGTGATGGTTACCCCTATTAAAGGGGGAGGATCGTGACGCCATAATTGGTGACCGTTGTCCTTCCAACGTTACTGAAGAGACCTCGAGGGTTTATAAATACATCTGAGATGAACAGAACAAGGGAGGTACAAGATTCGACACTCTGACATTCGATACTCCACTTATTATTTTCTTCCTCCAAATAGCTCGTGATGCTTGACTCCAGACGGGCCTCCGTGGGTCGATCTCGACAGCTCCGAGCTCTCTCCCTTTTAAGTTCCCATACTAACTTAAGCATCAGAGGGGATTTGGGTCGGGACCCAGATCCGACCCCCCTAACGTTCCTATGTGATACATGAAGCTCATGGAGTGATTCAACAAGAGGGTCGTATCTCTATCGACGTTCATTTAAGACTCGACCTACTCAGAGGGTCGATCGATCGTCAGCCACTAATTCCTGACACAAACGACACCTGTTCTACTAACCAGGGTCCCACACAATCAGTTGCCGAGACTCCACCTCGACAGAAGAGTCTACGTAAGCCTCGACACAGTTAACGCCATTTTTGGCCTTACCAGTTGGCAATGTCTGTGGGAAACATTAGTCGACATCCCGAAGCATCACACCAGCAATGTCGGCTGGACCCAGCAAACCCAAACCAAACCTTGGTCTAAATGAGAACCAAAACATGAACAACGTTCCAGTCAAGGATGTTGCAGAATCTGCATCTTCATCAAATGGAGCCAGAGTACCTAAAGTTTCTCAGCAACAATTCGACCAATTTGTCGAGAAGGTCGAAAAAAGCATCAGGGTATTGACCGCCGTAGTATAGCAAAGCATTGGGTGCCCGCCACTAGCAAATGAGCTACCACCGCCTTCAAATCCAACACCTGCGAGGGAAATTGTCCATTATAGGGATCTTAGAGATCCAAGGGCAGATCGACAGGAGAATGCACCTCTCAATACAACTCCTATATCACATCGAAATGGGGAGATGGGAATAACAACCGTGCATTCGGGCACCAGGGAGGTCCTAGTCCATCCAACAATGGACGGGCCGCCTGTAGCATCCTCGAGCAGGTAACTGACCAAGTCACTCAGGGCCCTAACCCCCCTGATTTTGTAAGCAGCAATGAGAGGAGGGAGGTGGAGGAAACCCTAACCATTCCTCCGCTACTACTCACCTGTAAGGTGGAGGTGGGCGAACCCGACTTATCATTCCCACCAATCTGCAAACCCCACTGGAGGAGAACATCACATCTACTCTGTTCCTCCTAAAGTTTAAACTACCTCACCTACTGATGTACGACGGCAGGGGTGATCCTTGAGAGCACGTCTGTAGATACCAAAACGTTACGCTACTTCACGGAGCTGACGAACCATACCTTTGCCAAGCTTTCCACACCACTCTCATCAAAGCGGCAGATGGGTGGTACAACTGGTTACCTGATGACTGCATCGGGTCTTTTGGGGAGTTGTCTGACCTGTTTTGTAGGTAATTCATTGCAGGACGATGCCCCAAAAGAAAATCTCCACATCTTTTCTCTTTGAAGCATAGAGAGAAGGAGTCGATCCGATCCCTCGTTTGATGATTCAACGACGAAAGACTCGAGGTGAAAGATACCCCAGACGTGATGGTCATTACAGCTTTTGTCCAGGCAGTCCGAGATGAACACCTTCTGAGAACCCTCCACCAGTTTCACCGAATAACTTGGTGGAGTTGAACAACAAAACTAATCGTTTCATAGTCTCAGAAGAGGCAATTGAATCTGTGGAAAACGGCACTCCTACTCATTAAAGAGAAGCAAAACGAGAAATGCAACCCCAAGGAACCCCTCGTTAAGAGCCTCGAATAAGCAACGGAGGGAAAGGAACCCTCGGAGCAAGGAACGCCCTGCCAGAGCAAATGCCCCCAAGGCAGAAGTCCTATCATACGCTCCGCGAGAAGAGCTCGCCAATGAACCTGTTAAGAAAAAGAGTTAAGAGAAAAGGGATGACCTCAAATTCTGTAAGTACCACAACGACTACGGGCACGAAACCGATGATTGTTGGACACTAAAGAGGGAGAACGAGGCGCTAGTCAAGCGTGGTCATCCCAAGAGACCCGGTGAAGACCAGCCAGGCAAAGAAGGGACATCCTAGCAGAAAGGCAAAGGGCCAATGTCTAGGTCACCTACCACTAAAGTGGTCGACTAGCAAGCTTCAAGACCAGAATCAAATAAGAGCTATTTGAAAATAGCCACGAGTGATATCAAAACGCTTGTACGCTTTTTTCTTCCATATCAAAGCATTTATTTCATAATAATAAAGTCCGTCTTTTCCATTCGAAAATGTCTCTGTTGACCATGGCACTCATGAATTATGTTAGAGTTTCACCATTTAAATACTTAGTTAAACTCGAGGAGCATACTAATTACGAGGATACACCCCTTGGTAGGAATTTAAAAAGACGGTGCTCATTCCAATTCATATTGTCTCAATAAAAGCAGACTTAGACCATATCATGTCGTTAGCCTTAAGACGAAGGGGCTACCCCTTGCTGCTGAATGACCATAAAGTGTCGTCAGCTGTAAGATGAAGGGGACACCCCCTCGTAACAGAATAACCCCACCATATCGTCAGTAGTAAGATGAAGGGGACACCCCTTCACAACTGAACGACCCTCTTGTGTCGTCAGCAGTAGGACGACGGGGCCATCCCCTCGCAACTAAATGACCCTATCGTGTCGTCAGACGTAAGACGATGGGGCTACCCCCATGCAACTAAACGACCATATCATTTCGTTAGCCATAAGACGAAGGGCCATCCCTTCGCAACTGAACGACCCTAACATGTCTTCAGCAATAAGACAAAGGGGCCACCCCCTCGCAGCTGAACGACAATATCGTGTTGTCAGTCGTAAGACGAAGGGGACACCCCCTTTGCAATTGAACGACCCATCCGTGTCGTTAGCCGTTAGACAAAGCGACACCTCCTTCACAACTGAACGACCCATCCGTGTCGTCAGCCGTTAGACGAAGCGACACCTCCTTCACAACTGAACGACCCATCCATGTCGTCAGCCGTTAGACGAAGCGACACCTCATTCACAACTGAACGACCCTACCATGTCGTCAGCCGTAAGATGAAGGGACACCCCTTTGCAACTGAACAACCCTCTCGTGTCGTCAGCCGTAAGACGAAGGGTACACCCCCTCGCAACTGAACGATCCTCTCATGTCGTCAGTAGTAAAACGAAGGGGACAACCCCTCGTAACTAAACGATCCTAACGTGTCTTCTGTCGTAAGACGAAGGGGCCATCCGCTCGCAGCTAAATGAACATATTGTGTCGTCAACCATAAGACAAAGGGATAACCCCTTCGCAACTGAACCACCATACCATGTCGTCAGCCGTAAGACGAAGGGGCCACCCTTTTACAACTGAACAACCCTACCATGTCGTCAACATAAGACGAAGGGGAGCCCCTTTGCAATTGAACGACCCTTTTGTGTTGTTAGCAGTAAGAGGAAGGGGCCACCCCCTCGCACCTGAACGACCATATCGTGTCGTCAACTATAACACGAAGGGACAACCCCTTTGCAACTGAACGATCCTACCATGTCTTTAGCTGTAAGACAAAGGGCCACCCCTTCACAACTGAATGACCCGCTCGTGTTGTCAGCAGTAAGATGAAGGACCACCTCCCTCGTAACTGAACGACCCTAATGTGTCGTCAATTATAAGACGAAGGGGTCACCCCTCGCAGTTGAACGACCATATCGTGTCGTCAACCATAAGACGAAGGGACAACGCCTTCGCAACTAAACGACCATACCATGTCGTAGGTCGTAAGACGAAGGACCACCCCTTCGTAACTGAAAGACTCTCTCGTGTCGTCAGCAGTAAGACGAAGGGACCACACCCTTGAAACTGAACGACGGTAACGTTTCGTCAGTCGTAAGACGATGGGGCCACCCCCTCGCAGTTGAACGACCGTAACATGTCGTCAGTCGTAAGACGAAGTGGCCACCCCCTTCGTAACTGAACGACTATATCATGTCGTCAACAATAAGACGAAGGGGCCACCCCTTGCAGTTGAACGACCATAATGTGTCATCAGTCATAATACGAAGGGGCCATCCCCTTGCAGCTGAACAACCGTAACGTGTCATCAGTCGTAAGACAAAGGGGCCACCCCCTCTACAACTGAACGACCCTACCATGTTGTCAGGAATGAGACGAAAGCGCTACCCCCTCGTAACTAAACGACCCATATGTGTCGTCAATCGTAATATGAATAGGCCACCCCCTCGCAACCGAACGACTTGTCCACGTCGTCAGTTGTAAGATGAAGGGGCCATCCCCTTGCAAATAAACGACCATCTTGTGTCGTCAGCCATAAGACAAAGGGACCACCCCCTTCAGAACTGAAGAAGTGGATTACTGAGGGTATAGTTCAACGATTCAACCCCTAACGCCTTGAGCAAGGACTTAACCCGTTCATAGGGGCCAACGGGCAATATGGCCACACATACGAATAGTGACAAACATAGAGGTATATGTCAAAATTTAGACGATATCATATATTACAAAATTGTCATTATCCTACGATATATGCCCCGATATATGCCCCCAATACATTCGAAAAGTTTGGTGGTGGTAAGAAGCTCATTGAGATCCCTCAGCAAATCAGATGCCCTTGGTCTCCTTCGATCGAAGCAACATGTTTTTGATCCCTTGGAACACCAACAACTTCATCTGCATCTTTACCCGTCGTAGTGACAATTTCGCCAACGGGAACATCCCCCTCAGTGGCTTGGCCTTAATCATCACCGTCAACGATCGGGAGAAACACGAGAATTTGGTCAATCTCAGTGGCCATATCGGGGAATCGATCCTTCACTTCCAATCGACACCGCTCATACCCATGTGTATACAATTCATTGAAGTCGGGTAATGTGTCCTTATATTCTTGGACTGCCTTCTCCGCGATCTCCCCTATGTTGACTCCCCAAAAGCTGTTAGCGCGTCGGGTAATGAGCTTGTTCTCTTGGACTTCCCACTTGGCCCTCTTCTCTAGGAGCGTCTTCTCTGCTCTTTCCCTCAAGGCAGTTGGATCAGCGTCCCTCTTACGAGACTCACCTAACTCGTGTTCGAGTTCGAGCATCTGTGACTCTCTCAATTTACACAGAAGCTCCAATCTATACAGCTTCGCCTAAGCCTTCTCAACGACCAATATTGACCACCCTCAGCGTGACCTCATGATTGGCCACCACCGTTGCGAGTCGACGCAACGCAGCGTTAGCCACAAGAGCCTACAGATAAATAAAATCTATCAATATCTATGACTTCTTCATCCATATTGAAGATCAGTGCAATATTTACCTGAACGTTCACATGGACGGTAATTGAGGACAACCTCTCATAATCAATCCTCTCCAGAACAGCCTTATCCCGAGGTAGGGTCGCATTCTCGGCAATCCGTGAGGCGATCCTAGAATCCAAAAGCGTCGAATCATCCTTCTTAATTGAAAACCCCGGCTGAAGGAGCTCCACCACGGGACAATCAAATGTGGCCTGAGGTGATCGATTTTCCAGCAAAATCGATCTAAATTGTTCGGGAATATCCTCAGTCAGAGACACCGGAGGAAACAAACCCCCCAAGACCATGAATCCTGATGTAGAGTGGGCTCCGGAAGAGGTGGAAACCGTTTGCGCTAGGACGATCACAACTCAGTGCTCTACAACATGGTGATATTTTTCTGATTTTAATCTCTGTATTAAATCAGTGGTATTTATTTTAGCATGAGTTGTATTCTGAATAGCTTCATATATTTCATCATCTCCTAGGCCAAAGTTCTTCATCTCCTCCAAGCCCTTGGACGCAAGCTACATCTCCAAGTTACTCTCCACATCTCCTTGCACAACTCTATAGCCCAAGCACACATAAAGGCCGCAACATCCGAGAAGAGAACCATAGCTGCAAGTTTCCATTGACGAGAAGAGAACCATAGCCACAAGTTTCCATTGAATAGGAGAGACCATAGTCGCAAGTTGTAGCACCTAAACACCCAGATGAGGTTGCTAAAACATCAAGGAAGGGTCTGCACATGAACTGCTAGAGCAAACAAGGGGATGTCCATACACTACAAGGGGGCTGCGCACGCACTGTAGGGTTCTGTCCACGCACTGCAGGTTCTGTCCACGGATTGGAAGGTTCTGTCCACGCACTGCTGGGTTCAGTCCACGCAATGCTGGGTTCAGTCCACGCACTGCTGCTGCACCATCAAGATAAGGCCACAATATTGAAAGAGGAGCCAAGCGAGAGCAGCAACTTGAGTTGTAGACGAGATGAGACATCTACATCTTGCCAGACAAGAGTTAGCACGTGTCGATTAACAGAGACGACTACGCCTACACACTGAGATTCTCTAAACTCTTATACTATTATTTGTGTGTAGTAGTAATGATCTCTGTAGAGGAAACTTTACCACTTTTGTGTTCTTTTGGGACTTGTTTAGTCTGGGACTAGACAAGATGGTTTTGACAAGTGGGACTTGTGAAGATAGAGCATTTACTAGGTTGATAGTGTTCTGCACTCGGAAAGTGTGGTTCGTTCTACGTGGGGGGCAGGGATCTCAGGACCAATTGTAGTTGTACAAAAGGAACATATTAATGCTAGTATTTGCTTGGGGGCTGGAGTAGGTCGTGGGATGACCGAACTAGGGTATATCTGCATGTATTCTGTGATTGCTTCATATTTACCCTGCTTGTGATTATTAACTGTGTTTAATTTCTTGTGGGTTGTCGAGAATTTTTTATAAGCCTATTCACCCCCCCTAGGCTTAGATACAGATCCAACAAGTGGTATTAGAGTAGGTTAGAGGATCTAGTCTAGTTATCATGAAAACTCCAAAGTTAGTTTTTCCACATGGCATGCCTATTGATCGTTCCCCGCTATTTAGTGGCCATGATTATATATACTGGAAAGCTAGGATGAAAACCGATTTACTATCCGTTGATGGTTGATACCTAATACATTATCGAAAACGGATATTCTATGCTTGAAAGTAATTTGCATTTAAATGATAGAAATGTGTGTGCTATAAATGCTAGAGCAATGAATATCTTATTGTGTGGTTTGAAAAGAAAAATATTTGATCATATCTCAAATTGCTCTTCTGCGCAGGATATATGGAGGACTTTGGAAACTACATATAGAAGCGAGCAATCCTTAGCAGTAATGAAAAGAAGCAAAAGGGAAGAAACGCTCTTCTGAATGAACATGATGCTTCTATTTGTGACAAAACCAAGAGGAAAGTTATTTGTTTTATGTGCAGGAAGCACGGACACTTCGTGAGACATTGCCCACAAGAAAGGAATGACGTCGCTGAAAAAAAAAGAAAATCTCTAACGCGAACGTGGGATATGGATATCAAGGATGAGGCTGAGGAAACTGCGCACACCTCCCTCTGCTTAATGGCAAAACAAAATGATGTAAAATTTTGGACCAAAGCTGAACTTTTTAAGAAAATGCAGGTGGAAATTGATGAGCTAGATGATACTGTTGAATGCTATAGAAATTCTTGTTTTGAATTGCAAAAAAAAACTATGATATGATTGAAGAATCTAAAAACTTAAAAGAAGAACTTGAAGAATGCAAATCAACCATTGACATGTTAAAAAGAGAAATGTCTAGCTTATCTGAAAAAGCTGCTTGTCTTTCTTGTCCCTCCTTATTGAATAATATTAGCGTGCTTAAGCAAGACTTAATTAAGCTCGAAACTGAAAAGGACTATGTGATTAAAGAGCTTAATGATAAATTATGCATATTGAATAATGATCTTAAAAGAAAAATGATTGATTTTGAAAAGAAGGAAGAGGAAAACAAGAAAGCTTTTATAAGTAAATATACTTTGCTTGTGAATGAGAATGCATTGTTGAAATACAAAGTCTCTAGTCTTGAATTGTCCATTAAGAAATTTTCCATAGGAAAACAATCTTTAGATATCATTCTTGGAAATCAATTATATGGCAATAATAGACGCGGACTTGGATTTGGTTTGAAAAATATGGAAAAGCCTAAATTTAAGAAAATTCACAATGTGCCTTCTATTGTTAAAAATATGCATGCAAAGTGCTTTACTTGTGATAGCGTTGGTCACACATCTTATTATTGTAAGTTTAGGAACTCAAACATAAAGTTCAAACAAGTGTGGGTTCCTAAAACTTTGATGACTAACACTAATGGACCTTGTTGGATTCCTAGGTCACACATGACACCTTTCATGTATGTGAGATGGAGATTTGGCGAGGGGCAATGAATTGAAAGTCTCATTTTTAGCTCCTTAGTCAAATGGCAACAGACGGTATATTTTATTTCCCTCTTTGCATTCCTTGCATACCTTCATAGATTTTTGTGTGTGCTTGATTTATTTCTTATTTGTGTGCTTGCTTATTTGCATCCTAGTTTGCTTAAGTCATTGTTTATAAAAATCAAAAAAAAATTGAAAAAGACAAACAGAAAAATAAGTGTGCTTAATGAATATCTTTTCTCTTTGTATCATTCAAGTAGTTTTATTGAATGTCATTCATATCCTTGTAGAAATCATTGTATTATTGTTATAGCTACATGCATATGCTAGAATTCCTAAGTAGCCATGACATGCTTAATGAATTGAATAACATGATTTCTACACTTACGCCTTCACTTCCACGAGTATTGAATATTGTTGCACAATTGGATAATCTCTTATAAAATATTGGAAAATGAATGTAGGTTGAAAATAACTGATAAATCTAAGGGATATGATGTGTATTTGCCATGGATAAAAATTGAGCACAAAAGAATTGAATATGAAACAAGAAAAAAAATTGAATATTGCTCCGTATGTAAAATGGATACAATTCATGGCAAGTATACTACCTACGAGTATCCAACATATGCTATATGGGTAATCTTTAGCGTTGGTGTATTTTACTTGTCAAGCAATGCCACACCCACGTCTAAGAGTCTGTATAGGCTATGCTTTTGGGGTGTGGTATCTTAAACTCATTTTTAATGAGGTGTCAAAAATCAATCCTAGTGATTTCATGTTTATTGGGAAAATGTGGATTGGTTTTGGTTGAT
This sequence comes from Scilla litardierei, assembly GCA_030789695.1. Lineage (NCBI taxonomy): Eukaryota > Viridiplantae > Streptophyta > Magnoliopsida > Asparagales > Asparagaceae > Scilla > Scilla litardierei. The sequence continues at coordinate 46,318,411 of CM061136.1, read as the reverse complement.
TTCTATGAGAGTTTCTTCCTTTGTGCTTCAATTATTTAATCATTACACTTACACGATGGTGTAGAAGTCTATGCTATTTTTTTCATTGAATTTGAAGTGCTTATATTAAGAAAAATGCCATGCAAGGGCTAGTTATAATTTATAATACTTTATTTTTCATGTGATATTTGATTGACTTCATTAATACGCTTTTGATGATAACAAAAGGGGAGAAAATTTGAAAAAAGATTTGATATTAGTTGTTGAGTGGCACTACATGGTATTATTTGTTGAAGGGGACACTAGAAATACATGTTCAAGGGGGAGCTTGAAAATAAAGGGAGCATGCTTATCACTATTGCTATATTATTGTGCATGCTAGTAATGCTTGAACGTCTCATTGTATACATCATATGCATTACATCATTCATCACACTTCACACACACATTACTCACTGCTAAAATCTTTTATTGGTTTGTCATCATCAAAAGAGGGATATTGTTGGATACAACGATTTAGGATCTCTAGTTTGATGATAACAAACATGTGAGAATATTTAACGTGTGTGTTAAGTGTGTTTCAGGAATGGCAAAGTAGTAAATCTACATTTGATGACTTAGTCAACGAGGTGGAGAAATTGCTATTCATATAACAAATTGGAAGATGGGAAATTGCTATTCATATAGCAACTTGGACTTGGTCAAAGAGATGATGACTATAGCTATAAATATTGGACCAAGTCAAATTGGAGAGGATCTTATTCAAATCAATTTAAGATTGATTCAAATCCCCATTGCCATTCAAATCATATTCCAATATGGAGAGATATGGAGTATCTTTTTTAAAAGGGTTATTTAGTACCGACCCCCTGTGTTTTCTCCGAACTTAGCAACACCCCCATATGGTTTCAATAATTAGTAAGACCACCCTATGGCACCCAATTTTGGACCCCCCCTCCCCCTGTTTAGGGGGGTCTTCCTATAGGCGGGGGAGTCCAAATTGGATACAATAGGAGGGTCTTACTAATTATTGAAACCATAGGGGGTGTTGCTAATTTCGGAGAAAACACAGGGGGTTGGTACTAAATAACCCTTTATCAAATCTCCATTTGATTGATTCAAATCAATTAAAGATTCTATCAAATCTCCTATCCTATTTGCATCCAAATCCTAATGGCATGCAAATTGGAGGCTTGGTCAAAGATGGAGAGATACAGAGAATTGCATGCAAATCAAAGGTGATTAAATGAGATCTAATTCAAATCCTATAGCTACACAAATTAAATTCCATATCCTAATAGATTTATTCAAATCCTAATCAAACTAGGATTCCTTACCATCTTCATCAAATATGGGATTCTAATTGATTTTATCATATCACATCTTCTCATATATAAACCCTTATTCAAAGAGAGAGATTTTGAGAGAGAGGAAACCAAAGAAATTCGGCCACACAACCCTAGAAAAAACCTTCATGGCCGCAACTTTGCAAGGAGCTCGACGTACGATGCTAAAAAGTGCATAAATTTCTCCACAAAGCTCGGATTGACGAACCGTTTGCGCCAAGACGATCACAACTCAGTGCTCTACAACATGGTGATATTTTTCTGATTTTAATTTCTTCATTAAATCAGTGGTATTTATTTTAGTAAGAGTTGTTTTTCTGAATAACTTCATATATTTCATCATCTCCTAGGCCAAAGTTCTTCATCTCCTCCAAGCCCTTGGACGCAAGCTACATCTCCAAGTTACTCTCCACATCTCCTTGCACAACTCTATAGCCCAAGCAGACATTAAGGCCACAACATCCGAGAAGAGAACCATAGCCGCAAGTTGCCATTGACGAGAAGAGAACCATAGCCACAAGTTGCCATTGAAGAGGACAGACCATAGCCGCAAGTTGCAGCACCAAAACACCAAGAGGAGGTTACTAAAACATCAAGAAAGGGTCTGCACATGGACTGCTAGGGCAAACAAGGGGCTATCCACGCACTGTGGGGGGCTGTGCACGCACTGCAGGGTTCTGTCTACGCACTGCAAGGTTATATCCACGCACTGCTGGGTTCAGTCCATGCACTGCTGCTGCACCATCAAGATAATGCCGCAATATTAAAAGAGGAGCCAAGAGAGAGCGAATACTTGAGTTGCAGACGAGACGAGACATCTACATCTTGTCAGACGAGAGCTGGCCCATGCCGATTGACAGAGACGACTATGCCTACACACTGAGATTCTCTAAACTATTTTACTATTATTTGTGTGTAGTAGTAACGATCTCTGTAGGGAAAACTTAACCACTTTTGTGTTCTTTTGAGACTTGTTTAGTCTGGAAATAGACAAGAGGGTCTTGACAAGTGGGACTTGTCAAGATAGAGCATTTACTAGGTTGATAGTGTTCTTCACTCGGGGAGTGTGGTACATTCTAGGTGGGGGGGCAGGGAGCTCAGGAACTATTGTAGTTGTACAAAAGGAACATATTAATATTAGTATTTGCTTGGGGACTGGAGTAGGTCGTGGGACGACTGAACCAGGGTATATCTGTGCGTATTCTGTGATTGCTTCATATTTACCCTGCTTGTGATTATTAACTGCGTGTGATTTCTTGTGGGTTGCGCGAGAATTTTTTATAAGACTATTCACCCCCTCTAGGCTTAGATCCAGATCCAACATCTCTGACTGAGACCCCTTTTCCTATTCATGGGTTGGGCCTCGTCACGTGACTGATTCGCGTCTAAAGATGTAGACAGTCCCACGACGTCATTCGACCCTGATAACTCCGAGTCGCTAAGGTGGAGTTGTCGCCTTCTTTTCTTTACTCCTTCAACTGCAACCACCTAAATTTCGGTGGGCTTCTTCTTTTTCCTCTGCTAAGGACAAGCCATTTGAGAAGCCCCATGAACGATGATGGGTAAAACCTCAGAGGTCCTAGTCACTCCTTCCTCTAGAAGAGGCATTTGAGGAGATGGCATATTCTTCTCATCTTCTCTGATGGAAAACTCGACCCCTTCCCTTAACTCGGGGTCCACCTGGTATTCAAACCCAACCATGCCTGCAAGTAAAAAAGCAAAATTCAATAAGACGAAGATCAAATGGGTAATGGGAGGGGTCAGATTGACCTTTCGTCCACACAGTACTGTGCAGCATCGAGTCCGACCATGTAACGACCCGATTCCCGGGCCTGTTACTTTTTGGTATTTACGCAGGTCCTGCAGTTAACCAGTGAAAACAAAATAGCCACGATGCAGAGATGTACAAAAATACCCAAATAGTGTCCAATTATTACATCCATATTGTACAAAAATGGTCCAACAATCGTACATGAAGGAAATTAAATACAATTGGAAACAACTCTGAAAGCTGCAGACTCATGGTCAAAATTCTGGCGATATTAACTCTAGAGCATCTGCCTCCATATGTACGTCGTCTGCGGTGCCACAGAGATGGAACCGTAGGTAAGTCACAACAATTCTAGCAATAGAAATAAAGCAGTGCAAAAGTATGGAACAAGCTATAGTAAACAAAAGATGGTCATATAGGTACAAAAAGTAAAGTATGAGCTGACAGATAAGTAAAGTACTGGTAACTTTTCAGGTGTGGTAAGTGATGCATAAAGTAAAGATGACTGTACAAGTGCAAAAGTATCGACTGTGGCGTGGTATGTGGTAGTAACAATATTTTGACCAATGGGATGGCAATAGTAAGACAACCAGGTTAACAATGTTTTGACCAATCGGTAATGTGATGACAATAGGTAGTCGTAGTAATGCTTAAGAAAAGTTGAGCATTGTTTGGCTATCTAATAGTCTTAGGCAGGCCTAATAATAAGAAGTCTAACTTAACTTCCAAATCAGCCAGTCAGTCAGGGCTTGAAGGCACAGGTCACTTCAAAGACCGCAGGAACAAGTCCATTGGTTGACCAACCCCCTTCACATTTCCTTTCTAGACACTGATTCAGTCGTAATTTAAGACCGCTTATTATTAAACCTTTCTATCACGTTCGAGTAGTCTCGACTTAGTCCGGAGAATAGTGGTATCAATTCAGCAATAGTGGCATAGTAAACAAACAAACTAGTGCATCAGTCTTAATTGCCGTAATGGCCCAATAGTGTGCTCCGTAAATGTGCTCCGTAAATGCCCGAGGGCCCAATAGTGTGTTCCGACAATACAAACAACCATGAGTACAATACAACATCAAACTAGTGCATCAGCCTTGGCTCGAGTGTACGATATGCAACCAGAAGTGCACCCATCCCACGGAGCAACTCGTGGAATATCTACCTACCATTCCTGCAGGGTGATGGTACAGCTTAACTAATAAGGGTGGACCCTGTCACTCCCACACACTGCGTAGCTCAAGACTACCCCGTATCCCGTGTATTATCATAGTCCAATGTTCATATCAGTGTTCATATCAATATGGCCTCATGGGCCCTGTATCAATCAGCTAGTGCAACAGTCTTAGCTAGAGTGTACGATATGCAACCAGAAGTGCACCCATCCCACGTAGCAACTCGTGGAATATCTACCTACCATCCCCTTTAGGGTGATGGTACAGCTTAACTAATAATGGTGGACCCAGTCACTCCCGCACACTACGTAGCACAAGACTACCCCATAACCCATGTTGTATCACATTTCACATTTATATCAGTATCCGTGTCTGTATCCATATCCGTATCCGTATGGCCTCATAGGCCCATCATTTCGTACATCCAACAATGTGTACAACTATACATCTATCAATGAGTACATCAAATACATTTATATGGTAGATACTTGCTGAAAAGTCAAGGCAGAAGCCTCAACAGAGAATATCAGTCCTGAGCAATGCTTTGAAGTCCAACAACTATGATATTAAATTTCATGAGAGTTTATTATCTCAATTTAGTCCGAGCAATGATTTGAAGTCCAACAACTATGATATCGAATTCATAAAAGTTTACTATCTCAATTTAATCTGAGCAATGATTTGAAGTCCAACAACTATGATATTTAATTTCATAAAAGTGCACTATCTCGATTTAGTCCTGAGCAATGATTTGAAGTCCAACAACTATGATATCAATTTTCATAAAAGTTTACTATCTCAATTTAGTTCGAGCAATGATTTGAAGTCCAACAACTATGATATCAAATTTCATAAAAGTTTACTATCTTAATTTAGTCCGAGCAATGCTTTGAAGTCCAACAACTATGATATCTAAGTTCATGAAAGTGCACTATATCAGTTCAGTCCTTTGATCATTTCACTATTGATTAATTATCTAGTTAGTTAGGTCTCTAATCATTGGTTCAAGTCAAAAGCCGTTCTGAGACTAGATGTCATGTCCTTAGTTCATACGAGTACACTATCCAGATTTCCAAAGTTAGAATTAGAGTGACTTACTTTATTGAGATTGCCGTGGTAAGACGAGATTGGAGCTGGAGCTTTAAAAGATGCTGGTCCAAGAGTATTGGTACCTGTAAACACAAGAAATCATTAGTTACAAGCTACCCTATTTTCTATCTATTTAATCTGATCGTTCTGATTTTATAACAGACTAAAACGTCGTCGAAAAGTGTTCTAAATTTTTATATAAGCTAGATATGATGAAAATAATTTTACTGTAGGAGAAAATATTTTTCGGAAGCTTGTAGTAATTTTTATAATTTTTAAAAGCTCAAAATAGGTTTAAAAACTAATTTTTAATTAAGTACGTAATTATTCAATAATTTATTCCGGATGCAATCTGCATCGGAAAGTCGCAAATAAGTTGTCAAAATGAACGTCTCGAAGAGTACTTTAACATATATTTTTATCGCATATTAGTTTACGTGAAAATATCAAGTTACAGATTTTTGAATGAAAATAACATATTTATCTTTTAGGCTTAAAAATTAATTCGGGAAAATCTAAGCGTCCGATTAAGGCGAAACTAGTGCCATTGGGTCCAGAACGTCATTTCTGATTTTCTGGGGCTATCCGCATATTTTTCTGGCCCATGTATATTTATTTATGGATTTAAAACCATTTAACCCATTTATTAATTAATTTAAAAACGAAAATACGAAATGTTTTCATATTTACAAGTTTGCCATCGTATATACTTATGTTGCTTCGTTTGTTGCAGCGTCGGAGAGAGCGAGAGCTCTCGAGGGTGGCGTCGGAGCGAGGGCGGCGCGAGGCGGTGGCTCACGGCGGCTTGGGGCGGAGGCCGACGGGGTCACGACGGCGCGGCGGCGGGTTCGTCGTGGTGGTGCAAGGCGGAGCTGTGAGCGGAGTGTTGAATATTGGACTCCCCGGATTTGGTTTTGGATGATGAGCAAACATAAATAATTCATGATCTAACAATTTGTGAGCGCAGTATTGGAGATCGTCGCCAATTTCACGTGAACATTCAAAGCGACATCTCAACACTTTCCAAAGCTCAGTTTCATGTCTAAAGCTTCGTTGAAGCTCTTGCGACGCTTTGGAAGTAATGAAGATTCAATCGAAGCTCTCAAAGACCGTTTATTAAGGTTTTATTTGTAGTCTTTTAGTTTCGATTGATAGAATGTTAAGCCTTGAGTATATCTTACGTTTCTATCTTCATTACGCTCATTTCGTAGCTCTAGGATTCTTGCACAAGTTCACTCTAACTTCCTCGAAGCGTCGCGCTTCGATTCGGACTTTGTTGTGCATGTTAGTTGGTACAAGAACAAGTACTGACCGACTAGATGGTGATCTAGTCGGTCGGCCACTGTTCTTGGACCGACTAGTTTCTGTCAGTTAATTCTTAGCTCTTTACTGTTTACAGTTAGTCGGTCTATGTTGACTCACCGACCGACTAGTTTGTGAACTAGTCGGTCAGTGATGCTTCTTTGACCGACTAGTTGAGACTGACTGTTCACTCTAAAATTCTCCTAAGCTACTGTTTACCGTTAGTCGGTCTAAGAACGTTTGATGACCGACTAGTTGACAATCTAGTCGGTCAACTTTTGTTCTTGGACCGACTAAGTCAACTTGCCTTCAGACTATGTTGTTTTGCCTCTTAGTCGGTCTACGTTCATTGGATGACCGACTAGTTGTGAAACTAGTCGGTCAGACAGTGTTCTTGGACCGACTAGTTTTCTAGGTCTGAAATTCTATCTCTTCTCAGATCTGCTCTTAGTCGGTCCATGCTTTGTGACTGACCGACTAGTTGATGAACTAGTCGGTCAGTGAGTGTTCTTTGACCGACTAGATCTCACAGATTTCTTTCCGTTGGAGATTGACCTAACTTGTTTTTATGGGACCCTATAAATACGAACCTAGGTCATTTCTATCTTCAATAGAGCTGTCATTAAGAGATTCATTGAGTTCTAAAGAGATAGCTATTCTCCCTCAAATCTAAAGCTCTCTTCCTCACAAGAAACCCATTCTCTCTCATTTCTAGATCTAGAGAGAAGCTTGTTCTTGGTGAGCTCTTCAAGCTATTGCTTGATTCAAGTTTCCAAATCTTCCCTAGGCACCCATTGCTGCTCATTTCCTTGGTGCTAGGGTTTGGTAACTTCATCTTCCTCAAATCCTTCATTCCACCTTTTGGGTAAGAAAAACTCAAGGTATAGGATTTTGTGGTAAGAGTATTTATTTCATATTAAACTCTTTTATATTGCTTATTGGCTCTCTCGGTTGTGAGAGAAGTTTGTGATCCCGGGTTGTGGGATTCACTTTGCCATTGCATGTATGATTTGATCTTGTGAAGGTTTTTCACAAGATATTCATAGTGGAAATCTTGAGTTAGGGTTTCTAACTCAAGTATCCGGAAGGGATCCGGGTGGTTGGGACGTAGGATCACCGGGAACAAGTCGGGGAGACTTGGGTGGATCCGAACCCATTAACTTCATTTGTTAGCATTGTTAATTTCATTGTTGTCATTCAATTTAAGCTTCCGCAAATTGACTTGGTAGTTGTGTGCAATTTAATTTGGAATAATACGCCTTATTATTTTAAAGTACTATTCACCCCCCCTCTAGTACTTGTGCAGTAGCTGGTAGGGCATTACACGGAGGGGCGTGATCAGCAGTCTGAGGGAGCTCCGACGGACGTGCGGGCGAACACGGCGGACCGGGCTCGTCGACGGTGATCTAGCGGAGGTGGAGGTGCTGCGATGATGGGGCCTCGTCGTCGTCGCGGGGGAGCGGCGCTCCGGGGTCGCCATGGGCTGGGTCTGGGCGGAGCAGCGAGGAGGGGGTGGCCCTGTTTTGGAGCGGGAACAGAGGAGCTCTCGGTGGACAGGCGGCGACCGAGGGCTTCTTGGTTGCGGCGACATCGGGAGCAGCTCGCTGACGGCGATTTGAGCGAGCTGAGGATTCTCGGAAACGAAGACATCGTCGGAGTGGGGAGCTCGAACTCCGGCGTTGGGTCGAGGCGGTGGGAGGCTCTCTGTGGGTTGTCGTCGGACGTCGGGGGACGCCGAAGATGGCAGCGGCGTGAGAGGGATGAGGTGGCTCGTCGATGTGGAGTGAGAGGTGACATTCAAAACGGCCTTGGGTTCGTAACGAGCGGGAAGAGGGCTTCGGTGCTTGGGAAAAATGAAGATGGGGGGTTTATATAAGGTTTTAACTTAATATAAAATTAATTAGTAAAAACTAACAGCTAATGTCATTTAATATTTAGTCAACTATTTATTAGGTTAGGTTTAGCTTTAGACTAAACATTAAATAAGGTTAGACTAAGTTAGGAAAAGTTTAACGTGTTTCCTCCACGAGTTAGTCATGTTTAGGGTAATTTAATAGTCAATTAGGTAGGGTAATTAGTGACGGTAATTAGCAAAATTTGTAACGAAATTACGATTTTGCCCCTACTAGTAAACGTGTCCGAAAAATTACGAAAACATACCCACGGGATCGTATCATCGCGAGGATCGCGAATAAGAAGTCCGTTCTAGGGTTTGGGCTACGGAAATACGAGTTTTAAGCCAAAACGTTTAGAAAGCGGGTTTGCGTGTTCACTACTGATTTGACTTCAGAAAATTACGAAATTAATGTGGAAAGCCCTAAATGATCATTGAATGTTACTGTAAAAGTTTGAAAACGTTTTGAAGCTGTTTGATTAGAAAATAAATTGATAAAGCCAAAACGGTAATAATTGAAAATGAATTTTATCAGAAATGTTTTGAGTATTTGATGAAATCCGATTTTACTAAAATACTCCATAACTAGTCTGGTACTTCAAAATATTTTTAAAAGAAATTTTTGAAATGAGTAAAACTCCTGACAAACCATTATAAAATATTTTAAAATTTGAAAAATTGATCAAATAGGTAAATAGTTTGTCTTGATGAAAACAGGCTGTTACATCCTACCCTCCTTAAGATAATTCCGTCCTCGGAATTAAGAAGACCGATCATTGCCTAAGCAAATCAAAGGATCGAAAGAAAGGCTTGATGAATGATTTTGATAAATGAAAAATAAGTTGTTAATAGCATGAAATATAATGTGATATCATAGCATCTAGAAAGCAAGAGATGTTACATATGAATACATACTATTGACATCACCATAGCTTCCGTAACTACTCCTGAGACCAGTATCATTACAATAGTTACTCTGACTTCTCAAGTAGTCGAAAATTATCACATGAAAATGAGGGCTATTATGATGACAACATCTGTTCGAACTTAGAACCTGAGGTGATAAGCCAGTAGCAAGCTATTTAAACCACATAAACCGGAAGACCATAAAGTTTATTCGTGCTACTGGGGACTAACTGGATCTAGCCACAGATGTTGTTCATAATATAGAATGTAACAATTAATCCACGGGTACCAACAACATCAATCTCCATAATGCCCAACCACATGCTATCGTCCAGATCAACGCCCAAAGGTAAGTACAGGGCAAACACCCAAAATCAGTACTCACTTCTAGTATTCCTTCCATCAATCTCCATAATATCCCCACAATAAGGCAAGATCCAAGCTCTCATCCAGAGCCAAGCACAAGGCCTACATCCAACTTCAACTCCCAAGGCCAATATCATGCCAATAAGCATCACCATCACTCCTTCTGTAGACCAATACTTGACATTCACAACACCCAACATCACCTAACAAATGAACAACCAAAAGCACACTTTTCCACAAACCAAAAGGAATAGTCGCAAGAGGAAGCCTAAACGGGACATCAATCTAGGTAAGACCCAGGGCAGAGAGCTCAAGGGAAGCCCAAGGATCATGGCTTCCCAGGATCTCAGGCACACAGTGATAGCGAAGGTGGTGGCGAGGGTCGTTACCAAGGCCAAAAATCCCAAAACATATCGTCGGAGGGCCATCGGTGGTTGTCGATCTATGGTGGCTGCGACTGCTTAACGTGGCGGGTGTCACCGGAGTAGGATTGAGTGGTGGAGCTTCGGGTGAGTTCGGAGGAGCTTGAGGTGAGATGGGTCGAGTTCGGTTGGGGAAGAGGCCGGGAAGAGGAGTGGAAGTTGATACGGCGTAGGGGAAACCACGGGGTGGCTTGGTGGGGAAGAAGAGGGGGTCTCTTAAAGAAAAGAGGGGCACCGAAAGTCGTCGGTAGGTGGGCTAGGTTAGGCGGGACCGGGGCTCGAGGTGAGGAAGAGGACAAAAGGCAATAAAGAGGAGGGGAGATGGTAAGCGGGAAAAATATACGTCTCATGGGAGGGGTTAGAAAAGAAATACGATCTCAAGAAGACGTAACAGCCTACATTTGTACATCGGGTTTGGCTCGTCTCAAATCCTCTAGTACCATCCTCAAATACTTCTGAGCGTCTTTCAATTCACTTCCATTATCGAGCTACCCTCCTTAAAATAGACGTGGCTAGACTTCAAGGTCAAACGAAAGGTCATCAAGTTAAAGGAAGAGTGATGGAAATCAAGGAAGTCCTAATGAAAGATGTCAATAAGGACGCTTTACCCGAATATCCAATATGGGTGAACACTCGAGACATCCTATACTCGAGAGTTCTATTTGAGTATTTTATACTGTACACCCTGATCTTGCTATATTGTTCACGAGGTAGGTAGCGCAGACCTGCATGGGCCACCAAAGCTGTAACGACCCGATTCCCGGGCCCGTTACTTTTTGGTATTTGCGCAGGTCCTGCAGTTAACCAGTGAAAACAAAATAGCCACGATGCAGAGATGTACAAAAATACCCAAATAGTGTCCAATTATTACATCCATATTGTACAAAAATGGTCCAACAATCGTACATGAAGGAAAGTAAATACAACTGGAAACAACTCTGAAAGCTGCAGACTCATGGTCAAAATTCTGGCGCTATTAACTCTAGAGCATCTGCCTCCATATGTACGTCGTCTGCGGTGCCACAGAGATGGAACCGTAGGTAAGTCACAACAATTCTAGCAATAGAAATAAAGCAGTGCAAAAGTATGGAACAAGCTATAGTAAACAAAAGATGGTCATATAGGTACAAAAAGTAAAGTATGAGCTGACAGATAAGTAAAGTGCTGGTAACTTTTCAGGTGTGGTAAGTGATGCATAAAGTAAAGATGACTGTACAAGTGCAAAAGTATCGACTGTGACGTGGTATGTGGTAGTAACAATATTTTGACCAATGGGATGGCAATAGTAAGACAACCAGGTTAACAATGTTTTGACCAATCGGTAATGGGATGACAATAGGTAGTCGTAGTAATGCTTAAGAAAAGTTGAGCATTGTTTGGCTATCTAATAGTGTTAGGCAGGCCTAATAATAAGAAGTCTAACTTAACTTCCAAATCAGCCAGTCAGTCAGGGCTTGAAGGCACATGTCACTTCAAAGACCGCAGGAACAAGTCCATTGGTTGACCAACCCCCTTCACATTTCCTTTCTAGACACTGATTCGGTCGTAATTTAAGACCGCTTATTATTAAACCTTTCTATCACGTTCGAGTAGTCTCGACTTAGTCCGGAGAATAATGGTATCAATTCAGCAATAGTGGCATAGTAAACTAACAAACTAGTGCATCAGTCTTAATTGCCGCAAGGGCCCAATAGTGTGCTCCGTAAATGTGCTCCGTAAATGCCCGAGTGCCCAATAGTGTTTTTCGACAATACAAACAACCATGAGTACAATACAGCATCAAACTAGTGCATCAGCCTTGGCTCGAGTGTACGATATGCAACCAGAAGTGCACCCATCCCACGGAGCAACTCGTGGAATATCTACCTACCATTCCTGCAGGGTGATGGTACAGCTTAACTAATAAGGGTGGACCCGGTCACTCCCGCACACTGCGTAGCTCAAGACTACCCAGTATCCCGTGTATTATCATAGTCCAATGTTCATATCAGTGTTCATATCAATATGGCCTCATGGGCCCTGTATCAATCAGCTAGTGCAACAGTCTTAGCTCGAGTGTACGATATGAAACCAGAAGTGCACCCATCCCACGTAGCAACTCGTGGAATATCTACCTACCATCCCCTTTAGGGTGATGGTACATCTTAACTAATAAGTGTGGACCCAGTCACTCCCGCACACTACGTAGCTCAAGACTACCCCCATAACCCATGTTGTATCACATTTCACATTTATATCAGTATCCGTGTCTGTATCGATATCCGTATCCTTATGGCCTCATAGGCCCATCATTTCGTACATCCAACAATGTGTACAACTATACATCCATCAATGAGTACATCAAATACATTTATATGGTAGATACTTGCTGAAAAGTCAAGGCAGAAGCCTCAACAGAGAATATCAGTCCTGAGCAATGCTTTGAAGTCCAACAACTATGATATTAAATTTCATGAGAGTTTACTATCTTAATTTAGTCCGAGCAATGATTTGAAGTCCAACAACTATGATATCGAATTCATAAAAGTTTACTATCTCAATTTAATCTGAGCAATGATTTGAAGTCCAACAACTATGATATTTAATTTCATAAAAGTGCACTATCTCGATTTAGTCCTGAGCAATGATTTGAAGTCCAACAACTATGATATCAATTTTCATAAAAGTTTACTATCTCAATTTAGTTCGAGCAATGATTTGAAGTCCAACAACTATGATATCAAATTTCATAAAAGTTTACTATCTTAATTTAGTCCGAGCAATGCTTTGAAGTCCAACAACTATGATATCTAAGTTCATGAAAGTGCACTATATCAGTTCAGTCCTTTGATCATTTCACTATTGATTAATTCTCTAGTTAGTTAGGTCTCTAATCATTGGTTCAAGTCAAAAGCCGTTCTGAGACTAGATGTCATGTCCTAAGTTCATACGAGTACACTATTTAGATTTCCAAAGTTAGAATTAGAGTGACTTACTATATTGAGATTGACGTGGTAAGACGAGATTGGAGGTGGAGCCTTAAAAGATTCTGGTGCAAGAGTATTGGCACCTGTAAACACAAGAAATCATTAGTTACAAGATACCCTATTTTCTATCTATTTAATCTGATCGTTCTGATTTTATAACAGACTGAAACGTCGTCGAAAAGTGTTCTAAATTTTTATATAAGCTAGATATGATGAAAATAATTTTACTGTAGGAGGAAATATTTTTCGGAAGCTTGTAGTAATTTTTATAATTTTTAAAAGCTCAAAATAGGTTTAAAAACTAATTTTTAATTAAGTACGTAACTATTCAATAATTTATTCCGGATGCAATCTGCATCGGAAAGTCGCAAATAAGCTGTCAAAATGACCGTCTCGAAGAGTACTTTAACATATATTTTTATCGCATATTAGTTTACGTGAAAATATCAAGTTACGGATTTTTGAATGAAAATAACATATTTATCTTTTAGGCTTAAAAATTAATTCGGGAAAATCTAAGCGTCCGATTAAGGCGAAACTAGTGCCATTGGGTCCAGAACGTCATTTCTGATTTTCTAGGGCTATCCACATATTTTTCTGGCCCCTGTATATTTATTTATGGATTTAAAACCATTTAACCCATTCATTAATTAATTTAAAAACGAAAATACGAAATGTTCTCATATTTACAAGTTTGCCATCGTATATACTTACGCTGCTTCGTTTGTTGCAGCATCGGAGAGAGCGAGAGCTCTCGAGGGTGGCGTCGGAGCGAGGGCGACGCGAGGTGGTGGCTCACGGTGGCTTGGGGCGGAGGCCGACGGGGTCACGGCGGCGTGGCGGCAGGTTCGTCGTGGTGGTGCAAGGCGGAGCTACGAGCGGAGGGGCGTGATCAGCAGTCAGAGGGAGCTCCGGTGGACGTGCGGGCGAACACGGCGGACCGGGCTCGTCGACGGCGATCGAGCGGAGGTGGAGGTGCTGCGGTGATGGGGCCTCGTCGTCGTCGTGGGGGAGCGGCGCTCCGGGGTCGCCGTGGGCTGGGTCTGGGCGGAGCAGCGAGGAGGGGGTGGCCCTGTTTTGGAGAGGGAACAGAGGAGCTCTCGGCGGACGGGCGACGACCGGGGGCTTCTTGGTGGCGGCGACATCGGGAGCAGCTCGCTGACGGCGATTCGAGCGAGCTGAGGATGCTCGGAAATGAAGAAATCGTCGGAGTGGGGAGCTCGAACTCCGGCGTTGGGTCGAGGCGGTGGGAGGCTCTCTGTGGGTTGTCGTCGGACGTCGGGGGACGCCGGAGATGGCAGCGGCGTGAGAGGGATGAGGTGGCTCGTCGGTGTGGAGTGAGAGGTGACGTTCGAAACGGCCTTGGGTTTGTAACGAGCGGGAAGAGGGCTTCGGTGCTTGGGAAAAATGAAGATGGGGGGTTTATATAAGGTTTTAACTTAATATAAAATTAATTAGTAAAAACTAACAGCTAATGTCATTTAATATTTAGTCAACTATTTATTAGGTTAGGTTTAGCTTTAGACTAAACATTAAATAAGGTTAGACTAAGTTAGGAAAAGTTTAACGTGTTTCCTCCACGAGTTAGTCATGTTTAGGGTAATTTAATAGTCAATTAGGTAGGGTAATTAGTGACGGTAATTAGCAAAATTTGTAACGAAATTACGATTTTGCCCCTACTAGTAAACGTGTCCGAAAAATTTCGAAAACATACCCACGGGATCGTATCATCACGAGGCTCGCGAATAAGAAGTCCGTTCTAGGGTTTGGGCTACGGAAATACGAGTTTTAAGCCAAAACGTTTAGAAAGCGGGTTTGCGTGTTCACTACTGATTTGACTTCAGAAAATTACGAAATTAATGTGAAAAGCCCTAAATGATCATTGAATGTTACTGTAAAAGTTTGAAAACGTTTTGAAGCTGTTTGATTAGAAAATAAATTCATAAAGTCAAAACGGTAATAATTGAAAATGAATTTTATCATAAATGTTTTGAGTATTTGATGAAATCCGATTTTACTAAAATACTCCATAACTTGTCTGGTACTTCAAAATATTTTTAAAAGAAATTTTTGAAATCAGTAAAACTCCTGACAAACCATTATAAAATAGTTTAAAATTTGAAAATTTGATCAAATAGGTAAATAGTTTGTCTTGATGAAAACAGGCCGTTACAGACCATAACGATTTCGTCTTCCTAATCCCCTCTGGCAGATTCAACAATACATCGGCGATTTTCTTCCCCTCATTGGATAAAGGCTTGTCTTCGGTCGAGCCCAAATCAGGCATACCCCATCGAGTGCAGAAACTCGCCTCACCTTGACATACCACGAATATGAATTCGTCCTTCCAATTTGAATTCGAGCTGGGGAGGTCGTCAAATGATTTCCAACCTTGGCGAGCGGCTATCATGTACCAACCCGGGGTCTTTTGGGGATGAATCATGAAGAGGTAATTGAACAACTTCATTGTTGGTTCAACCCTCTTCATCACGCATAATGCGATGAAACCAACCAATACTCCTATGGAGTTTGGCATCAATTGGCAAAGGGAAAGAATCAACGTACTCAGTAAATAGAACATGAAAGGATGCATGTGAAATTGAAGTCCTTGTTAAAAGGCCTTGATATAAACTCCACCCTCTCGATCGCCCGAGCGATGAACCCTTTCGTCCCTCTTAGGCAACCAAATTTGGTAATCAAGTCAAACATACTTCTCCCGAAACTCGGGAATTTGATACGCGCCTACTTTAGAGACTTGGTTGGCGATCAGACCGGGCATGACGACTCCCTCATTACCTTTCTGTGCGATGGAAGCTGAACACCTACCAGAGGCATAACCAAATGAAGACGACATCTCCAAAGAGGGAAATCTAGGTTATGGATGCCAAAGATGATGATTTCGATTTTTCCCTCCAGAATCGTCTTATTTAGACAAGACGACTTCATCATGTTGGAACACGTGTCGGTGATCATGGCATCATAGTATCTCGAATTTTGAATCGGTGCATCGTCCAAATTAGAAAAGCAAGCATTTTAGCGCCTAAAACTCGAGTATTAGTTCCTCGACTACCGAGCCATATTAACGAGATGTAATGTCGCTTGACACCAACAGACGAACTGTCTGAGCTCGAGCGATGGGGGCCATTGTTGCATCATTGGGTCGGCTCTCGAGGGATTTGTTTAGTGGGCGATCAAAGCCCACCAAGCCCACAAAGCCCATGAAAGAAGCTCGAAGCAGAATCAGTTAAAGTCCACGTGTCATTCACCCGTTGCCCTTCCACCCATCGAACGTGGAATTGAAGGAAGCTTATAAATAGCGGTGACATGGGCGACAATTACCCCTATTAGGGGGAGGATTATGGCACCATAATTGGTGATCGTTGTCCTTCCAACGTCACTGAAGAGACCTCGACGGTCTATAAATACACTGGAGATGAACAGAATAAGGGCGATACGAGATTTGACACTCTGACATTCTATACTCCACTTACACTTAATATTTTCTTCCTCCAAATAGCTCGCGATGCATAACTCGAGAAGGGCCTCCGTGGGTCGATCTCGACAGCTCCGAGATCTCTCCCTCTTAAGTTTCCATACTAACTTAAGTATCGGAGGGGATTTAGGTCAGGACCCAGATCGGACCCACTAATGTTCCTCTGTGACACAGGAGCTCGTGGAGTGATTCAACAAAAGGGTCGTATCTCTATCGACATTCATTTAAGACTCGACCTACTCAGAGGATCGATCGATCGTTAGTCCACTAATTCCTGACACAAACGACCCTGGTTCTACTAACCAGGGTCCTACGCATCAGCTGATGAGGCTCCACCTCAACAATGACTCCACATCAGCATTGACACCATTAACGCCATTTTTGGCCTTAACATCATGAGTACATAATATTTCTAAGAATATCCCAAGGATGTATGTGTGTGTGAAAGTGCATCTTCAAGGCTTTAATAATCTATGATAAGGAAGAAACAACCATTACAATAATTAACAAATGTACAAACATTAAGCATGATAGATTTTGTTCTTTGCTCTTTACTCCATATTTTTGCCTTAGGTGAATCTTCAACTTTTGTTTCCTTAATGATTTTGCTATCATCCAAGTCTTTTTTATCCATGATTTAGCTTATGTGTCGGGCTTTAAGGTACACATATCATAATAGTTATACAAATCACATTAGTACAAGCATAATGTTTAATCATCATCATATATATTGGGAACTTCAATATTCAATATTAGTGCAAGAGAAATGTTTTAGCAACGTCAAAACATATATCGAGGGACTCCAATATCAAAGATTGTTCACATGAAGATTGTTCCCCATGGGTGCCATAGATGCGTGTCATCTTTGGTACAAGGGCACACACCTGCAGGGTATCCTCGTTTCGGAGATGCACCTCATAGTGAGGGCACCCCAGCTGCAAGGACACCCCCCACCACATGGTAGGGCACCATCACCATGTATCGATCAGGGCACGATGGACTCAGGGATGCGCCTTGTGGCAAGGCACTCCGTTGCAAGGGATGCCTCCCATAGAGAGGCACCCCTGCCACAAGGATATCTTAATGTCTGTTGAGGTTCTCCATCACACACATGGTTCCTCATTAGAGTGGAATCTGCTCTATTAATTCAATGCTTTGCCTATTAAGGTAGATGACCAAGTTGACATTGGTCATGCACTTATCCCATGCCAACATTACTTCCTACGATCACCTTTAACGTACAGATTGGCAGAGCTTCATTCTTAAGAAGGAAGTTCATCATCCCAACGAGGGGAGTAATCTTATCAAATATCAAAGGAGGAGATGTGCTTATATGATAAATTCTTTATGAGCAACATGTGCACATACTGAGCCTAACTAGCCACACTATAATTGCAACAAGACTATACCATAAAGTTACATTTGTCACAAGAGCTCCTTTAAGGTTGCATTTTGTTCCTTGGTGTCTTCGATCTTAGAAAATGGAAGTAGTTGATTGTCAGCAAAAGTCCATGAATGGAGGCTTTTGCAATGTGAAATCGAGACAAAGGACAGTGCCGACAACGATATATGTGTAAATTTTTGACGACTTTTCATCAGAATAATCAAATCAAAACCCAATCGTGAAACAAGCGACCGTCCTTTTAACATTCAGAGAAAGCATTTATATAAAGAAGCCAACCACTAGAATGTCAACCCCAATTTTCTCCTTCTCAAGGTTTTAAGGCTGTTTCATTCTACAGTTCCAAAACGTGGACTTTTTTGCTACGTATAGTCAAACAATCTGCTTTGGATGATATCCAATTGTCCAGGGCTTTGGGTCAAAGTCGAACGCTGCAATGTTGACCATGAACGTAGCTCAGACTGGTCAGACTCATCATAAAGCTAAGTCATGGTTGGCATCCTAGTTTTGCTAGGGTTTAAGATGCATCCTTGGCACATGAACCATATCTTAAGAATATAATGAATGTTTAACATGTAGAATGCAAGTTGGATCGAGTCAGGGTGAGATCATGCGAATCTTGAGAATATATGGTATGTATGTTTCGTCTATTAAGGGCCTGTTCTTTTGCAAGAAAGTATAAATGGGAAAGTTGAGAAAGTGTGGAATCTGATGAGAGAGAAATTTGGGATTGAAAGTTGGTAGTGGGATCCGCATCAACTTTCTTGTGTATGCGTGTTCTTTTGGTTTTGAAAATTGAGATAGAAAGTGAGAAGTGGGGTCCACTTTTTGTTAAAATAATTAATTAATTAGTATTACATTAAGCACTGATGTTGATTTATCAATTTAAAAAAAAAATCAAAACGCAGTCTTCTTCTGCCGCGGAGAGAGACGGGGAGCGGGGCCCACACGATGGAATCCGGCGTATTTCCCGCGTTTTGCGCGGATCATTCGGAATCCAAAATCAAGCCGCCACGTTGGAGTTTCCCGCGAGCGAAATTTTGGGCAAAAAGAACAAACGTAACGAAATGTTGGAAAGAAAAGGGGATGGGACGTTGAACAGTGATCGAAATGGGATTCTTGGGCAATTGTCTTGCAAAAGAACATGCCCTAAGTTTTACTCTTGGATGCGGGTTTAAATCCATACATCATGCAAATCATTTGTACGGCTAAACATGCTTTATCGACTTATGATGCTGTAAACCCTCATGATGACATTTTGGACATTTGAACCGTGCTCAAATCTCGTGGGTAGTTTAGTAAATTGAAGCAAGAGGACGAGTGCTGCTATACACACAACATTATTTGGGTAAACATATTAAATTGTTAAGCACACTACATATTGTTCAAATAATGCAAAATACATAACATTTTCTTTCAAAAATTCTCGTTTTACTACTCTCCGCCCAATGTCGCCTCTTCAGTCTTCACATCTTATTTTCCAACTACTACTCCTCCTATTTCTCCTCCTCTATCGCCTTCAACTTCTTCTTCATCCTCTCGTCATTTAATCCAAAAAAAATACCTAAAATCAGTTAAACCCAACAAGTTAATGTCAAACTTGAAGGAAAGAGAGAAGGTGCGACGCCGAAGAGAAGACAATCCGTAGACGTTTGTTAACGACATAGGGTGCATAAGTATAAGGAACAGAGAAAAAATAAGGTAAAAATCAAATTTTACTTATTGATACATACGGAGTGCTGCTGGTCATGTTGCTAACATTATTACATTTTTCTGATATATCGGAAAGAATTTTAAAGCGTGCGCTGAGCCTTGATTTCTTGTCCCCAAGAGAAAGGGAGAGAGGATGCCAACCGAACAAACGCTCCTTGGCAACATTATTACATTTATTTACAAGTATGATATTATCTTTAACAAATTTAACCAAGAATGATAAACTTGTGAATAAATATAATACATTTAGCAAAAAAATTGTAACGTGACTAATAGCCCTCTAGAATAGGGAAGTTCTTGCTATGCGCCCAGACCCAATTGCTAAACAAATATAACATTACCTTATTAACAAATTCGCCATAAATAATTTAAATTACATGCTTACCATCGAATTTTTTCCATTTTACCATCGTATCTTCCTCCATCATCTTCCTTCTCAGGGGCTGCTGTCGTTGCGCATCCCACTTCTTAACCGCGACAACGGCGACAGAAGAAGGAAGTGGGGGAAGAATGAAGAGGGAAGGAGAAAGAGGGAGATGAGAGGGGATGAGGAAAGGAAGAGGTCAGAGGAGGCGGTGCAGTGGGGGCTGCGATGATGATGGTGATAATGAAGGAGGAATAGAGGAATAATTTAAGAGCATGGTGGTGTGAAATAAAAAATGACTAGTCATAACCCGTGCCCATAGGGCACGTCGAACGTCGTCTCCAGGCCCCTGGGTGCGAAATCGAGGAGGACAGTCTGTTAACGGGTGAAATGGTGACATGGTAGTCGTCTCCCGGGCGCAAGAATGACGTGGAATTCGTATCCTGTGAGCAATATTGACAGCGAAAAGAAAACCTAGGTCAGTCATCACAGAGGCATAATATTATGGAATAATAGATTTACATTATGTAATTGAAATTTCAAAGCTTCAGTTCATGCACGGACGTTCATGCTTGATGATATGGCTGAGGTCCGAAACGTTAGTTACAAGTATTTATCCGCGTCTTAATATTCAATTAATCAAGACTCAGCGATGATTCAACAAAACAGCAGTAACTTAAAGAAATTTATAATGTGAACGGACGAAGAGCATAAAACTCCAAAAGAGAAATGCCAAAGCAAACTGAAAAAAAGCTTGCATTATCCTTTTAAAATTTGGTGGACAATTTAAACTTCCCGTCAAAAATAACGGTCCCTATCATCAAGCATGAACGTCCGTGCATGAACTGAAGCTTTGAAATTTCAATTACAAAATGTAAATCTATTATTCCATAATATTATGCCTCTGTGATGACTGACCTAGGTTTTCTTTTCGCTGTCAATATTGCTCACAGGATACGAATTCCACGTCATTCTTGCGCCCGGGAGACGACTACCATGTCACCATTTCACCCGTTAACAGACTGTCCTCCTCGATTTCGCACCCAGGGGCCTGGAGATGACGTTCGCCGTGCCCTATGGGCACGTGTTATGACTAGTATATATATATATATAACAAATTAACCACTCCCGACATCAGGCATTAATCGGGGATTAGAGAAATTGTAGGCAGGAAGCGGAAAAAAATTGGGTTACGAAAAAAAAATTCGGCTGATTCACAAAAAAAAAATTTGAACAAAAAATTCGATTGAACAAAAAAATTCCAGCATAGTATTAAATCAACTTCTGAACTTGAGAAATGAGAACGCAACGAAGTCGATTGAGAAATTAAAACAACCTGGCAATGTCTCTGATCTGAAATTGAGTTACCGTGCCAGATGAAATCAACGAATGAAACGGAGAAAGCCAGAATCGCGATTACCGGTGGCGGGAGACTACCGGAGGCATGGAATGAAGTCGTCGCCCGGAGGGAATAATGCCCGGAATAGGCACAGGCCGGAGGCATGAATTAATTAATTCTCGATTCTGGCACGGTTGAGCACTACTTACCTCAATTCCAATAAAAAGAAATAGTCACAGGCCGGTGATTTAAAACTACGACGTCAATTCTAATGAAAACCCCGGAAGTAAAATTGAGGGAGTAATGCCCGTTGATTTAAACCTGTTGCAAAAATGTCTGAAGCAGTTATTTAAACCCGTTGCAAAATTCCCTCAGTTCCATGGAATGATGCAAAGCATAAAATTGAGGGAATAATGACCCTTGATTTAAACCCGTTGAAAAAAAATGCCTGAAGCAGTTATTTAAACCCTTTGCAAATAATGCGTGTTGATTCCTTATAAATAATGCCCGTTTTGATTCATTGCAAATTTTTTGTTGTCCTAGTCATATCTTTGCCGCCACGTAGGACAAAGTTTTTGTCCTAGTCATACTTTGCCGTCACGTAGGACAAAGGTCCTGAATTGTATAAGAGATTTTTTAAATATTTTTGGATGTTTTTTAAAGTGGACTTTACGTACAGCAATTTGTGCGCAGCAAATAGACATGTGTATAGAAATAACCCTACACTTGGTATTAGACAATGGCAAGCCTGTTAAAAAAATATGATATCTTTGGCAATATGTGTATAGAAATAACCCCAGGATCCTGATGTTGCCTCCTTTTGGAAATCTAACCAACGGTATTTGCGTGCTCTCGAATCTTCTTCCATTTTATACCTTTTATTATTTTAAGTTATTATTCTCATTTCTTTTCCCGCCCTTTTCGCATTTAACGAACCTTTCCCTTCGCCCACGTGACAGAGACCACTCCCACCGGGCGGTTTTGGGGGTGATTTTTGGGGATTTTTGCAAATAACCCCCGGTTCAAGCTGCCCTCTCCCATCAATATATTCCAACGAAAAGCCCTTTTAAAATGCGGGACTTTGGACAATTAAATTAGTTTTTTAATTTTTTAATGTTGTAATTAATTTTTTATAACAAAAATTTGAATTTTTTTATGAAAAATTCAGACAAAATCATCACTCCTACATTTTAGAAAAACCTCACTGCTAAATGTGAAGGCATTTTGAAGGAAAAATTTTGGCCAAAATCCCCTACTCCACGTTTTGGAAAAATCCCACCGTTGTCACTGCCCTAACTGCGGCGCCCAGTTACCCAACGTCAACTGACGCCATCGCCGCCTGCACGCAGAATACGCGCCCGCCCGTGAGCGGCGCTCACGGATTTCTCGATTCCGTCGCTTTCCGTCACGGTCGCCGTCAACCCAGCCTCGTCTCTTTGCGGAGGGGACCGCACGGCCCAAGCCAAAGCCCGCGCCGAAAAGGCAACAGCGTCATACCCAAATTACCCCTTCATTCCTCGGCTAAAACACGAAAATGCCATCGGTTCAGAGTGTTGATTAATTTTGGTGAAGGAAAGGGCATGCTGGGGATTGATTGGAAAGGAGGGGTAGTTTCGTAACATGGTTTTTGCGGTGGCGGAGAGACAGCACCTGGCCTGTTGTTGATAAGGTCCCAGATTGGTTTTGGATAGGTCTGCACAAAAGATTTTTTTTATTAACATTAATATTATTATTTAAATCAAGACAAAAAAAAATGTTGACTTCAACTTTCATTCATTTAAAAGCTTTCAGCAGTGCACTGAACATAAAAGATAAAAGGGAAATTTTACTGTGGAACGAAGCAGTGGGGGGACAAAGCTGTCCCCTTCTCTCTTTTGTGTGGATGTCCCATTGGTGAGTAACAAAGTAACAAACAGTAATTTCTGACTTTTTTCTCCTGGAATAATCCCTTCTTTCTGTGTAGGTGACCATAATTTTCTCTTTGCCTTGAGGTATTGGTTGTTTGGATTATGTCTATTTTAATATTTGTATGGTTTTCATAACATAAGGGCCAACTTCAAATTAATGGCAGATAGATATAGAGATGGATGATTTTATATGGAATTTGATAAGATGTTACCATGCTTGATTGAAAAATTGATGCCAAAGGAGCGTTGCTCCAGCGGCATTAAGCCCTCGCTTGCTGCGAGGCCACCCGGGTTCGATCACGGGTGCTTGGCGTCCCCGCGCGCGCCGCTAGCCTACTTTCCGAAGAATAAAAAAAATTGATATTTTTCTTTGTAAAAAAGAATCTTTTCTAATTTGCCGCTTGTAATATACAACTTTGAAAGAATCCAGTCTCAATGTAACTACAAATATTAACTTTGTACCTTGATTATCTGTTTTGGGATCTGTCTAACCCATAAGAACCTCATTCGCTAATTATGAAATCTTGAAGCTAGGTGTTTCATTAGGGTTAAAAACGGCTGGTCATTAGTAACTTCTCAAACTCAAGTTGATTCTCTCCATAACATGTTGCAGAAACCGAAACGACCGGAACGAAGTTACCGAATGCATTGGGTTGAGTCGCGGACTAGGCGCTCTCTTTAAGACGTTTCGCGGCTCTGTCCAAGATTGTGCAAGCAGTGTACAGGCCCGCTGTCCCCAGGATAAAACAGTCCAGAATCTCATCTGACAACGATCTCCTCTGCACTGAAAGAAGATCGGGTAACCAACACCAACCAAAATACCAACTGCTCGGGAAAGAACGAGAAAATTGTTGAGGGAAGAAGTAATGAGGGAGTAATTAGAGTAATGAACGTTTAATGATGAAAACATTCAAAATTCGAATTTGAAAAATCAGTTTCAAAATTTGAATTTTGAATAATAATAAAAAAAGATTATTTAAAATAATTATTTTATCCAAAAAATAATATTCACGTGCACGCACGACACGCCACAGCTGACCAGCGGCGGCTTGCGTGTGTGATGAACTCTCAATCATGTAAGTACTATCACCTTCACAAAAGAGTGGTACCCCTTGGGGCACATCCATAAGTCTTAACAAACCCTTATATACTCCTCTATGTCTACACTAGTAGAAAACAGCTTATCAGCCACGGAACATTTGCCACAGACGTTATCCGTGGCAATTGTTTGAATAACTACCACGGAATAGTCCGTGGCAGAGTTTCCATGGTTAATGGGACTAACAGCGACGGAATATCTGCCACGGACTAAATCTGTGACAGATGAAGATCATCTGTCACGAATTATGTCACAATTCGTGACAGATGTGTTTTGGCCACAGATCTCAATTGCCATGGAACTGCACATGGCTGGTGCTTATGTAACACCGACATATTCATGAGAGATGCCTATCCGCCAAGGACAAAATTTTGGCCCAAATCAAGGCGGGCGAGCGCATCTGAAATAAGCCCACGCTCGCAGCCCTCCATTATTTTCCCCCTCCTACATAATTTTTACCATCATCTCTCTGTCTCCCTCCAGATCTCTCTCCATTGTGACCTTGAGGCGACCGGCGGTTCCTTATGACCTTGAGACGGCCGGCGGTTCCTTGTGACCGTGAGGCGGCCGGCGGTTCCTTGTGACCTTGAGGGGAAGGTACACCTTCTCCCCTTTGCCCTCTCCCTCTCTTAGGGTTCGGGTTTGCAGTAGCCAGAAAAATGAGGGGAGGAGGGCGCTGCCCATGGGCGGACGCAAAGGGGGAAACGGGCCCCTAAGTTTTTTTCTCATAAACCCAATGATTCCCCTCAGGCCTACCTTGTAGTCTACAATCATTGCTCGTCGTCAAGCGATCTCGTTCTCGAAGAAGAATGAGAGGACCACATGGACGATGAAGGCTACATCGAAAGCAATCCTGATCCCGATTGCACTGAATGCCTCTAGCGATCTTCCGCTTCGGTATGAGATTGTCGAAGTTCTTTCAGAATTTTTAATTCTGGTGGAAAATTTTTGATCTCAAGGGCTGGCATTAACAAAATTCGATTTTTATCTCAGGTTATCACGAGATAATCCCTGTTGGCGATGCAGGTGAGCTAGTTTATCTCAAGTTTGGTATGTTTGGTGTATTTTTAGGCTATTTTCAGGTTTTTTCGTGTGCAGAGAGAGGTTTTGGAGAAGGCGATGTATTTGCTCACTTTAAATGAGCAGCATGCAAGGACGTTGCTAATGCATTATCGGTGGGATGTGGAGAGGATTTTTGAGATGTTAGAGATGAAGGGAAGGGAGAAGTTGTTCTTGGACACGGGCGCTATGATTATTGAGAACAAGGGGGAGATTTTGGTTAGTTCGGGGCATATTACTTGCGCGATTTGTTTTGAGGAGGTTTCTTGCGATGCTGCCACTGTGATGGACTGTAGTCACTACTTCTGTAACTATTGTAAGTTGTTTCTTTGTTTAGCTTGGATTTTTTAATTGATAAATTAAGCAACATCATATACCTGATCATCATTATCATTTTTAATTACAGAAATTTTGATGTGTTTAATATGTTTTTATGTCATATGAATTTATCGTATGTTAGAATAAAGTTTGTGATAGTAAGTTCTTCTCTTATCTCCTCCTTGCATTCATAGGGTTCATTCTCTATCAAAAAATGGTACCTTTTATTTTTTAAAGTTTCTATCTCTAAATATTTTACAGGGTTTTTATTCTACTCCGTCTGATGAGCTCTCTTTGATTGGATTTTGTTCAGGTTCTTCCAAACTACAATGATCTATTGAAACCTCCCTAGTAAGGCTCGAGTAGAGAAGGCACAAGCTCAAACGCATCGTCCAATCGCCGAACTCATTCTTCATGGTGCGTTCTCTTCACACACACACACACACACACACTCTCTCTCTCTCTCTCTCTCTCTCTCTCTCTATTTGATTTGAGATAAGATTTTTAACACTTGGTTGTGACTGTAATGCCATGCGTAGCTACTGCACACGTACTAGAGGGGCGGTGAATAGTACTTTAAAATAATCAAGAGTGTTATTCCTAATTATTGTGCAAACATACAAACAACAATGCGGAATAGACTACAAACAACAAGAATAGACAACACAAACAAAGTATGTAACGGGTTCGGATCCACCCAAGTCTCCCCGACTTGTTCCCGGTGATCCTACGTCCCAACCACCCGAATCCCCTCCGGATACTTGAGTTAGAAATCACTAACCCAAGATTTTGCACTATGAAATTCTTGTAGAAAAACCTCTACAAGACCAAATCATACACAAATGACATGTGACCCCACAACCCAGGATCACACCCTCTCTCACAACCGAGAGACAAACTCAAATAACAAATGAGATGAAATAATGAAACACTTACCACAAAATCCTATGCCTTGAGTATACTTACCAATTTAGGGCAAGAATGAATTTTGAGGAAGAAGAAGGCACCAAACCCTAGCTCCAAGAAGTTGACCAGCAATAGAAGCCTAGGGTGGAGTTGGTGACCTTGGATCAAGCTCTTAGCTTGGAAGGCTCACAATCAATGAATCTCTCTTGAGGAATAAGAGTGAGGGAGAGATTCTAGTGAGAAGAGATAGCTTTAGAATGGAGTTGATTTGCTTCTCTTTGATTTCTCTAAATCCCAAAATATGCAGCCTTGAATACTAGGAAAGAACCCCTCCAAGTATATATAGGATAGAGGAAAGAGAGAGGAAAAATCGTGGCAATTAATGCTCCAACGGCTCTATTCTGAAGTAGACTAGTCGGTCAAAGAAGGATCACTGACCGACTAGTTTCTCAACTAGTCGGTCGGTGATTCAACATGAACCGACTAACTGGAGAACAACCAAAAGAGAAAGTTCAGACATAAAGAACTAGTCGGTCTAAGAAGACTTGCCAACCGACTAGTTTCATAACTAGTCGGTCGGTGAGTGTTCTTTGACCGACTAAGAGTCGAAATAGTATAGGCTGAATTCAAGTTGAACTAGTCGGTCTGAGAACAAATTCCAACCGACTAGTTTGACAACTAGTCGGTCGACAATTGTTCTAAGACCGACTAACTCGAAACAGTAGCTCAGGCTGAAATGAGGCAATGATAACTAGTTGGTCTGAGAAGGATTCCTAACCGACTAGATCGTCATCTAGTCGGTCGGTGAACCTTCTTTGACCGACTAATTGATCAACAGTGCCAGGCTGAATTGAGCAAGGACATCTAGTCGGTTCAAGAGGAATTGCCGACCGACTAGATCGTCATCTAGTCGGTTGGTTCTTCTACTTGAACCAACTAAGATGCACTAGAAGCCGAGGGAAGAAACGATAGGCTTCGGGAAAGTTTCTAATGGCTTCTAAGATAATCCTAGCTCTAAGATATGAGCGAAAAGAAGATTATAATGTAAGTCCTACTCAAGGCTTAACATTCTATTCTATGAAGCTAGAAGACATAAAATTAAACATGACGAACTGTCTTCAAAGCTTCAATCTTCACTTTAGACTTCAATAAAGCTCCTTGAGCTTCAACGAAGCTTCAGGCACACGATCACGCGTTTTGAGAAGTCTTGAGACGTCGCTTTTGATGTACGTAGTAATTTGGCGACGATCTCCATAACTGCGCTCACAAAGTGTTAGTTCACGATATTTATGTTTGCTCATCATCAAAACCAAATCCGGGGAATCAATACTCAACATTCTCCCCCCTTTTGGTGATGACAAACCAACATAAATAATAATCAATAATAATAATTCAAATGAATTTTACTTACTCCCCATACATTGATGACACGTTAGTTCCGTATTCAATAATAATCATACGCATCAAGCAGACGAGGAAAGTATAAAATGTGAACTCAAATATCGAAATTTAGGATCTAAATCCATTTTTATATCTTGACTCTCCCTGAATCTAACATATCAAATTAGATTCATGATAAATTGCTTTGAATTATCATTTAGCACATCGTCATTATTAATTCTCTCCCCCTTTGGCATTAGCAAAAAGAGCGGGAGGAGAACAATGGCAACAACATTGGCTAAAAATAAAAGCACGAGAGTCTAAGAATATGACCATGGTCCAAATGACACCAATGGAAAATACCAAATATAAAATACCGAAGAAAATCAAAGCGTGCCAACGAGACCATAGTCGAAAATCGAAATCATCAAAAACTCAAAAAAATTTCACAAATTGAGTTATGGAATATACTCTCCAATATCAACATTCTTAATGAATTTAGTGCATGGAAAACAATTCTATGCAATCATAGAACCAATTCTATTAAATCCATATAAGCGTGATTCGGAGTAAAAAGTGTATATTTATACCCCCTAACTACCCCCATTTTGTGCTAAAGATTATACTTAATTGTGCTCTTTTTGGGTATATTTGCATTTCATTTCATTTCAGTAGCTTATTCTCATTCTTGGCACAAAATACGGTTTTTATCGTCTTTATTGGCTTCCTACTATTTTTCATATGCTTCTGCCATTATTGTGATCATATCGCTATTTTTTGGGAATTATTTGAGCATTGGAATATTTTATATAGATTATTGGAAGTCAATATTGTATTTATAATAGTCATTAAATTAATTTCTAATCAAATGGACTAATTTTTCCTTCTCCTATTTTTCAGGTACTCCTAGGAGTCTTGGGGATTTTCCAGAATTTTTTGGGATTTGTCTGAGATTTCTAGATATTTTTTTGGAATTATTTGGAGCAAAAAGGGGAGTGAAAACCCAGAAATTGGTTTTTAAAAAAGGGCGCCGCGTGGCGCAATCTCGTTGCGCCACGCGGCACGATCTAGGCCGCCCGTTACAAATTTAAAAAAATGATTTTGTTTTTATGAGCGGGCCGGCCCGCTGTGGCTGGCCCGCTCAGCCGTTTAAATTTAAAAAAAACTAAAAAAAACATATGAAGCGCGCGCGAGCGGGCCGGGCCAGCGGCCGGCCCGTTCATTCAATTAATTGCCCAAGCGCGCGCGGTTAAGCTCCCAGCGGGTCGGGTGTTCGAAAACCCGACCCGCAATGCAAAACTATGACCCGATATTGATTTTGAGGGTTTTTGTGCGCCTGGGGGGCGTTTGCAAAGAAGGCACTTCGGCCAAGGGCATTTCTACTGTTCTATTGGGGGTTTGAGACCCCCATCTTCTTCCCCAAGGGCTAGGGCAAGGGTTGGAGGCCATTGGAACTTGGGAAAAGCTTGGTGGAGGAGCAAATTGGAGGAAGCTAGGGTTCATTTGAGGAGAGCTTGGGTGATATCTTTCTTCCCCACTTTTGTAATTTGATATCTCATATTTGTATTGAACTTGGATGAAGATTTTGTATAAGATTTTCATCTTATTTAGTATGATCGTGTAGTGTTAATTTGCTTGGGTTGTGGTTTATTGAGTTGGTTGGTAATTGTTGCCCTAATTTCCCTCTTTGCCCAATTTTGAATGTTAATGTTGGATGTTTCATTAGGGTTAATTTGATGGGTTAAGACCCGAGAGGGCACAATTTGAGAAAATACCATGCTCCTAATTTGATTAGTGCTTCGATGTTACGTCCATCCCCATTGCAAACTATTGTATGCTTGAATGTTAAATTTTCTGATTGGGCTTCCTTAGCCGGATGACCGATTGAGTTATTCCGGGTAATTAGAGTTAGATTAACGCCGATCTTAGTGAACCCACAACCCATGCTCCTCGCCTAGCGATCCTACTCCACATTTGGCTCTCTACCCCTACCCACTTAGGATAGATTTTTAGATTCTCCACACGTTTTCCTCCACTTATCCACCGTTAGTTGAGGTAGTTGTTTTCACGCTTTATTTTTCTTTATCACTCAATTTTGTGAACGTAGAATGACTTGTCCCTGTGATCCGACCCGGTACTTACCGGTTATTTTTATTGCAATTGACACTCCTACGGTTGGGAGTGGAAGGCGTGCCCCGTGCGCGTTTTCCGAGTCAACCAATTGGCGCCGTTGCCGGGGACAATGATTTCTACTATTAGCAATTTTTGATAGATTTTGAAATATTTAGTGTGATACTTCTATCTTTTAGTGTGTGTCTTTTCGTTTATTTATTTTGCTTTTATTGAGTCTTTTGGTTGTTATTTTCATTTTCTTGGAAATTTTTTTTACCATGGCATCATCTTCAGATTTTTTGGACGTTGATTTGGAGGATATCCCACTTCCGCCATACTTTCATGGCTCAGAGTGGGAGAACCCTCATTTGCATATTAAAAAATTTGAAGAGTGGATGTTTTCATGTCTTGGTGGGAACATATATGATGATTGCATATACTTTAGATTTTTTCCCTCTTCTTTACAAGATGATGCTAGACTTTGGTTTGATTCATTGTCTCTGGACTCACATTTTACCTGGTTGTCATTTCAGGCTGAATTTCTCCGGGTATTTTTGCCTATCTTTTTGGAGCAGGTACAGGGGCGGCAGGCCATGGAGCAGTACATAGGAGCTTTGCCCAAGCTGAATGGGAGGCATACCATCAGGCCTGGCAGAGGTTCACTGATTTGGTGCTTGGGTGCCCACACCAGAGCTTTCACGAGGATCATCTTCTGCAGATCTTCTACACAGGATTATCGCCATCTGGGCGGGATTTTGTGCAGATGAGTTGCGGCGGGGAGTTCTTTTATTATTCGACCGAGGATTCATGGTTGTACCTGAGGGACCTTGCAGAGTGGGAGCAGACTGCGCCATCTGGAGAGCCGTCACTTGGATATGAGGATGATAGCCAGTCCCAGTTTCCACTTCAGGATGCAGAGCAGCAGGTCCAGTACCAGCCTGAGGAGCCAGCTGAAGGCTCGTTCCATTGCGACCCTATGGAATACCAAGAGAAATCTGTGAAGAGTGTGCATTGGGGCCAAGTAGAGGAATTTGAGAACATATATTTTGAGGAGTCAGAGGAGATAGATGATGGAGTGCGTGTCGACCACGACGGTGACACGATGCATTTTCACTTTGAGGTTGAGGATGAAGCGGATGTGCATGATGGCCTAGAGCAGATTGAGGACACCATGGAGCCTGAGCCACAGTCCACTTCAGAGTTAGCCTCACAGGTCGAGGCGGTTGAGTATTTAGGGAGGACGACTGAGATGAACTATTTCTGGGATGACGAGGGTGATGCGTGCTTGGATTTGCCTGAGACGAGTCTACCTCCAGTCCTGTCACATATGTCACTTCCCTCGCCTCAGGATGCGCACTTGCCAGTCATCGATGAGGTTTGTCAGGAGCAGTTACCCATTGTGGGGAGTGCCGCAGAGATCGTTGCTGTTGATATTGATGTCAAGGAAGAGGATTGATCGGCCCCGGGCGTACACCCAAAAGAGCGACCGTGTAGTTTTACCGCAAGCGCACGGTGTAGCGGCGAGCGTGTATCGAACACAGGGAGGACGTATGACAGTGCCTTCTCCGAACAACCTGGCTATAAGGGCAGAAAAGAGGGAATTTGCCTTTCGGCGATCCTGTCACAATCGTCAGACAAAGTATGGAGATATAAAATCAAATAAAGACGCCTAGGGAATAGGGAATCCCCGCTACTCACCGTATCTCGTCAATGTGATTCATTGGTATAACAATTGCTAGGGTAGAATCTCGGATGAACTAGTTGCAACTGAATGTAAAACCTAGCTCACGCTCTCGCGCTGTTGCCGGTCTATAGCAAACATAGGCTCAGGCCCAATCTCTTGCAAACCCTAGCCTAGGCAAGCTAGCATTAGGATCAACATCATCGTTCAATTGCGTCCCGAGCCCACTCTCGTGCAAACTCATGCCGCGACCTAGGTTGGGATAGTTCCTACCCGTCCAATCTCTTGCAAACGGGTATTGGTATGAAATTGCAACCGAGAACCCTAGTATCGGTCCAATCTCTTACAAACCGATACTACGGAAACTCAATTTCAACCCAATTCGGATTTCTAGGGTTTCCTATCGAATTGGGATCCAATCTCTTGCAAATCCCAATTGATATGAACACCTAGCTATCCGTAATATATAGCATGCACCGAATGTAAAACACATGTCAAAGACTTTTATTTCGATATCATAGTATAATGGTGCAAATAGAAATAGAAAACCCAAGAATATTGATATAGCATGAAAAACGGAACAATTCTAAAATTAACATCGTCTGAATCATTTAAAGCGGTATACAATATCGCAGATCACACACTTTTCAATTGAATGCTTTCTTTGAGGAGTATAAGAATATCATGCAATAGAATAGAAAGAATAGAAAAGCGTGGATTTCATGAAATGAGTGCTAGGCATAGATTTCTGGAATTCGTGAAGCTAAAACAATCTCATCGAGTATAGAATATTACTTAGCCTAGGTTGTCGTGCACCGTCAAGTAGTCACTCTCTCACACATCATTGGATTCTCTCCCCCAAGCTTATCTATAAGCGTGGTGGTACAAAAACAATATTTACATCCCCATTTTTATGAAGCTCCAAAAGTAATAAAGATAAAAACAAAAAGAGGGAAGAAAGAGAGAACATGAGATGGGATCGTTTATTGAGATTCTTTTCTCTTTTCTTTTCTTTTTCTCTTTTCTTTTCTTTTTCTCTTTTTTTTTATTTTTTTTCTTTTTTTATAGCATATATACACAAATGATCCCAAATCAAAAAGAGAGAAAAGGATGTTCAAGAATTTTTCTTTTTCTTTTCGGTTTTGGGAAATTTGGAGCTAGGATTTTAATAACGGGGGAAATGCCAAATACTAGAATCGCTAAGGGGAAATTCACCAATGATTTTAAAATAGAGAATTGATGTTCAAGATATGTGGAGAAAGAAATAAATATATCTCTCAGTTCACTCTATAAGACGTGCACGACAACTTCAGCAGGGTAATCTAATCTACTCGGTTTTGATCGCAAAAAAGCTAACTAATCCAGATTTATCATAGCTAACATCATTCAATCATCCTGAAGTGAAGTGTACAAATCATGCAAATAGAAGTGATATAGGAAAAGAAAACGGTACTCCAGATATAAGCATTCAATGCGTGAATCTTGGTGTGTTTTCTTCGATAGCATACATATGAATATTCAGACTCAGCTAATAATAAAATTTCATCCATTTTCATACGGAAAAAGTGTGGGTTACTATCTCTAAATGCAAGGCAAATCACAGCATATGATATCAGAAATAAAATCTAAGACACGACAAATATAGCATGCATATAGAGAAAGCTAACTCAACGTCATCATCATCACAGAAAAGTCATCTCTAGCATGAGATGAAAAGAAATAAAGATAAAGAGGGAAAATAAAGCTATTTACAATGCAGCACACGAAGAAAATGAGAAAAAAACATGATGCATGGTAAAAAAAAGAAAGAGTGATGAAAGTGAGTGCAAAAGCGGAAAATGGCATGAAAAAACTAAAAATAAAGGTGGTAAATCGAAAAGAACGTGAGAACTCACTCCCCCAAGCTAAAGTGCACAGTGTCCTCAATGTGCGAAGTGTGGCACACCGAGAGACGTGTAAAGTGAGGGGTAGGTGAGGATGCATGCATGATGAAAAAGAAATAAAATAAAAAAATAACGAAATGAAAATATGGTGCGGACATGATGCATGCAGATATAGGAGTGAATCCGATATAAAAGTGTGACACCAAAAATCTCTCCCTCGCTCCCAAAAATGATATAGAAATATATGAACAAAATGTGGACCCAAAAACAGTGAGGGGAGGGGGGAGGGCAAAAATCATCAGGACCGAGCAGAGACGGGCAGCACGACGGCAAAAAGGATCAATGGTATCAAGGGTGCCTAAGAGGGTGGGGCTGTGCCGTCTTCGTCCTGAGGCGGAGGTGGGGGTGGGGGTGGCTGGGGAACAGTCTGCTGGTTGGGTGTGGGTGTGGGTGTGGTAGCAGGCTGGGTGTGTGTAGGAGTGGGGGTGGGTACCTGCTGGGTGGGTGTGGGTACACGAGGAAGCCGCTCGAGAATCTGAGTGAGGCAATAGTGAATGCCCGGAAGTAGGTCGAAGCGGCTGGCCATAGCGGTGACGGTGGCGGACATGGTCCTGAGGTCACCTTTGAGGGCACTCACCGCCCCCTCGAGAGCACGAATGCTCTGAAGTAAAGTGTCGGGGGGAGGTGGTGCAGAGGGACGCACATGTCTGTGCTGTGCAGGACGGGGCTGGCGGACTCGGGTGGTGTAGTGGATGGGCTCAGCAGGCATGTGGAGGTAGGGTGCTGTGCTCACAAGTGTGGGCCTAGCCTCAGTGCGAGGCTGGGGCGCAGGCTGGTATGCGGTGGAAGCAGCAGCAGCGGAAGTGGAGTATAAAAGTGGCGACGAGGCGGCCAGAGAGGTCAGTGACACAGACGTGGGAACAGACGTCACGACACTCTCGGAAAAAACGGCTGCGGTGGAGACAGAGGTGACAACCACGGTCTCCACGACGGTAGCAAAAGAGGGCTCTCCGCTCTCAACTATAGTAGGTGGGCACTCGGGTAGCGCGGAGCAAAGGGGCTCAACGGACAGAGGGCCAGCTGTGGTGGGAGTAGTGGTGGGCGTGGAGGTAGTGGAGGTGGTCTCAGCGAGTGTACTCCCGACACCGGCAGAAGTGTGGACAGAGGTGTCGGGAGCAGCAGAAATATCAGGCTGTTGAGGGGCCACGGGGTCAACGGGGGCAGCGTGTGCAACGTGGGCCTGCTCAGCCTGCTCGGCCTCCTCGGCCTCAAGCACGTAGGTGGCGGGGATCAGGAGATCCATCGCCGGAAGCCAGTCCACCTGTGGTGGTGCTATCTGTGTCCGAGCTGGGCTCGGAAGGATCATGTAATCAGCACCGAAGGGACCGTGCAACCAAACCCAGTGCCGCTGACCGTGCGGACGTAGCATCTTCATCCGGGCCATGACGTCTATGGACAGTGAAGTGGGGCCCGGGGCTCGTCGCAAGTCAGCCGGAAGGTCATCGCCGGTCATCAGGGCGAGCAGGGTGATCAGACCGTCGCAACATATCGGTGAGCGAGCGCCCACCGATACGATGATGCGGTCTAAAAACCAGCTCGCGATATCAATCACGACGGGGGGGACCAAGTCGTCACTCTCCCTAGCTAGAACTCTGGGACGCGTCATTGCATAGAGCATATAAAGCTCTGGCGTGGACATCGTCCCAGGCTCATACCTCGCCAAAAAGGTAGTCGCCATAAGGCGCTGAGCTATGCGGAGGCAGGGGTGAACGATGGCCGAGGCCTTGGCCCTACTAGGGTCAAAGGCAGCTGGTAAACCCGTGATCCAGGCCCAGAAAGCGTGAGAATAGAAGGAAGGTGGGGGAATGTGAGTGGGGGCGTAACCACGGTCGGCCCCGGGGACATCGGGCCACGAAAAGAAAGCTCTCATCATACCGAGAGTGACCTGGCACTCTCGGTCCATAAACCTAAACGAGCATCCCTCGTCGGTCCGGGCGATAGAACTAAGCACCTCAAGTGTCGGGCGGACAAAGGTGTCCGCCGACACCTGGAAAAAATCTCGCCAACCCACGTTGTCATACAACGTGAGCATCCCCTCGAGTACCCCCAGGCGTCCTAGGTCTGTAAGGTGTGCGAACCTGGAGGGTACAATCGAGCGCTGGGAAATGCGCTCAAAAACGACGCGGTGTGCGTCGTCCCGGAACGTAATCCCCAGCGGCCCGACAAGTGGAGCCGGTGGTGGCAGTGGGTCGACAGGGAGTGGCTGTGCGGGGTGAACGGGGTGTGGTGGTGTAGGCAGAGGAGAGTCCTCCACCTCGTGGGAGGGACCGGCCTCATCCGCCCACTTCCGCTTGGCGGAAGCTCTCCTCGACCGCGGCCGTGTCCGGGGCGGCATGTGGGCCCCGGGTGATCACCAAAAACGTAAAAAATGCGGCGTGCGCAAATGAGTGGAACGAGTATACCGTAACACGTCGCGAGAGCAATGTAGTGGACGCGTGCGAAGACGCCGCCTCCACGAAGCCAAAATCGCTTCCCGGAAGCTCCCCTGGGCTCCCCTAAGCTCCCCAATATACCCTGCACATCAAACGAAGATATCAGCGAGTAATATTCAAAATGTATGGGGGGTTAGGGGTATAATAGATAGAAATCGAATTTAATTTGGTTTAGGGGTTCGTTAAACACACGGATCGTCGAAAAATACACAAAACAGGAGAAAATTGGGCGATAACGCGTTACCAGAGTTCGGCCGGAGGTGGGGTCGCCGGCGACGACTCGGGCGAGGCGGAGGGAGCGTTGGTCGGCGGTGGTCGGCCGAGCGCGGTGGCGGGGCGAGTGGTCGGGCGAGTGGGGGGGGGGGGGGGGGGCAGCGGGCGATGGATACGATCGGTCGCGATTTTTGGGATTTCTCCCGTTTCAAAAAACGCGCCGACCCGCTCCCCTTTATAAAGGAAAAGTTACGACTTGGCCGAGTGACAAAGTCGCTCGGCCGAGTGATCGTAACGGAAATAGTTTGGAAAATTCCTCCCCGCTTATGACTCGGCCGAGTGGCCTTATCACCCTCGGCCGAGTGGAGTAAGTCCATTCGGCCGAGTGGCTCAAGCTACTCAGCAATACTCGCCCTAGGAGCGTATCAGTTTTACTCGGCCGAGTGAATATATATACTCGGCCGAGTGGAAATTATACTGAAATCAAGAAAAGAAACAGAGAGTTGGGTACAGCAGACTTCCCTCATTCGTGAGCCACTCGGGCGGACGAACTTATGTGCTCGGCCGAGTGATCAGTATACTCGGTCGAGTGAACCCTGTTTTCTGCTGTTTGGCTTCGTTTGGGCTCTAAATTCTGTTTTTCTTTCTCCAGTCGACTTTATCTTCCTCCTAAGCATCGAGCGCATTCCTGGAGCGCTCCTCGTCTCCTTGTTCATCCTCCTAATGATAGGTACCCCGTTCTCCTCTCCTGTCAAAGAAAAATAGGACCCGTTATCACGAAATTTTTAGGCAAACGACTCAAAACACTAATAATTTCTAAAACAAAAATAAAGGGAAAAGTAAAAATAAAGCGATGACCGTCGGGTTGCCTCCCGACAAGCGCTCGTTTAAGGTCTTGAGCTCGACCCCCTTTGATTTTCAATTTAATGTGGGATATTGGGTGCATATGAGATGCACCCGTCAAATTTTCCGGGAAGAACACTTAAATTTGGATGTTGTTGCGACGTGTTCTTCCTCGGTGCTCCTTTGCCTCGGGTAGTGTTGGGGGGTGGCTCCCCCAAGCTAGTGCTTGCTCCGGCCCTCGGCTTCACCGGTGACACCGATTTCCGTATCGGCAGAGCTTTCTTCGGAGACTTCAATTTTGAGAGCTTGCAAAGCTCTCGAATCCTTACGACATCAGCGTTGCCTTCATCAATTTCCATGGAGGGGTCGGGGGAATGATCCATCTTTTCTTCTTGGCCTAAGTCCGGCCCTTCCTTAAAATCTTCCTTGAATAGGGCGCCGATGGAATGGGGGATCGCCTCCTCAATAACCTCGTCAAGGAGGTCCATATAGTCCAGCTCCTCATGATAAGGCATGTGTTTCATTGCCTTGGGTATATGAAGCTCCACCTCGATGTTACCGACATTCAATGTTAGAGTCCCTTCACGTACGTCGACAATGACACCGGCGGTGGCAAGGAACGGGCGTCCAAGTATTAGCGACGTATCTCCCTCCTCCTTGCCATCCATGATCACGAAGTCACATGGCAAACATATGCCCCCCGGGACTTGTAACGGGATATCCTCTGCGATCCGTACCGGCCTTGTGATCCGACCATCTGCTAGTTGTATCCGCATGTCGGTAGGTTTCAATTTTGTGCCGGTGTTTAGTCTTAGGAACATAGAGAGAGGCATGAGGCTAACACTAGCCCCTAAGTCCACTAACGCTTTTTGTAGAGGGACGCCGCCTAAGGTGCAAGGAATTCGAAAACTCCCCGGGTCTTTGAATTTGGCGGGCTCCTTCTCTCTCTTGGTGAACCAAGGCCCCTCCTCAGCGAGCATGATTTTCTCCTTCCTCTTTCTTCCCGTAATCAAATCTTTTAGGAACTTGGCGTATGTCGGGATTTCCACGATAGCGTCGAGGAAGGGGATATTGATGCTTACCCCTCTCAAATACTCGAGAAACTTGGCTAGTCGCTTCTCCATCTTTGCTCTAGCAAGCCTCTGAGGGAATGTGATCGGTGGCATAAAACGCCTCTCTTCAATCAATTGCTCTCCTCTGGACTTTTCTTCTCTTTGCGGCTCTTTCTATCTCTCAACTTCAATGATAGGTTCACTTGGCTCTACTCTCTCCACCACGGGCTCATCGGTAGGAATCATGACGGGGGTGGTGTCCTTCCCGCCTCTCGTAGTAACCGCAACCACGGCGTTGATATGCCCGGTGGTGCCCCGTGGATTTTGCTCGGGTTGCACCGGCAACTGTTGACTATTTCGATTTAGCAACGCAAGTTGCTCCGTAATTTGTCCAACGACAGTTGTAAGAGAGTCTTGGCCCACCTTCAAGGAAGCATTGATCTTCTTCTGCTCGACCATAAACTCCTCCACCTTAGCCTCAAATTCAGATTGTTGTTGAGCTTGTGGAGGGTTTGGATTTCTCCACCCTTGATTGTATCCGGGCGGCCTATAGGGTCCAACTTGTTGCTTTGGTGGGAAATTTTGTTGCGGAGGCCCCCTCGGTGGATAATGTTGTTGTTGTTGTGGTGGTCGAGCTTGTTGAGGTAGTTGTTGCGGCGGGTTCAATGCTCCTTCATTGTTGGCATAGGAGAAACCGGGATGGTTTCTAGTGGCCGGATCGGCCCAATATCCTTGGTTCCCCGCGACGTATTGAACTTGCTCCAAAGATCCCTCTCCTTGTTCTCCTCCCAAATACATAGCTTGGGATTGGTCTTGCCAATCACACATTTGATTTGTTGGTGCGGATGTGGAAGGGGTTCCTTGGGGCTCCGTAATATACTTCTCCAGTCTCTCCACTACCTTGTGGAGAGAATCGAACTTGTTGGTCAGCTCCGCTACGGCCTTTGCCTCATAGATGCTAGATGGCTTCAAGGAGGACGAAGAGTGTCCTCGCTCGTCGCCCCATTGTTGATTGTTCGAGGCCATCTCCTCAATTAAGGTCGTAGCTTCGTCGGGAGTCTTCGATAGGATGGCCCCATTTGCCGCGGCATCAATAATCTGCTTGGTCCCCGGTTGGAGACCATTGTAGAAGCTATGGACTAGCTCCCAATCTTCAATGCTATGGTGGGGCCACTGATGCTGCAGGTCTTTGAAGCGCTCCCAAGCCTCGTAGAGTGTCTCTTGAGGTCCTTGCTTGAAGGACATGAGAGCACTCCTAATCTTTACCGTCTTGGAAGGCGGATAGAACTTGTCGATGAACGCGCTTGCCAACTCATCCCATATGGTAGAGACTCCCTCAGCTTGCGTCCTCAACCAATAAAGAGCTGTATCCTTTAATGTGAAGGGGAAGAGGCGCAGTCTGATGGCATCCAAGGTAACGCCCGGCATCTGGAAGGTGACGCACTTTGATAGGAAGAGCTGGATGTGGTAGTGGGGATTTTCATGGGCGTTCCCATGAAATGGATCCTGCTGCATCAGAACCACAAGCCCAGTCTTCAACTCAAAATTCTTGTCGGCCGCCAACTCCGGCATGGCTATGGACGAGGTCGTGGAGGAAGTCTTAGGCCGGAGCCTATCTCGAATGGAAATAATCCTCGCCATTCTTGCCGCTAACTCTTCAGGCGTCTCCCGGACGTTCATAAACCTCCCTTCCGTATCGGGTCTCCTCTCCGCCCTGATTCTCCGCAATGTACGCTCGATCTCAGGATCAAACAATATATCGATGAGGTCTGCAGTGGATCTCGTGTACATGCACGGGAAGACAAAGTTTCAAAGAAGTGATTAGCACAATGGAAGGGTTAGATAAAAATAAAGAAATAAAACAAAAAGAAAGAAATAGCTAGGGTGGTAGGATCAAACACAATCGCCTCCCCGGTAACGGCGCCAAAAACTTGATCGGCCCCGGGCGTACACCCAAAAGAGCGACCGTGTAGTTTTACCGCAAGCGCACGGTGTAGCGGCGAGCGGGTATCGAACACAGGGAGGACGTATGACAGTGCCTTCTCCGAACAACCTGGCTATAAGGGCAGAAAAGAGGGAATTTGCCTTTCGGCGATCCTGTCACAATCGTCAGACAAAGTATGGAGATATAAAATCAAATAAAGACGCCTAAGGAATAGGGAATCCCGCTACTCACCGTATCTCGTCAATGTGATTCATTGGTATAACAATTTCTAGGGTAGAATCTCGGATGAACTAGTTGCAACTGAATGTAAAACCTAGCTCACGCTCTCGCGCTGTTGCCGGTCTATAGCAAACCTAGGCTCAGGCCCAATCTCTTGCAAACCCTAGCCTAGGCAAGCTAGCATTAGGATCAACATCATCGTTCAATTGCGTCCCGAGCCCACTCTCGTGCAAACTCGTGCAGCGACCTAGGTTGGGATAGTTCCTACCCGTCCAATCTCTTGCAAACGGGTATCAGTATGAAATTGCAACCGAGAACCCTAGTATCGGTCCAATCTCTTGCAAACCGATACTACGGAAACTCAATTTCAACTCAATTCGGATTTCTAGGGTTTCCTATCGAATTGGGATCCAATCTCTTGCAAATCCCAATTGATATGAACACCTAGCTATCCGTAATATATCGATCCCAAACTAACCCTAATAGCAATTCTTGCAATAGTTCTACCAAATCATCACAAATCGGAAATTGGGCTCGTAGGGTTCATCCCCACGCCCTAAGACGTTAGGACTACTCACAAATCATTTCACAAATAAAAGAATAATCAATTGGAATAGCAATAGAATTCATAGCAATATTCAAATAAGCAATAAAAATAAGATTTTTAATGAAGAGGGAGACAAACCAATAGAGTTCACCATGAATCCAACAAAATAAACCTTTTCTCTCCTTTCCAATCATAAGAATCAAAAGCTAAAAAGTTTAATCTAAAAGGCTGCCAAAAAGTCAGGAAAAAGCTCTCTAACCTAGGTTAAAAACTGGGGTTAAATACCCCCCAAAATCGCCCAAAAAACTGTGACAAAATTGCCCCTGCGCAGCCTGAAAATCGCAATTTACGCTACAGGCAGCGCGGCTCACTCGGCCGAGTGACAAAAGTCGCTCGGCCGAGTGGTAGACCCTGAGAATTTCCAGTAAGTCTGGGGTCTTGGGGGTCTTCACTTCGGGGGTCACTCGGCCGAGTGAGTTGTCGTCACTCGGCCGATGGGCTTCTCTTCACTCGGGCGATCGGTAATTGCCACTCGGCCGAGTGGGTCTTCTGATGCTCAGACTGACGAAAAACAGTAAGTCGGGAGTTTTTGATGGGCGTCGTCTGAGTGCCACTCGGGCGGACGGAGTTTCGTCACTCGGCCGATGTGGCTTCTGATGCTCGGCCGAGTGCACACTTGGAGCGTGTCCGATCTGGCCGGCCGAGCGGGGTCTCGCTGGTCGGCCGAGTGACTCCTTCACTCGGCCGAGTGAGACACCAAAAATGCCCATTCTGAGTGTTTTTGCCTCCTCGTCGCTCCTACGACGTTCTTTCTTCTTCCGCTCCTCTCCAATCTGAAAATACCCCTCAGGGAAGTCTTCGGTGACACTCCGGAGTAGGTGTATCTCGGAATCACTCCAAATCGCTCAAAATCTCCTGAAATACGACAAAAACACCAAATCGTGAAAAGTATCGCAATATTGTCGATAAATCGTGAAAAACGTGATTTGAGCGATCTAAATGGCATGCAATCATGCGGAAAAAAGGTGTAAAATATGGAGTGATCAGGATAACGACGGGGATTGCGAGATGGTATATATTGAGCCTGAGCTCCCTCCTACTCCAGTTTTCTCTCTGCAGCCAATTCCACCTCCTCCTGAGGCAGCGTATCATGCCATACCTAGCACCACATTTCAGGGAAGTTCCCACCATCTCATGCCTTGCATTTCTGAAACCAAATTTTCACTTCTATATACATTTGTTTCAGATTGTCGTCCATTGCATTTAAATTTTTTTATTTGTTTTGACGACCCGTTTTGGAATGCTTTTGCAGGGGATGAGGACATGACTTGGATTGATGCAGCTCGTCTCCCACATGACATATATTATCCCAAGGGGACGCTGGGAGTTGCATTGCTGGAATCCAAGGAGGCCGGTGGCGGCCTAGCTCCAAAGCAGCTGGCGGAGGAGCAAAAGGATATGAACGAGCAGTTGCCACCGCCGTTATACATCCGGGATCCGCCATTTGCTAAGGTGTATTCTTTCCTTTAAGTAGTGTAAATAAATAAAAAAATTAGTTAGTTTGCTTTTGCATGTTTGCTTTCGTATTTTTTTTCTCTTTTCTAGGATCTTTTGCCAAGATCTAGTCCTCTCCCAACATTGCGGACAATGTTTATTTTAAGTTGGGGGGGAGAGTGTTAGAATCTTTAGATTTGTTAGGATTTTGGTGTTAATTGTTTTTTTCGAGATCCCTCCATGTTTCCATCACCCAATGAATTTCATTGCATATCATATTTTGGCCTTCTCATTCCTACGCCGCTTGCTTTGTTTAGTCCCTACATGCTTTCATGTTATGCTATTTTTTTTCGGATTATCACTTTGGTATCGATTTCTCGATGTTTGATTGGCACGTTTTCATTTCTTTTCCAATTTGGAGTCAAATGCTAATATGCCATGTATGAAACTACTTTAGACGTCGTGAT
Source organism: Scilla litardierei (assembly GCA_030789695.1). Lineage (NCBI taxonomy): Eukaryota > Viridiplantae > Streptophyta > Magnoliopsida > Asparagales > Asparagaceae > Scilla > Scilla litardierei. The sequence continues at coordinate 46,275,271 of CM061136.1, read as the reverse complement.
ATCTTTTTGAAACAATTTGGGAAAAGTTTGGTGTAAGTGATTGCATTTGTTGGGATGAATGGTGTAGTTTCTAATAGGATTGGATTTGGCCAATTGTGCATGCATTGTGTTCTTCTTAGAAGTGGGTGGATGAGTTGCTAATTTGTGTTGGAATGAGAAAGAGAGAGTAGTATAAGTGAATGTTTCTTTCTAATCGAATTGAGTAGCCGGCGCCCCACGAAACATTGGGGAGGACGCCAAAGATGAGATTTAGGGGATCATTCCATCCCTTTGCCTATATAGCGTTATCGCGTGTAGGTATTGGTGGCCCTGTTTGCATTTATAGCGTTATCGCGTGAATGTAAAACATAAACATACAAAATCCAAAAACATAAAAAAAAAGAAAAAAGAAAAAAAATAAAAAAATGAAAGAATAAGCAACATGAGTGATGCAATCTCATCTCCCACAACTTAGAAGAAATTTCTTTCGTTTTGGCCATTTCCATGAAAATTTGAAAATTTGACATTGTGATATTTCCCGATACGTGTGATACGGTGCTTATTTCTTTACTTTTCTTTGAATTGGATTGGAGAGAGTTTCATTTGTTATCTATTTTCATACATTTGGTATATTGTCTTTGAAATCAATTGGAAATACCATTTTGAGTGTGTCATGAGAGTATTTTGAAGTTGGTGCATGTTTTCAATTTTATCCGAATTTATCGCATATTTTGCTAGGGACTAGCAAAAAGCTAGTTGGGGGGTGTGATTCGGGATATAAATTGCATATCCCCCCACTTCTGGGTATTTTATGTGTATATCATGTTTAATTTGGCGTTGATACGTATGTTTTAGTGATATCATGGATTATTAACGCCTAATCTCTTTTTACACATAAAATACGATTTATATGGATTAATTTTAGCTTCTCCTACTTTTCAGTTACTCCTGGAATTTTTCTAGATTTTCTGGAATTTTTCCAGAATTTTCTGGAATTTCTAGGTATTTTTGGAGATTTAATTGGAGCAAGAGAGGCATAAAAGGGGTTTCTGGATTTAAAAAAAAAGAATAAAAAAAATAAATTGGTTGACTCGGAAAAACGTGCAAGTGCACGCCTTCCACTCCCAAGCGTAGGAGTGTCAATGCAATATAAAAATAACTGGTGAGTACCGGGTCGGATCACAGGGACAAGTCGTTCTATGTTCACAAATTTGATTGATAACGAAAAATAAAGTCTGAAACAACTACCTAAACTAACGGTGGATGAGTGTGTGAAAGTGGGGCGAAACTAAAAATTCTAACTTAAGAGGGTAGGGTTGGAGAACCAAAAGTGGGAAGGTAGGATTGCTAGGTAAGGAGCATGGATTGTGGGTTCATCAAGATCGGTGCCAATCAAGCCCAATTCACCCTCAAATAACACAATCGGTCATCCGGCTAAGGAGGCCCAATCGGAATATTTATCTTTAAAGGACATCACAATTAGCAATAGGGATGTACGTATAATCGAAACACTAATCAAATATGAGCATGGTATTTTCTCAAATTGTGCCCTCTCGGGACTTAACCAATTAAAATTGTGCCCTAATTACACATCCACATTAGCAATGAAATTTGGGCAAGAGGGAAATTAGGGCTCCAATTAACAATCAACCCAATGAATCACAACCCAAGCACAATAGCACTACTCAATCATACTAAACAAGATGATATTCATAGACAAATTCATACAATGTTCATTACAAAATGAGAGATACAAAAATACAAGAGGGGAAAGAAAAGTATCACCCAAGCTCTCCCCAAGTTCTCCTTTGCTTCCACCCTCTTGCTCCTCCTCCAAGCCTTCCTATTCCTCCATGGCCTCCTCCCCTACTCCTTGGCTTTTGGGGAAGAAGAAGACCCCCCTAAGCCCTAAAAATCGCCAAGAAACAGTAACTTCCGGCCAAAAAAAACGCAGAAAAATCGAACTGCCCGTCTAATTTTCGCACAGGCCCGTTTAAACCCGTATCGGGTCGGGTTCTTTGGGGGGGGCGGGCGCCCGCTGCCCGCCCCCGCTGCAAAAGCGCGCGCCTGCGCTCAATTTGGGGCGGGGTCCGCTCGAAATTTTCGAGCGGGCCAGCCGGCCCGCTGTTAATTAATTTTTTTTAAAGCACGCGCGGGGTGCAGACTTGTGGAGCGGGCCGGCCGCTGGGCCGGCCCGCGAAAATTTAAAGCGGATTTATATTTTTTTTATTCTTTTTTTTAAACTCCAGAAACCCCTTTTATGCCTCTCTTGCTCCAATTAAATCTCCAAAAATACCTAGAAATTCCAGAAAATTCTGGAAAAATTCCAGAAAATCTAGAAAAATTCCAGGAGTACCTGAAAAGTAGGAGAAGCTAAAATTAGTCCATATAAATCGTATTTTATGTGTAAAAAGAGATTAGGCGTTAATAATCCACGATATCACTAAAACATACGTATCAACGCCAAATTAAACATGATATACACATAAAATACCCAGAAGTGGGGGGGGGGAATATGCAATTTATATCCCGAATCAAAGCGTCGAGCGACGAAGTCAATATCAGAGACATAAATACAATGTTCACAAGAAAACAAATGGCAACATGATGTACACATCCTACAAAATTGTTATGCCAAAATAGAGATATAAACTTCATACAACTTATGGCATACACAATTCTAGTAAACTAGCATGCATTCCAAAAGAGATACTCACTAAATGAGTCAATAAAAAGCATGGAAAGCCATGAGCATGAGAAAGATAAGATCATAATCAAAAGCTCAAAACTAGCATCAAGATATGCATGAGATAGTCTAAACATAAAGAGACATCTACATGCATTCAACACACATGGATACCAAATGTATATCAAATGTAAGAGTATACTTACAACATTAAGCTCCCCCTACTTTGGTTCACCAACTTAAGCACCATCAACTCCATTTGAATGAAAATCCTTGTAAATCAAGGAGTTGGTAGGGTTGGTATCCAATTATTTTTAGAGCTAAATTTGATTCGTTGCTCCTTCTCTTATTCTTGAGTACCTGAAGATAAAAATATCCTTCCATGGTACCCAAGGACATTGGGTCCTAAGAGATTAAGCCTTTGGATGCCAAGTCCAATTGGACTTAGACTTCCTAATGAAATCATCATTATGCACGACATTCATAAAATAGGAATTCATGTAAGCTTGTTTTTCCTGCATGCTTGGGTCCTTCGGACTCCAAATAGTGAAGATTTTGGGAGCCCTATTCCTATTGGGAGCATGCATACGTTGTTGATGTCTACGTGATGCTATCGTGGATAGGCATATGAAATATGATGAAATGCTGCATGATGATAATCATTCATATAGTGATGAGGATGAACATATGCATGTGGAGGAACACGTGCATGAGTGTGTCTCACATTGTGTGGACGTGCTCGTGGATGTGGATCATAAAAATCATCATACGTGCGAACATGTGGAGTAGGAGGTGTGTTCCTACGTGGCATGGTATACATGAAAGCATGACCCTTCTTTGGAGGTCCACCCAAAGTGGGTTTCTTTTCAAACGGGGGTGTGTACCTAGCGGAAGCACCATTGGTAGAAGAACTACCTATGAAGTGTTTACTCCCACTAGTTGAGGCTTCGGAAGATGGCCTAACAAAGGTCGTGACCGATTTGGATGAGTCTCACATCTTACACCCCAAGCCAATGTGATGATTGGCCGGAAGTAAGTCATTTAGGATATTATCCAAATGACCCGTACCTTTATTGAATTCATGAATTCGGCCTAATGTGCACTCATACTTCTCGGTGAGAGAATGCATAGAAGCATCCAAGATGGACACTTGCGATGTGAGTGCACAAACACGTGACTTGAGATTCTTATTCTCAATACTCAAAGTTGAGTTTTGAGACGTCAAATCCGCTATCACATGTTCATTCGAATCCTCAATATGCACATGCTCAAGTTGAGATTTGAGATTTACGATCTCATTTCTCAACCCTTCAACAATGGTGTCGTTGTTGATGATGATAGGCTTAGGCGAGGTTTGAAGACTAGTTAACTCATTTTTAGTCTTAATAAATCTATTAGCCAATTTAGAAAACTTATACCAAAGTTCATCTATAGTTACCTCTTCGCCTTCATCCTCGCTTTCATCCTCGCTTCCATCCTCGCTTTCATCGGAGGAGGTCTCTTGATCACGTTCCTCTTTTCCCATGAAGCACGTGTGTGCTTTCTCCACTTGTTCATCATCCGACTCTCCACAAGATGATTCCTCTTCAGAGTCGGTGAATGTGCCGACAAGCCCTTTCTTGTACTTTCTCGACTTGTCGTACTTGGATGCCTTCCACTTCTCCTTGTGTTTGTTGAGAGGACAATCTGGCTTGATGTGTCCTGGCTTGTTGCATTATAACACATAGGAGCGGAGGCATTAGTCGAAATAAATTTTGATTTATTCTTCAACTTACTTTTTCGGAAGAATCGGTCGAACTCCTTTGCCGTACGGGCAATGGATTCTATGTCCAACTCGTCTTCCGATTCTTCATCATCGGTAGATGTAGATGGAGCGGCCTTGAATGCAATCGCCTTTTTCTTTGGCTCGTCTTGCTTCAAGTACGCCTTCATCTTTTCCTTCATCTTTATCTTACTGTCCTTGCGTACCTCATAAGACATCAAGGTACCCATTAGTTGTACAACAGTATACTTATTCATATCGTTACCTTCCTCGATGGCGAAGGTACGCTTTTCCCAACAAAAAGGAAGTCCGTCAATAATCTTCGCGACTTTCTCCTTTTGGGTGTAGATCTTCCCAAGAGCTTTCAATTCGTTGGATATATCCACGAAGCGAGCATAGTACTCCTTCATAGTTTCACCCTGTTCCAAGTGAAACAACTCGAATTCTTTGTTAGCAACAACAAGTTTAGAGTCTTTTACCGTACTCATTCCTTCGTGCAAGATGAGGAGTTGGTTCCATATTTGATATGCACTCTTACATATGCATATCTTGTTGAAGTCTTCGGGCTCCAACGCACATTGCAAGGCATTCATTGCCTTGGCATTGTTTACCTCCGCGGCAACCTCCGCGGTAGTCCACTTCATGAAATCTTCTTCGGGCTCGACATACTCCGTCAACGTGGCTCTCCATAGTGAAGCGCTCCGGAGGAAGGTTTCCATCCAGCATTTTCAGTACCCATAGTTGGTACCATTGAAGTGAGGAGGCCTAACTGAGGATTGTCCTTCCATAACTGAAGAAGCTCCTTCACGATTCTTGAAGACGCGGTAGTCGTTGTTTGTTATAGCTATGAACTTAGCTTTGATACCAAATGTAATGCCCTGCGTAGCTACTGCACACGTACTAGGGGGGGGGGGGGGGGGTGAATAGTACTTTAAAATAATCAAGAGTGTTATTCCTAATTATTGTGCAAATATACAAACAACAATGCGGAATAGACTACAAACAACAAGAATAGACAACGTAAACAAAGTATGTAACGGGTTCGGATCCACCCAAGTCTCCCCGACTTGTTCCCGGTGATCCTACGTCCCAACCACCCGTATCCCCTCCGGATACTTGAGTTAGAAACCACTAACCCAAGATTTTGCACTATGAAATTCTTGTAGAAAAACCTCTACAAGACCAAATCATACACAAATGACATGTGACTCCCACAACCCAGGATCACACCCTCTCTCACAACCGAGAGACAAACTCAAATAACAAATGAGATGAAATAATGAAACACTTACCACAAAATCCTATGCCTTGAGTATACTTACCAATTTAGGGCAAGAATGAATTTTGAGGAAGAAGAAGTCACCAAACCCTAGCTCCAAGAAGTTGACTAGCAATAGAAGCCTAGGGTGGAGTTGGTGACCTTGGATCAAGCTCTTAGCTTGGAAGGCTCACAATCAATGAATCTCTCTTGAGGAATAAGAGTGAGGGAGAGATTCTAGTGAGAAGAGATAGCTTTAGAATGGAGTTGATTTGCTTCTCTTTGATTTCTCTAAATCCCAAAATATGCAGCCTTGAATACTAGGAAAGAACCTCTCCAAGTATATATAGGATAGAGGAAAGAGAGAGGAAAAATCGTGGCAATTAATGCTCCAACGGCTCTATTCTGAAGCAGACTAGTCGGTCAAAGAAGGATCACTGACCGACTAGTTTCTCAACTAGTCGGTCGGTGATTAAACATGAACCGACTAATTGGAGAACAGCCAAAAGAGAAAGTTCAGACATAAAGAACTAGACAGTCTAAGAAGACTTGCCAACCGACTAGTTTCACAACTAGTCGGTCGGTGAGTGCTCTTTGACCGACTAAGAGTCGAAATAGTATAGGCTGAATTCAAGTTGAACTAGTCGGTCTGAGAACAAATTCCAACCGACTAGTTTCACAACTAGTCGGTCGACAATTGTTCTAAGACCGACTAACTCGAAACAGTAGCTCAGGCTGAAATGAGGCAATGATAACTAGTCGGTCTGAGAAGGATTCGTAACCGACTAGATCGTCATCTAGTCGGTCGGTGAACCTTCTTTGACCGACTAATTGATCAACAGTGCCAGGCTGAATTGAGCAAGGACATCTAGTCGGTTCAAGAGGAATTGCCGACCGACTAGATCGTCATCTAGTCGGTTGGTTCTTCTACTTGAACCAACTAAGATGCACTAGAAGCCGAGGGAAGAAGCGATAGGCTTCGGGAAAGTTTCTAATGGCTTCTAAGATAATCCTAGCTCTAAGATATGAGCGAAAAGAAGATTATAATGTAAGTCCTACTCAAGGCTTAACATTCTATTCTATGAAGCTAGAAGACATAAAATTAAACATGACGAACCGTCTTCAAAGCTTCAATCTTCACTTTAGACTTCAATAAAGCTCCTTGAGCTTCAACGAAGCTTCAGGCACACGATCACGCGTTTTGAGAAGTCTTGAGACGTCGCTTTTGATGTACGTAGTAATTTGGCGACGATCTCCATAATTGCGCTCACAAAGTGTTAGTTCACGATATTTATGTTTGCTCATCATCAAAACGAAATCCGGGGAATCAATACTCAACAGTGACTCTCTGGCGATTTGTGATCTCAGCATGTGAAGTGCTAGGGATACTTCAACATGTAAGAACTCTTTTAATTAATTAGAATAGTATCTCCAAATTTGTTTAAAGAGAGCTTTTTTGGGATATATTGTGATTTGAATTTCCTTTTATTGTTATGCTTGGAGTCAGTTGGATAAACCTATCAGTATACATACATATGCTCGCGCAACCTGTCAGTGTGGTCTATATGCATGATATGCTTGAAGTTACAAAAGTTTTGGTATGACAAATACTTGAATCTGTCATATAGAAAGAAAATCTTCAGGATTTAAGATTTTTGAATCTGTCACCAAGATAGAAATTAAGTTGATTAAAGATTTTTGAAACTGTTAAATTAATTTTCCACTCTGATTATGAAAAATACGTGGGGTGGTTTTTTTGTTAACGGCTTTGGAAATTTCCTACGCTGCCAACTGATATAAAGTATTCTTTGATACTATTGTATAGATTGAAATTGGAATAACGAGTCTCATCTTACTTTAGTAAATAACATAGTTACTGCCTTAATTATACAGAGCTATTATCTTCTGTAGTCAGAATTTGCTTAAGGAATTATCAAAAGCACATCCTGTATCCTTACATTCTAGCATTCTAGCATTTTTACTTGCAGTTTGCAAAAGACGGTACTGTTCTCACTGATACAACAACCATATGTACCACATGTAAGCAAGATACTGTCATATGGCAACCCATTAACTACGAAACCGGCGCCATAGTAGATTTTATATATTCGAATGCAATTTTTCTTATTGGGTTATATTGAATAGAATTATGTTTGATGAGCATAACTATTAGTATTTTCTAACTACTGATTTGCTATCGATAGATAATCATAACCTTTACTGGATTGTTTGAAAAGTCTGGCTTTAGTTTATATATCACTAACATCAAACATAAAGCAACTCATGTATATATTCTAAGCTTACATGCTTAAATTCTCATTGGACCCTAGATAATTATGGTTGGGCACTATGTCTCCGAAGATGACACGACTGATAAGAAGCCTGAAAATTCGATGGTTTTAATTTTAGCAAGTGCCTAACACAAATGAGACTTTACCTCGACACTCTTGAAGTTTTCTAAGCTATTGAAGGCACCACAGCTATTAATACGCCTACATCAGCCTTGAGTCCGGGTCAGTCTTATTTCTTTTTGTAACTACATGTCTATTATTAATTAGTTCTGTAATTTGTGCTTGGACATGTTAACCATTTTCGTTTGCTTCACTATCTATACTGTTAGCATGTTAAATATTCTGTAATTTGTGCTTGGACATGTTAAATATACTGTTAGCATGTTAAATTATCAATTAGTTCTATAAACTGAATTTTATTTGTGCTTGGACATGTTCTGAAATTTGTGCTTGGACATGTTAAATATTGTTTTATATAACAATATTTTCGTTTGTTCTGATTTGATACTGTTAGCATTCAAGTTATTAAAGCTGTTAAAAGACTAGTTTCAAAGCTCTCTGTCCCGAGATTTTGTTCGAATATGCAATTACGGATAATTTCTTTGCTTATGTAGGCTGATTCTCTGATTAAGAAAGAGGTTGAAGAGATTGCGTTTGATGGTTAGTGGCAGTCGAGAAGAGAAGAACATAATGTTCGAGAAGGTGTCAAAGTTCTTCTACATGCCGATAACTCAAAATTATGTGTGTAGAACCCTAAGTAGTATGAGTATCTTTGCGTAAGCTCAAAATTATTATGTCTGCTTCTGTTTGCTTTTAACCACTATCGATATTATGTGCTTCTTATGAACTGCCTACATGTAGCTGAAGGAGCAAGTTAATGTGTAAGCGAAAGCAACAATCTGGACACATGTCCGTAATAAAATTCTTTCTTGCATGAGATTCTCATATTTGCCATAGCATTATGATGCTGATTGAGTATAAAGAACATATCATCATTATGCCAAAGGGAAATCCTATCACACTAGGTAACCTCATCGTGGCTATTATTCTTGTTAGGATTGGAATATAGAAAAGAAAATAAGGAAGATCATGTTCAAAGATTGGGAAGCATATGTTCTCCTGCGTATATGGCATATTTCATGCTTCGCTGTGCCAAAAGCATCATATTTTTTGTCGTGATTGTGTTCATTGTCCAATTAGTTTGGTTGTCTTTGTGTACACAACATGAATGGAACTCTAGTTTAGTAAATCCATCAAATTCTTATTGGCACGTCATCTAATTTGTTTGCTATTGTCATATATGGAACTCTAGTTTTACTCACTTTTTAGTGGGTTATTTGCAAATTACTCACCTTTTACTCATTTATTTGCAGATGAAGAAATTGATCTTAAATTTGGAGGGTCAGCCCTCTCCTCTCAGGCCCACATGGTCAGGTATGCATATATGGGCATTATATCATGTCTACAGTTTAATTTACACTTATTACTATGCGGGATGACTAATAGCTAAATTCATGCATTTCAGGTCAACAGTCGCTAGCGGGTCAAGTCGCTGCCCACTCATCACAGCCCACAGGATCAGGTATGCATATATGTATATTATATCATGTTTGCAGCTTAATTTACACTTATTACTACGTGGGATGACTAATTGCTAAATTTATGCATTTCAGGCCTGCAGTCGCCAACGGGCCAGTTCGGTGCCCACTCTTCTCAGCCCACAAGGTCAGGTATGCATATATGGGTATTATATCATGTTGGCCAGTTTATCCTCATCAGGCACTGAGAGTATCCGACGCCCAGAGCCCACCGATCCACCAGCGGGCATGCAGGATTCCACCGTCACGTTGACCAAGATAATGGAGAGGATGGAGCAAAATGAAAAGCATTACCAGTTATTGCTCGCTTGCATGCCTCCAGAGCTACAAGAGAAATACAATCGGCTCTGTACTGATCTGGTAATAATTTATAAACAAGTGGAGCTTATTTAGAGAGTGAGCACACTTAGTAAAAAAACTCGACAGATTCCAGTGAAAATAAAAATAACAAAATGACTTGTGTGACTCAACAAAATGACTTATTTATTTCAAAATCATAATGGATTGATTTCTTTTGTCTTTCTCTAGTCAACAGTTCCTTATGGATTTGATTCCTTATCTACACCATTAATTTCAATTATAAGATTAGCTTGGCATGTTATTTATCATGGTAAAAGGAATATTATTTATCATGGTAAAAGGAATGTTATTTTATCCACCTCCACCTTCTTCGTGTCCTCTTCGGCCATAGGGTTCCTTCTGTCTGAATCTACTGTTTGTAATCAAACCTTGGAACCGACAGAACCCAAACACAAACAGAGCAAGAGAAGAGCAGAGGCTAAATATAGAGCAACAGCAGGGGTCGTTGTTTTTAAAAGCTTTAAAATTTTAAAAAAAATCGAACGGTTAGGTGTCTTGGTGGGTAAATTATCTGTAAGAGTTTGAGTTGGAAACCAAATATAGAATAAGGATTTAATTATATTCTAGCTATAATAAAGTAAAAAGGGCATAAATCCACATGATCAAGCCACCAATTTAATTACAATTAAGTAAATAAAAAATTACAATGAAAATGATAGGGGCTGTGCATGATAAAGATAGAGTGAGGGAGCTGCCTCATTTGGGTTCTGCACCACTGGAGGCAAGAAATTTTGGGATATTTTGCATGCAGTTTTCCATAAAAGATAGTAGCAGAATAACCAGAAGAAAAATGACCTGATACGACGATGCTGCATTTCTTCTCATGTTAGCAAAATCTGCAATAACATCCCTAAATTGTCTATTATCATCCAGAGGTTGGATGCTGCATTTCTTCTCTTTCATGCAGAAGCAAATCAAGTGAAGTTTGAGGAGTTGGTTGATGTCAATTGATAATTATTGAGGACTGACTTTGATCTGAAATTGGTGGTCAACCAGGGGAAACTACTATAGGAACATGTTTGCTTGATCAGTAACTGATTTTAATGCCAGTTCATTTAGATCTATTCATGTGCTAGAATTTCAAGCAAATTCCCATGGTCTCTTTTTTTGTTATCAGTTTTGATATTAGCTTCATGGTAGATTCTGATATTAGCTTCTATTCACTATTTTCAAGAACTGAGGCTGTCAGGTCTAGACTTGTCATCAGAAAACGTCATATAACGCCATAAAGATGTAGAAATAAGAACTACTTAAATTAAGGCTGCATAATAAAAAGAGCAAGTTGATCTAAAACACAGAGCAAAATTCTATTCGGGTTTGTTTGGTTCGATGCTTGGTTTAAACCTAATGCTTCTTTTAAGGTACAATAAAACCTTGATTACATGTAAAGTGTCTGTAAAGGATAGCTGCAAATGTATAAATTAGAACTAGGCATTGCAGGAAACATGGAAGCACATGCATCTTCCTACCTAGAGTGCTGCTGATTTTGATTGAACTTTAATTTACATATTAATTTACTTTTTTAATTTTAATTTAGATTAAATATTAATTAAATATTAATTAAATATTAATTCTCTTGAAGCAAAAACATTAGAATGGATCAAAGAAGGTAAATTAGATAAAATATTAATTTACTTTTTTAAAATCAAATTCAAGCAAAAACATTTCTATAGCCTTGTTATAGAAATGAAATGAATATGAACCTGGGTTTTCAGTTCTGTCTTTTAACTTCAAATTCTCGGTTAATGGGGTTTTTCAATTTTGCTATTTGCTTGTCAACATGTTTACTTGGCTTATGAATGCTTTTGGTGAATACAAAATAATAACTTGGCAGACATACAATAGCCTTCTTATTCTTCCCTTTTTTATTAGATTTCTAACGAGGTCCTCTTCAGAATGCCTGCTAATCACTGGACATATCCCTAAATTTACTATCTTAGGGAAGAAACCATTTGTGTCTAGAAGAAGACTGACAATAGTTTAACTTTCTAAGCTGTACTATGCACTTTTGTGATGGAAATTTGATATACATGATTCTTACCAAAAACTAGTTTGCAGAATCCTAATAAGCATATCTTGCCTCTAACAAATAATAGTTATTTGTTTATTAATTTTAGTAAATACTTATTTATTTCAATTTTTGTTTCAGGAATCGCGTCTGCAAAGCGGAGCCGGTGGAGGACCGGAGGGTGGAGATATGAGGTGAGAGTTTAATTGTTTTTTACTTGGTGTTTGGGGGAGTGATGAGAGGGGGCCGAGGGGCCGTTATAATGAGATTGAGAGTTTACTTTGTATTGAAGGGGCCAACTGGCCGTTATGATAAGATTGAGAGTTCACTTTGTATTAAAGGGGCCGAGTGGCAGTTATGTTGATGTGTGGAAACTTTTTGTTTTGAGGTGATCGAGGGGCCATTATCTTGATGTGTGGAAACTTTTTGTTTTGAGTGGGCCAAGGGGCCGTTATGTATTTGTACGTGTAAACCTTTTGTATGTGAAAAACTTTTCTATTGAGGTATGTTGATGTTTGTGGAAATTTTGTATTCATGTAGTTTCTTGGAAGTTGGTGATGGATGCGAATTTTTTAATTGGGTTTTTTATATTGTTTATATACATCGATGTTTTCTTTCTTGTTATTTTATATATATGTGTGTGTGTGTGTGTGTGTGTGTGTGTTGTGTTGTGTGTGTGTGTGTGTGTGTGTGAATTTTGATTGTAAACAAATATCTAAAATTTTTGAATCTTAAAAAAAATTAAATAAACACATTAGCCACGGACTGTTCGTGGCTAATATATTTAGCCACAAAATTGTATTTGGAAAATATCTGTCGCGGAAAACTTTACGCCACCGAGAATCAGTGGCAAATAAAACAATCTTGTCACGACATATCCGTGGCTAATGCAGGTTAGCCACAGTAAGTTTTTTGGAAATCATCCGTAGCTAATATATTTTTGTTACGGAATTTCTGTGGCAATAGTTAAAACAATAGCCAGGGCATATCCGTGGCTAATGCGGTTGACCACGGAATTATTTTCTGAACTTTTCCATAGCTAATATATTTTTGCCACGGAAATTCCGTGGCAATAGTTAAAACAATAACCACGGGAATATCCGTGGTTAATGCTGTTAACCACGGAAATTTTTTCTGAAATATTTCCGTGGCAAATATACTTTTTGCCACAGATTTTCTGTGGCAATAGGTGGAACAATAGCCACGGAATTTCCGTGGCTATAGTCCCGTGGCAAACTTTTCCGCCACGGAATTTCTTCCATTTGCCACAGATTTTTGGCATTTGCAATGGCACTTTCCCTCACGTAACAATAACCACGGAATTTATAAAAAACCGTGGCTATTGGGTAATAGCCACGGATTTTAGGATATTAGCCACGGATTTGTCCGTGGATAATGTCCAATTTTCCAGTAGTGCTACTTGCCCAAGCAATGTGGGACTAAAACAAAATGAGGGAAAGCCAAAAAAGAGAGTCCACACACAAAATCACATATCAAGGGAAGGTAGAAATGCAATTGCTCAATCTGGCACACGATGCTTATGGCAATTTTCTGAGTAATAAAGGTACATAAGTATTTCGATAAGAAAGTAGTAATATGGATTATTTGTCAAACGAAAATGGAATTGACAAAACAATCTTATATGTTTTTTATTTAGTTGTCGATAGCATCAATATGGTTCTAGACAGTTGATACTTGGTGAACCATTGACATATTGGTTAACAATGTTGTTACGCCTATTTGACCGAGACCCCAAAAAGACACGAGCCCAGGAGCCCGACTACTGGTCGAAGGCCCACCTGCAACCTCAAGCCCATTCAACAAAGGCCCTGCAAGGGATCTTCTCGAATGTCGATCCGACCCGGCCCCGATAACCCGCTGGACACTCACCCACTCCTGCGAAAACTGTTCCCCGGAACGCGCGACCACTAAATGGCGGTAATGGGGAGGTGCTGGGAGGGCAAAGAGAGCGACAGCGAGGGGGCAGATTGATGGGGCACGATCGAGGGCGGGTGTGGGACGTGGGCCAGAGGCAATCACGCAGGGAGCTCTACAAAAGGGCTCGGAGGACGACGAAGAAAAAGACCGCATCTCATGTAACAAAACCTAAGGTACTCCATCAACGACCTCGTTCCCCTAATTCATCTCCTTCCTCCCCCGCTCGCGCCGAGAGACGCCGTTACGATCTCCTCACGAGTCAGACCGTCTCCGCCGGGCCTCCTTTCTCAGATCACTATCTGACTTAGGCATCGGAGGGGATTTGGCCGGAACCAAGGTCCGGCCCCCTGACGAGCGTTCTCGTCTACGCAGGTGGACATCAGATCAACGGGCCGAGGCTACCCCTCGCCCCTCTCTGACCACTCGTCTGACTGGATAGTGAGGCTTCCCCTCACCGTCAACCTGCCGAGGTCGAGCACGCCCCACCGAGGCCGAGCGTTATAGTCATGTCCGAGATTCCCCTCGCCTCCCGTCGGCCGTGCATCTACCCGGGCGCCTGAGGCTACCCCTCGTCCCCCTTTCAGCCGAGGCCGAGCACGACTATCCGAGGCCGAGCATCTCAACAAGGGCCGAGGCTTCCCCTCGCCCCTTCTGCACCAATTCGAAGCCCCCCAAGGGACCCAAAGCGGTCCCCTTGACCACGTTGACCGGGTTCTCCACGGTCAACGCTTTGTAGTGAGAAAACACTCTGAAACATCTGGCGCCGTCTGTGGGAACGAAAGACCGTCCCACGAAGAAGCAAACCACACCAACAATGGCGCGAGCCAGCAATGGAAGGAAGCGCATGCCCCCCATCCCGGAGGAGGGGAATGGCACAACGAACGGCAATCCCGAGGACACGCCCGTCAGTGGCCACCCCGCCCTCTCCACCGAAGAAACCGACGGCTCAGAACTGGCCACGCAGGGACAGCTCCGCGCCCTGGCTCAGGAGACCAACGCGAGCCTCCAGACGTTGGTCGCGACGGTGCAGCAGCTCGTCGGCCCTGCGCCACCCAACGGAGGCACGTTGGACGACAGCCATCGATGGGCGGGGGGTCCCCCACACTTGCGGTCTGCCGTGGTCGACGACCACGGGACCCGGAAACTGAACACGGAGCGTCGGTTCACGCTGTCCGGCTCTCGTCAGGCGAGGTCACGCGCCTCCTCACCCTATCGTGAAAGGAGCCGAAGAGAGACCGAAGGGACGGGCGGCGAATCGAGGACGGCATCGTCTCGTCGATCGCGGTCGTCCCGCCGCAGGAGAAGCGAACGACACCACTCGAGAGACCGATCGCGGCGGAGCAGGAGCTCCCGCAGGAGGAGTCGGGAACGTCGGGACAGCCCGGCCCCCAGCGTGGCGAAGGCTGCGGAGCCAGCTCCGCTGGCGCCGGTGTTACCTCCACCCCCGGTCGATCCAGAGGCAGGCGAGTACCGCATCCCCGGAGGCATCCACGGAGACCGGTGCCCCTTGTCACGGAGAATAACCGACGCACGGGTCCCCTCCCGATTCCGGATCCCGGTGCTGGGAAAATACGATGGAATAGGAGACCCGGCACACCACGTGATGGACTACGGGGGGGACATGGCCTTCCAGGGAGCTGACGATGACCTGCTTTGCCGGGGCTTCTATTCTACTCTCAGGGGAGCGGCGAGGATCTGGTACCACAGCCTGCCCGGCCGCTCCATCGACAGTTTCGAACAACTCGCCCAGTTGTTCTGCAAACAGTTCATGGCGGGGAGGCTGATCAAACCTGGTGCTGAACATCTGTTCAACATAGTGCAAGGCCCGGCCGAGCCACTCTGACAGTTCATGCGCCGCTTCAATGCGGAAAGGCTAAACGTGAACAACCCACCCGACCTGGTGGTCCAGACGGCCCTTAAGAAAGGACTTCGCCACAGGGGCCTCAAGAAGTCCCTACACAACGACCCCCCGAAGGACCTCCCCGGGATCATGGCAAGGGCCGAACGCTTCATGCTGACCGAGGAGGCCTTGGCCGAGGATGCAGGAAAAGCCGCTCGAGGGACCAAGCGCGGCGACGGCGGACGAGTTAGCCCCGAAGGGTACCGGACCGAGAAGAGGCAGAGGAACAGGCAGCGGGGAGAAAGCGCGAGGGACATCACCCCGGACGCCATTCTCGCCCAAGTACAGAAGGAAGAGCGAGCTGATCGCCCCCCACCGAAGGCTAAAAGAGGCGGGAAGAACAGGGAGAAGTACTGCAAGTACCACAAGGATGATGGTCATGACACAGAAGATTGCTGGCATTTGAAAAAGGACATTGAGAAGCTGATGAGCCGAGGGCACGCCAGGAATCAGGCCGACGAGCCGGCCCACGGAGAAGGGACCTCCGCACAGCCAGACAAGGGGAAGAAGATCAACACCCTCCAAGGCCCCCTCCGCATCATAGAGTGAGCGGGCGACGTCTCTCCCCCCGGAAGCGGCCTAGTATGAGGGAGTTATCTAAGTTTACATCCCTCTGTCTAGCTTCATTTCTTTTTTTCCATTTCCTCCAAACGTACCGGTCCGGCAGGACTCTTGAGAGTACAAATGCATCCCTTTTTGTTATCTTCATTTAAAACCCCGATGGAGTTGACATGACACCAATAGCATGAAAGGTTGGGGACCGCCGCCTCACTGGAGGAGGAAGAGGAGCTTTGCCCTCGCCGACCGACTCCAGCGCCCATAAGACCGGGGGCAATTCCCCCAGCAGGCACGGACGCCGACCGGTCCTAAGCCGAGGAGCTTAGCCCTCGCCGACCGACACCTGCGCTCATAAGTCTGGGGGCAATTCCCCCAGCAGACACGGACGCTGACCGGTCCTAAGCCGAGGAGCTTTGCCCTCGCTGACCGACTCCTGCGCCCCTAAGTCTGGGGAGAATCCCCCCAAGACCGGTCCTAAGCCGAGGAGCTTAGCCCTCGCCGACCGACACCAGTGCTCATAAGTCTGGGGGCAATTCCCCCAGCAGACACGGACGCCGACCGGTCCTAAGCCGAGGAGCTTTGCCCTCGCTGACCGACTCCTGCACCCCTAAGTCTGGGGAGAATCCCCCCAAGACCGGTCCTAAGCCGAGGAGCCTAGCCCTCGCCGACCGACACCAGTGCTCATAAGTCTGGGAGCAATTCCCCCAGCAGACACGAACGCCGACCGGTCCTAAGCTGAGGAGCTTTGCCCTCGTTGACCGACTCCTGCGCCCCTAAGTCTGGGGAGGATCCCCCCAGCCAACGCCAGCTTCGTCCATTCCTAAGCCAAGAACAAGGCGACGACGCAAAGTACACAAGAAGTCCAAGTAAGTCGATTTCGTTTATAATAGCTAACCAGAATACAAAAATGCGTCTTATTTACAGGGGAGCAAGGCGAAGGAAACACCCTACAAACAATCTACTTGCGACGAATGACAGAGTTCTTCGCCTACAAAAGCTAGATCGACACCGACAGAGCAAAATTGGTTAACGAAGCCGAAGGAGATAGCGGGGGCCAGGGATCCATTTCAAGTAGACTGGCCCAAAGCGAAGCGAATGCTTAAAAATTTGAGGATAAGGCCGGGAGGGACGGCTTAGGGAGATCGAGCTTGGGAGGACACATCCTCGGGCACTTCGCCCTGCTCGGAGCGAGGGGGATCGACCGACGGTGGGGCTTGCCGAACACGCTCCGCACATTCCCGGAAAGAAGACTGGACGACTTCGACGATCCGAGGGGCGATGAGGTCTTCATACTTACTGAAAGCCCCCCTGAGAACCTCGAAGATCCTCTTCCCCAGGGTCTCGACGACGCCCTTCTCCACCTCCTCTGCAAGCCGCACCACCTGGCGCCGATCCGACAGTTCCCTCTGAAGCTCCTCCCTCTCCAGGCGGAACGACTCCGCCGCTTCCTCAGCCGACTGATGAGCATCCTCCAGCTTTCCCTGGAGGTCACCCACTCGTCCCTCCAACTCGGCCACACGGAGGTTGAGACGCCGAGACTCCATCTGGGCCTCCGTCATAGCCACCTCAGCCGCCCCGGCCCGCTCCTGAGCCCTCATGGAGGACTCCTCCAGCTCCCTCAAGCGGACGGCTCGACACTGCAGCTCCACAGCGAGCACTGAACCCTGAAAAGACGAGACATGGGCTAAGAAGAGAATAAAGAGAAAGAGAGGGTAGCAAGATAACCGAACCTGTTGAAGGATCCAGACCAAGGAATCCGACATCTTGTCGGCCGGGATCTTCTTGAGGAGGCTGCGGTCCCGGGGAGGGACGGAGACCTCGGCAACCTGCTGGGCCAGGGCTCGGTCAACAAACATCGAACTCCCAGGGACGACGATCGAAGCCAAGTCGCTCGCCAACAAGGCCCCGACCCCTGGTGATACGGGCGAAGACGCTGCGAGGGGGGTGGCTAGCAAAGCTATCGAAGGATCCCCGGCGGACGCCACGGGAAGGGCGGAACCTTCCGGACCGGAGGGATCCACGTACTCCTTCCTCTTCTTTCCACCGTGGGGCTCCGAAGGCGCCGGAGGGGAACGCTTCCGCCTCGCACCATCTTCACCCCCCGGAAGGGGATCGCCAGAAGAAGAGGCGGGAGGCGCGGCCACCACCTTACCCACGGAAGGCTCGGCTCGGCGCACTTCCTCCTCAACGGTCCTCCGAGGCGCCCTTCCAGAGGTACTACCTCGGCTCCGAGCGGCTCCACGACGGATCAGCTCATCGACGTCACGGACGAATTCGCGGCCAGCCATCCCTGCAAAGGAGACCGAAATCAGGATGAGTCATAGGGCGATCCGGGGATGAAAAAGCGACCTACCCGGAGACCACAAGACGGCCTTCAGGAGTAGGTCGTCCAACAAAGACCAGATGGACTTCGTTTCCAAAGGAAGAGCCAACAGAAGCGCAGCGGCTGCCCGGTCGGCGTCTGAGAGAACTAACGACGGGCGAGGATGGACAGAACTGGCCCAACTTGTTAGAATCTGGGCCTCCCCCAAGAAGACCACGAAAACGTAATCCGAGTTCCAATCCCCTGACCAGCGGGGTAACCCGATCAGGCATTCCCTCCTCAAACGAGCTCGGAGTAGCAGCCATGACCCCGGACCGACCGTCTGGACCTGGTAAAAGTGGAAGAGAAGGGGGAGAGTCGGCTCCAGACCATGGGAACAGCAGAGCGTTACAAAGCCCGTCAGTACCGCGATAGAACACGGGGTGAACTGACACAGGGACACTGTGAAATGTTCCATGACCTGGATGAAGAAGGGATGGAGCGGGAAGCGAAGACCCAGGCGGAACATCTCGACGTAGACGCCGACCTCATTGCTCCTCGGAAGGCAAATCCGATCGTCGACAAATGGAACCCGAACCTCGTATGGGAAGCAGAGATATCTCTCCCGGATCTCCGCGGCCACCGAAGGAGGGGTCCTCGACGGCGTACGGAGGACAACCGGGGGCACATTAAGCCGTACGGCAGCCGATGCCACGTCATCACGAGCGTAGTCGGGAAAAAGTTTCTCCTTCCCCTTATCCTGAAGAGAACGACTCCCGGCGGGGGAACCTGATCCCCCTAGCCAGGGCTCACCCCGCCTGGACTCCGAAGGATCCCTTGCCCTTTGACCAGAGCCGCCTATCCTAAGGGCAGCCATGAGATGAAAAGCGAGAGAGGAATTACCTTTTTTCGACTGGTCTGGAGAAGGCAAGGAAGCGAAGGCGATGGGAAACTCCGAGTTGTGGAAAGCTTTGAATACCGGGAGAAGCAAAAGAGAAATGGAGATCAACGCGGCTGAGGATTTTATATACCGGGCGCAGGGGTGAATTCGAAGCGGCTGACAAGAACGCGCGGCAGGCTTCGAAGAACTGGCGGCGTTTCGAAACCGGCGCCAGGGGAAGTCCAATCGATCCGCCTCATCATGACCTACATTTATGACCACGCCTCGGCTGAAGCGCCACTCGGAACCCCAGGAGGCGGAGCGGTTATACCAAGCTAGCCGAGGCCGATCGATCCCACCGATGACGGCGCCCGAACCCCTCAGCTTCTCAACTGAAGACGGCCCCGCGCCTTAAAAATATCGAACGGGCCCACCCATGATGATGACTAATAAATGAGTCGGCATCGACTGGCGAGCTTGTCAAAATCGGCAGAGGTCACATCGGCCGAGCCGAACAGGCCGAAGCCTATCAACTCGACCGATGGGGGCAATTGTTACGCCTATTTGACCGAGACCCCAAAAAGACACGAGCCCAGGAGCCCGACTACTGGTCGAAGGCCCACCTGCAACCTCAAGCCCATTCAACAAAGGCCCTGCAAGGGATCTTCTCGAATGTCGATCCGACCCGGCCCCGATAACCCGCTGGACACTCACCCACTCCTGCGAAAACCGTTCCCCGGAACGCGCGACCACTAAATGGCGGTAATGGGGAGGTGCTGGGAGGGCGAAGAGAGCGGCGGCGAGGGGGCAGATTGATGGGGCACGATCGAGGGCGGGTGTGGGACGTGGGCCAGAGGCAATCACGCAGGGAGCTCTACAAAAGGGCTCGGAGGACGACGAAGAAAAAGACCGCATCTCAGGTAACAAAACCTAAGGTACTCCATCAACGACCTCGTTCCCCCAATTCATCTCCTTCCTTCCCCGCTCGCGCCGAGAGACGCCGTTACGATCTCCTCACGAGTCAGACCGTCTCCGCCGGGCCTCCTTTCTCAGATCACTATCTGACTTAGGCATCGGAGGGGATTTGGCCGGAACCAAGGTCCGGCCCCCTGACGAGCGTTCTCGTCTACGCAGGTGGACATCAGATCAACGGGCCGAGGCTACCCCTCGCCCCTCTCCGACCACTCGTCCGACTGGATAGTGAGGCTTCCCCTCACCGTCAACCTGCCGAGGCCGAGCACGCCCCACCGAGGCCGAGCGTTATAGTCAGGTCCGAGATTCCCCTCGCCTCCCGTCGGCCGTGCATCTACCCGGGCGCCTGAGGCTACCCCTCGTCCCCCTTTCAGCCGAGGCCGAGCACGACTATCCGAGGCCGAGCATCTCAACAAGGGCCGAGGCTTCCCCTCGCCCCTTCTGCACCAATTCGAAGCCCCCCAAGGGACCCAAAGCGGGCCCCTTGACCACGTTGACCGAGTTCTCCACGGTTAACGCTTTGTAGTGAGAAAACACTCTGAAACAAATGTAGAGCATTTCAGTTTAACGATCTTTACTTCCATTTGACTGATTCATTTTTCAGTTTTTGAATACTCTTTTGATAATTTCAGGAATTATTCATGACACATTTATGACAAGGATGATCAGATCTCAATTGCTGAGGGTGTTTGTAACGGCTTGTATTTTAGGCGCGTTTGATTGAGTGTGTGTATTTTACTTCAGTCGTCTGAGTGTTTTTCGTCGGAGTGTTCTCCTATTCTACGCATCGATGCGAGCACACCACTGTATTTGGAATTTTTCACCATAAATCATGAATAATTACTAATAGCCCTAAATAAATAACCCTAACCACCCTCCATTACCATCCTACAAAGTTGGTGAGATCCAACATGTCATTTAATCTAAACCCCACCCCCTTAATTCCCATTCATTTTAATTTAAACCCCTCACACTATTTCTTTTCCCCTATCAACAGCAAACCAAATCCATTCTGAGCTCCCCCTCCCCTCACCAGGCCGAGCTTCCCCCCACATGGCCGAGTTCCCCACAACTGGCCGAGCTCCCCATCCCCCTCCCTCCAGGCCGAGCCCTTCCCCCATCCTCCAGGCCGATCTCCCCTCCCCCTCCACCTAGCCATGCCCATTGATCTCCCCCTCTTTGCATCAAAAAGAAAGAAAGAAAGAAAGAAAAGAACAATGAAGAGGAAGAGGGAGACAGAGGGTGAGAAAGAGAGGTGAGAGTTATAAGTTTTAAGTTATATATTTGTGATCCATATTAGTTTAAGTTATTTATATATAGAGTTAGTTTTATAATTATGATTAAGTTATTATTATTTTCAGTTAATAATATGTTGGTTATGTATTAAGTTTTATCATTATATAAGTTATATATATATATATATATATATGTATGTATGTATATGTATATATATATGTGTGTGTGTGTATATATATATATGTATGTATATATATAGGGATTAATGTGTATCATATGCCATATGAGACCTTGTCTCATATTCACTCTCACATAAAGCAATCAAGTACAAGCCCACATGGGCTTGTACTTGGTTGTACTTAGTTGCTTTATGTGAGAGGGAATATGAGACAAGGCCTCATATGACGTATGATAGCCATTATTCTTATATATATATATATGTATATATATATATATCTGTGTGTGTGTATATATATACATACATACATACATACATACATACATATATACATACATACATACATACATACATACATACATACATACATACATACATACATACATATATATATATATATATATATATATATACATACATACATACATATATATATATATATATATATATATATATATATACATACATACATATATATATATATATATATATATATATATATATATATATACTAGCAAATAACCCGTGCACACGTGCACGTGGACTGGAAAAAATTGGTCGGGAAGGGGGGAAGATTAAAAAGTGTGGATGTGTGTGTGGGGAGGGTCCAGGAGAAAAAAATGCAAAATCCGGGATTGTATGTGCAAAATTCCCCACCTCTTCTCTTATTTCTCAAAATCTCATCACAAAATTTCCCACCTCTTTTCTTATCTATCAAAATCTCATCACTTATCCAATTTCTCTTGTCCAATTTCTCTTGTCCAATTTCTCTTATCCAATTTCTCTTGATAACATCCCTATTTTATAGAATAGATATCCAATTTCTCTTGTCCAATTTCTCTTATTCAATTTCTCTTGATAACATCCCTCTTTAATATAATAGATGTCCAATTTCTTTTATCCAATTTCTCTTGATAACATCCCTCTTTTATATAATAGATATAGATATAGATATATATATATATATTCTATAAAATAGGGATGTTATCAAGAGAAATTGGATAAGAGAAATTGGACAAGAGAAATTGGATAAGAGATTTTGGACAAGAGTATATACATACATATATATACATACATATATACATGGATTTAATGTAGAAAAGGTAGCACCTGATCCAATGGATCAGGTGCTAAGACACAAAAAAGGTGGGAAGTACAAGCCCCCACATGGGCTTGTACTCGCTAGGTCCCACCTTTTTGTGTCTTGCACCTGATCCAATGGATCAGGTGCCACTTGCTCTACATTAATCCCTATATACATATACATACATACATATACCTACATACATTTCTATTTTATAAAATAGGGATGTTATCAAGAGAAATTGGATAAGAGAAATTGGACAAGAGTATATACATACATATATTTACATACATATATTTATTCTTCCCCCCCTTTCCGACCGGTTTTTCCAGTCCACGTGCACGCGTGCATGGGTTATTTTTTTTTGAAAACCCAGAAAAATCCCCAACCCCCTCCCCCCGCCTTCGGCTTAGGAGGGTAAGGCGAGAGCCCGGCCGAGACTATGCAAACTGGGGGGTGACCGCCGTGCCCCCAACGGCCCCTAGGTTAGTCCGAGAGGGGAGATGTAGCCCCAGGTTAAATAATTCCACAACAAATTCCACAACAATTACCAAGTCACGGCGGCCATAGGCCTCGAACCCCGCACCCCTTGGCTTCAGAGCGGAATGACCTACTACTAGGACACCCTCTCATGGGCATGCACGCGTTATTTGCTAGTGTGTGTATATATATTAAAGGTTTATGTAGCTAACTCGCCTTGTAACCCCCGTAAGCCCAGGTATCACTACCGTGGATCGAATCGCATCTTTCACGACACATCGTATTGGTAACTCATCGTACCCTAGCTATATGTTTAAAAACTATTATAAAGCATTCTAAACTAGATTCATTTCGTTAGCAAATTTTCCCATTTGAACAGTTAGATATGTTGGAAACTCACAACTCCTCATGTTATCATTATACTAACTCTATCTATGTAGATGTTATAGCACAAATCAACTAAGACAATCATCAAGTCTACATATTGCAAGAAGCATCCACTATAAGACGAAGCTTATCGATGATATTTTGTATCTTGTAAATGAGATGTAATCTTTATTTTTTCTCTTGTAGTTACTTAGAATGTAAAAGCTTTGATGATAATCTCTCTTAGTCATTTAGGATTCATCTTCAAAAAATCAAGTCAAAAATCCTATTAGTCGACCAACCCCCGATACTAGTCGACTAATTTTAATATTAAAATATTTCTGTCCAAAAATTTTGTCAGACCCATTTTTAAGTCTCTAGGATCATTTTCCACAAATTCCTAAAATTTCATATTTTTAGTCGACCAACAAACTCTATTAGTCTACCAGTCTATTTTCAAAACAGTTATTTAAATGATTTCTCATTTAAATAATATATTTTATTTCTAGAAGTTAGAACTACCGTAAACGGCTAGTTTCTGACAGTTTATATCCGTTTTAAGAAGTTTCTTTCCGTTTTGGAAGTTATTTTCTGAAAGGATACCTCAACAGCCAGAATCCTTGTAAGCAGTTCTAATTAGTCGACCATGCACCCATATTAGTCGACTAATGGAAAAAAATTTCCAGAATTTTTTCAAAATTTAGGCAGTTGTCCAACGTTCAAAAAATACCTTTTGGACTATAAATAGACCCCCAGACCCCTGCCTAAAATCACACGAAAATTCACTTTCTTTCTCTTTTCTTAAGTTCACTTTCTCTCTCTAGAAAGTTGGTGATTTTCATATTTTCTTAGAGGAACCTCTGTAGAAATTTTTTTCTTCATAGAAGTCCAATCTTCAAGTTTGTTCTACTACAAGTTCCATCCAGAACCTTGGACATTCAATCACCTTCCTTGCATAATAATTCCATCAATTATCAAGGCTATAGGTGATATTGTTTCATACTCATTCTTTACTTTATTTGGTGAATCTCTTGTTGAAGAGATCGTACAAGTTTGCAACACGGGGAGTGTTGGCATATTTGATGTTGATTACTTGCGGGGAGCAAGTGTTTTAGTGGATTCAAATCTCTACGGGGTAGAGGACTGTACGTAGGATCACAATGATCCGAACCAGGATAAAAATCTATGTGTTGGCGTTTGGAATATTCTGGATTGTGATCTTTTATTTCCGCACTCTTATTGCAATTTTTTATTAACTTTTAATTTTGCAATATCGTCGTGATTTACACTATTCATACCCCCCCTCTAGTGTATTTGGTGTGACAGGAGATCCAACATTTGGTATCAAAGCTACATGGTTAAGATGGCCTAAACCTATCCGACGAACACTTCAACGTCTACATAACAATTTCCAGATGGGTACACTACTACAAGGCCTCCACTATTCAATGGTTCCAACTACTCCTATTAGAAGACAATGATGAAAATTTATCTTCAAAGCATCGACTACGAACTTTGGAACATGTTGGAAACTCAATACGAGAAGCCTACAACTCCATATGCCCAATGGACCACAAATGACAAATCTGCTGCAACTCGCAACTCTAAAGCAATGAATGTACTATTCTGCGTTATGGACAAGAATGAGTTCAATCGTGTTTCCCAGACCAAAACTGCATATGACATCTGGCATACACTCCAGGTAACACATGAAGGAACTTATAAAGTTAAGGAAACTAAAATTTCTGTTCTTGTTCACAGGTTTGATTTATTCAGAATGAAGGAGAATGAACCAATTGGAGAAATGATTACTCGTTTCACCGACATTGTCAACTCCTTAATTGCTCTTGGCAAGACTTATACTCAAACGGAACAAGTAAGGATGATTCTTCATGCCTTAACATCAGAATATGAGAAGAAGACTATAGCCATAGAAGAAGCCAATGACTTATCAACTCTCACCGTTGAAAGCTTGATTGGTAACCTGATGGCCTACGAAGTACAACTTCAAGATTGCAAAGAACAAGCAGATACAAAGAAAAAACCCTTGCCTTCGCCGCTTCATCAGATACCGATGATTCAGACATGGACGATGAAGACATGACACTAATAACTAGAAACTTTAAGAAGTTTCTAAGAAGAGGTAAGTTTAAAAGTTTTAAGCCTAAAACTACTGATGCTTCTTTGTGTTTTCAATGCAACAGGCCAGGACATATGAAAAAGGATTGTCCACTTTTTAAGCCAAAAGAAAGGACATTCAACAACTTCAGAAAGGATAAGAAGTTCGAAAAGAAAAAGAAGGCATTAGCAGCAACATGGGACTCTTCATCTTCAGATGAAGAAGAAGAAGTCAACAACATATCTAATGAAGAAAATGCCCATATGTGCTTTATGGCACAAAGTGATAATGAGGTAAGTAGATTAGATAATGAAGAAATACTTAATGCTTTTAATGAATTATATACGAGATTCAAGAAATTGAATTCTCAACATAAGGCATTAGTTCTTTCTCATTCTTCTTCATTAGATAATCTAAAAATTGAGAAGGAAACATTATCTTCTCAAAATGAAAAACTACTTCATGAAAATGAGATTCTCAAATCTGAGAATCATAATATGATTTCACGCATTTCTATTTTGGACAAGGATATTTCATCTCTAAAGTTGAAATATGATAATATGTCTTCTAATATTAGTAAATTTAATAAAGGAAAGAATAATCTAGATGATTTACTTAGATTACAACATCCTGCTAATCATATACAAGGTTTGGGATATAAAAATACTCCCAAATCCAATATTTTTGGTAATATCATTTTAGAAAAGAAAAAGCATGTATTTATTAATGCTAAGAAAATTGATGCTTCTAATAATTTGAAAAAGGATACTCTTCATATTCCAAAGAAAACCAATTTTCTTACATCTTCTAAGAAAACAATTATGCATAATATTTGGGTTCCCAAAGACATTTTCTTATATGATAAGGATTTATATATATCTAACTTTATG
This sequence comes from Scilla litardierei, assembly GCA_030789695.1. Taxonomy (NCBI): domain Eukaryota; kingdom Viridiplantae; phylum Streptophyta; class Magnoliopsida; order Asparagales; family Asparagaceae; genus Scilla; species Scilla litardierei. The sequence goes on along the minus strand of CM061136.1, from coordinate 46,248,426 downwards.
CAAACTGTTATTCTTTTCTTCTAATTATCTAAAGAAACCAAATTCTATTTGGGTTTGGTTTCCTAAGGATTAATCCTAAGGACCCATAAAAAAGGGTACCAATATTTATTGTTTATCTTTCAGGTACTCATAAAAGAAAGATGGATACTAGTAGTGGATGTTCTAAACATATGACCGGAAACATCAAACTTTTATCAACCGTTCAATTCAAAGATGGTGGCACCGTTACTTTTGGTGATAACAACAAAAGGCAAAGTTATTGGCGTTGGAACAGTAAGTGATCCAACTAAGCCAATCATCGAAAACATGCTCCTCGTTGACGGTTTGAAACATAATCTCTTATCCATTTTTCAATTATGCGATAAAGATTTTAAAATAGTTTTCGAAAAGAATGCATGCATTATATATGATCTTAATATGGCTAATATTTTATTTCAGGGTAATCATAAGAAAAATATATATGTCTTATGCATGAAAGTATATACTAATGATCATTGTTTACTAGCATCCACCGATAACACTTTATTATGGCATAAACGTTTTGGTTATACTAACTTTAAACACTTAGCACATATTTCAAAACAAAATTTAGTTTCTGGAATGCCTAATATACCTTTCACTCATACACAAGATGCATGTCAACAAGGAAAAATGCATAAATCCTCTTTTAAACTAAAAGATACTATTTCTACTAAAAGACCACTTGAACTTTTACATTTAGATTTATTTGGTCCCTCTAGAATAGGTTCTTTAAATGGTAATAAATATGCATTGTAATTGTTGATGATTATTCCAGATATACTTGGGAATTATTTTTAAAACATAAAAATGATGCATTTGAGGAATTTACAATATTTTGTAAAATAATTCAAAATTTAAAGTCTTCATCCATTATTACTATTCGTAGTGATCATGGAGGAGAATTTGAAAATGAATTATTTACAAAATTTTGTAATAAACATGGTATAACACATAACTTTTCTTTTTCTCGAGCCGCACCACAAAATGGTGTAGTTGAAAGGAAAAATAGAACTTTACAAGAATGTGCTAGAACCATGTTATGTGATAGTTCTTTACCAAAATATTTTTGGGCAGAAGCCGTCGCTACTGAATGTTATATTTTGAATAGAATTTTAGTAAGACCACATATGAATAAAACTTGTTTTGAATTGTTTTATGGTCGTATACCTCGTATGTCTTATTTTAAAGTGTTTGGTTGTAAATGTTTTATTCTTAACACTAAGGATTCACTAGATAAGTTTGATTCTAAGTCAGACGAAGGTATTTTTGTAGGATATTCTACACGTAGTAAATCATATAGGATTTATAATAAAAGAACCTTATGTATTAAGGAATCTCTTCATGTAAATTTCATTGAAAATTTTACACATATTACCCATTTATATGAAGAAGATTCAATACCTGCCACTAATTCTTTAGAAAACACTAAGTTAGATGACAATGATTCTACTAATTCCATTCCTGAAATTATTCCTGAAAAGACAAATCTTCTTAAAGCATTTATTGAAATTCCTAATCACCAATACGATTTAGTTATTAGAGATATTTCTGATAGAGTAAGAACTGGATCTCAAATAGAACAAATGACTAATTGTGCATTTATATCATCCATCAACCAAAGAATGTTATTGAAGCATGTAAAGATAGTTCATGGATTATAGCAATGCAGGAAGAACTTAATCAATTCAAAAGAAATGATGTATGAGAATTAGTATCTAGACCTTCAGATCATCCTATTATTGGTACTAAATGGGTATTTAAGAATAAATTGGATGAATCTGGAAAAGTAGTTAGAAATAAGGCTAGATTAGTTGCACAAGGTTATAATCAGGAAGATGGAATATATTATGATGAAACCTATGCACCTGTAGCAAGATTAGAGTCTATTAGAATGCTTTTAGCGTATGCATGTTACAAAGATTTTAAGTTATATCAAATGGATGTTAAGAGCACATTTTTAAATGGTATTATAAAGGAAGAAGTCTATGTAGAACAACCACCAGGATTTCAACCTGAAAGTTTGGATAATCATGTTTTCAAGTTAAAGAAAGCATTATATGGATTAAAACAAGCACCTCGTGCTTGGTATGAAAGATTAAAGAACTTTCTATCAAAATCTGGTTATTCTATAGGAAAGATAGATTCTACTTTATTTACCAAACATATAGATTCTGATGTTATCATTATACAAATATATGTCGATGACATAATTTTTCGTTCTACTAATGATTCTCATTGTCAAGAATTTTCTAAGGAAATGCAGAATGAATTTGAGATGAGTCACATGGGTGAATTAACCTACTTCGTTTGACTTCAAATAAAACAAATGAAGGAAGGTATATTTATACATCAGAGTACGTATACAAAAGAACTCATTAAACGATTTGGATTAAAGAATTCTGCAGAAAAGCGTACTCCAATGGGTACTTCATCAAATCTTGACACGGATCCAAAAGGTAAAGTGTTGATCAAACATTATATCGAGGTATGATTGGATCATTACTTTATCTTACCGCAAGTAGATCATATATTATGTTTTCTGTTTGTGTATGTACTAGATATCAATCTGATCCTAAAATACCACATTTGAATGCTGTCAAAAGGATAATTAGATATATCAAACATACATCTGATTTTGGTTTATATTATCCAAAATCAAATTCATTTGATTTGATTTCATATAGTGACACATATTTTGCTGGTTGCAAATCTGATCGTAAAAGTACAAGTGAAACTTGTCACTTTTTAGGTTATGCATTAGTATCATGGTTTAGTAAGAAACAAACTTCTGTTTCTTTATCTACTACTGAAGCGAAATATATTGACGCTGGTTTAGCATGTGCACAAATTTTATGGATGAAACAAACTATACTAGATTACGGCATTACATGTAACACATGTCCTATTATGTGTGACAACACTAGTGCTATTAATTTATCCAAAAATCCGATACATCATGCACGCACTAAACATATTGATATACGTCATCACTTCTTAGATGATCATGGCAAAAAGGTGACATTATTCTTAAGTATATAGATACTAAAAATCAAATAGCCGATATCCTTACTAAACCTCTTAAGGAAGAAACTTTTCTAAAGCTTAGAAGAGAACTTGGCATTATTAGTGAATCAACATTTTTGTAGTTATATATTAAGTTAGTATCATTTTATGGTTTTTCTGGATTTTTTTGAATTAATTCATTTTTTGAATTAGTCGACCAATACTGGATACTAGTCGACTAACTCTCCAGAATTACTTATTATATTAACATAAATGTTTACTATTTTTTAAAATTATTTATATATCACTTTATTAGGTTTAAACAAGATTTTCTCATTCAAAATTTTGAATGATACATTTCCCTCTCACAAGTACTTTTCAAGTACAAAGACATGACCTCTTTCTTACACCTTTTTACTTTAAGTACAAAAGTACTTACACATGGTCAAAACCTCTTACACAATTCCCTTCCTAAGACAACAACCCATCAGTACTTCATTTGACCGAAATAAATTTAATTTATAAATTTTTGAATTTTTTGGTCAATACCCAAACCGCTCCACAAAAATCCCCGACTAGTCGACCAATAACCAATCTTAGTCGACTAATCGCTGTAGAAAGCCGAAGAACAGCAGTTTTTGAACGTTGTTTTACGTGTTTCTTGCTAGATTTCCCTCTCAAAAAACGTTGCAAAAGTTCCCAAAACGTCATAGGAGTTATTATGGAGTTATTTAATTTGGTTTCTTGATTAAAAATTTGAATTTCCCACTCAAATCTTCTATTTAAACACCATTGGTCTTTTTTCTTCACCATGAGGAAACCCAAGGCACAATATAGCCGAAAATCATCTATATTTCGAGAGAGATTACACAAATTCTCTGTAGGAGTAATTCATCCCTCTTTGATGGCCTCCTCTTTGAATCCTCACCATCCTCGTCGCCCAAATCCGGCCGCCACCATTGAAAAAGCTTCATTCTTCCTGGAATGAACCATAAATTTTTCGGATCCGATCATCCTCAACTATAATCTCTTTCATTTTCTCAACATCGTTTCTCTCTTCACCATTTGGAATGACCCAATCCCTTACTATCCCATTCTTGTCAAAGAATTTTACTCCAATATGGTTTCGGTAGAGAAAGGTGGTCCGGTTTTCCTTGACACCATTGTTAAAGGAATTCCAATTCATCTTACTTATGACACTCTTGCTCAAAGTCTTCATATACCTCGTTGTGCCCAACATCCCGCTTCAATTCCTATGGATGATCCCGAAATCCTCACTCAACTTAGTTCCGATTTTCGGATTGGCATGTCCGCAATTAATTTGCAACCCATTCCACGCCTTCTTCTCAAAAATAATATCTTACAATTTGATTCACAAGGTAGGTTCTCTCAATTATGTTAATGACACCCGTAGTCGGGCTCTTTATACTATAATGGGGGAGGATCAAGGTCGATTGGTCTCTCACTATCATGCATGTCTTGCTCAAGCCCATTACCTCTCACATCTTTCTTCCATGTCTCCTCACTCAAATTTTTCACCACTTTGGAGTCCCTCTTGATGGTGAATACATCGTTAATCCTCAAAAATTTGATCTTTCTGTCATCAATTGCCTGGAACTTCCTCCTCCTCCTCTATGCCTGAAGATGAGGAAGAGGAACCTCAAGAACAACAACCCCAAGTTGAACGTCCTTCCCGTCGTCGCAAACTAACCGTCAACCCTTACGCACAAAGTCACCATCCTCCTTCCTGACCAACACTACAAGATCAAATTGATCAACTCCGGGAAGATGTCAACAATGGTCTTACTGGTGTTCAAGAGCATCTTAGTGGTTTTGAGACTCGCCTTGAGAGGATTCATACCGACATGAACACGTGCTTTGGAAATGTGCAAGACACTCAAGCACAAATTCTAAGCCTTTTGGAACAATGGTCTCCTTACTCTCCTTCCACATCGCATCACGCTCCTAGGCCTCCTCCACCATATTAGGCCTCGAATGTTTCAGCATCTGGTCGACCAGGACAATCAGCTGGTCGACTAGTTATCCTTGATGTTTGTTTGTTTAGTTATTTCAATGTATTTGCTTTATGTTGTTGTATGGTTGCTTTGGATTGTATCTTCTTATGGCATGTACGCATCTTATCATGTATTGTAGTACTTTATCAATGAATTTCAATTTGCCTACACAAAATGTCTCCTCTGTTTTTCCGCTCTCTGAAATTTTTCTGCAGTTAGTCGACCAGACTATACCATTAGTCGACTAATCCCTAAAATTTACAGATTTCCCCATTTTTGAAAATTTCCAAGGGGGAGAATTAATATAACAACTATGCTAATATTCAGGGGAGATTTAATATTCAGGAGGAGATTTAATATTCATGCTACGTATAAAATATACATAAGCATGTTAATATTCATGTTCTAATAAACATCATATATGCTTATACAAATTGCAAGTTTCTTATATTGTTTATAAGCAATATATTAACATTTCCTTTTAGTAGTACTAACACTTTCTTTTGCAAATAACATCACTTTTATATTATTATATTCAATGTTTGTAAAATCATCAAAAGGGGGGAGAATGTTGGAAACCAACAACTCCTCATGTGGTTTTGATGATACAAACATATTATCATTATACTAACTCTATCTATGCAGATGTTATAGCACAAATCAACTAAGACAATCATCAAGTCTACATATTGCAAGAAGCATCCACTACAAGACGAAGCTTATCGATGATATTTTGTATCTTGTAAATGAGATGTAATCTTTATTTTTTTCTTGCAGTTACTTAGAATGTAAAAGCCTTGATGATAATCTCTCTTAGTCGTTTAGGATTCATCTTCAAAAAATCAAGTCAAAAATCCTATTAGTCGACCAACCCCTGATACTAGTCGACTAATTTTAATATTAAAATATTTTTGTCCTAAAATTTCATCAGACCCATTTTTAAGTCTCTATGATCATTTTCCCACAAATCCTAAAATTTCATATTTTTAGTCGACCAACAAACTCTGTTAGTCTACCAGTCTATTTTCAAAACAGTTATTTAAATGATTTATAATTTAAATAATATATTTTATTTCTGGAAGTTAGAACTGCCATAAACGGCTAGTTTCTGACAGTTTATATCCGTTTTAAGAAGTTTCTTTCCGTTTTTGTAAGTTATTTTCCGAAAGGACACCTCAACAGCCAGAATCCTAGTAAGCAGTTCTAATTAGTCGACCATGCACCCATATTAGTCTACTAATAGAAAAACTTTCCCAGAATTTTTTGAAAATTTAGGCAGTTGTCCAACGTTCAAAAACTACCTTTTGGACTATAAATAGACCCCCAGACCACTGCCTAAAATCACACAAAAATTCACTTTCTTTCTCTTTTCTTAAGTTCACTTTCTCTCTATAGAAAGTTAGTGATTTTCAGATTTTCTTAGAGGAACCTTTGCACAAAATTTTCCTCCATAGAGAGTCCAATCTTCAAGTTTGTTCTACTACAAGTTTCATCCAGAACCTTGGAGATTCAATCACCTTCCTTGCGCAATAATTCCATCAATTATCAAGGCTATAGGTGATAACGTTTCATACTCTTTCTTCACTTTATTTGGTGAATCTCTTGTTGAAGAGATTGTACTAGTTTACAACACGGGGAGTGTTGGCATCTTTGTATGTTTATTACTTGCGGGGAGCAAGTGTTTTAGTGGATTCAAATCTCTACGGGGTAGAGGACTGGACGTAGGATCACAAGGATCCGAACCAGGATAAAAATCTCTGTGTTCTCATTTGGAATATTCTAGATTACGATCTTTTATTTCCGCACTCTTATTGCAATTTTTTATTAACTTTTATTTTTGTAATATCTTCGTGATTTACACTATTCACCCCCCCTCTAGTGTATTTGGTGTGCCAGGAGATACAACAAGATAAGCTTGATAAACTGCACAGTATCGTAAAAGACTCGATCGGATTACGTGTCGTACTTGACCGTAAAATGTGACAATAAAATGACTCCTAAATTACAAATATGATAACATCACAGACACTTGAGGTTTTGGGGTAACTTATAATAGCAGGGGTGCAGGAGCGACCAGTTTAGTCTTTGTTGTCCTTGCCGGTCCTAGCAACCCCTTGAAAGTTTGTCAGTGACAAATTCACAGAATTGGATCATAGATTTTGCAACAGTATTGTATTCACAATTTTTGTTTAACCCAGGTACGAGCACTTGTGGTAGAAGATAAACTCTTGGTTTCTCACTGTACTTCGCCTTATAAGTCACAATCTAGGCTCGACACAATTATACTCCTGTAACCTTGTCATCTTAAATTAATGTTTCATTTTCTTGCTGATAAATTAGGAATGTCATAAATCTTCAAAGCTATGTTTCTGCTTTATTTCCATACCACTATTGTATTTCATTTTCATGTATGACTATTTGGCATATTTCTGCAACGGAGCATGTATTGACTTCATTGGTGCCTAGCAGAACTTGCGCATGTACCGAACAGTAACGAGCCTCGGGAGTAGGTCGTTACAGTTTTGGTGGCCCATGTAGGTCTGCGCTAAATATCACATGAATAGTAAAGGTGAAGGGTTTTACCGGACCCTTAAGGCTCAAATCTTTGCCCGTCCTAAGTTGGACGGACTACAAAAGCATAATAAGCAGAGCTGAAAAATCAAACGCTAAACATTTTAGCGAAGCTCTAAGAAAAGCCAGAACCTTAGCCAAGATCTATGCTGACTTGAGGTGGATCTGACTACCCTAAGAGGGATCTATACTACTGCGACATAATTAAAACTAGGCTAGAAAGCTACTAAATGACATACCCGGAATCTTGCCTTGGAGCATGCAAGAAGTACCGCACCACATTCTTTTGCTCTTGGAAGCTGAGCTGCCTTGCGCCCTCGATTTGATCCACCCGAAGCGAGCTGACACCCGCCTCCGAACCAACCACTTGTCGAAGAAGATTTCACTTGAGAAGATCCACGTCAGAGACTTCTGGATCAGATCCAAACCTGCTCGTCGTCTTGCTAGGACTCGATTGGAGAATAGGAAGAGAGAGGATGAATAATTAAGTCGTCGATCGAGCATGCTCAAAAATTAGGAGCTTCTTGAATCGGAGACTTGGTGCAAAAATTTCCAAGGGGTGTGCACCCCTATTTATATAGGGAGCCGTACCCCATGCTCGTCGCACAAGCAATGTGGGACTAATTAGTGAAAGAGGGATTTAATTAAGTTAGTAAGCCTTTCTCAAAGGCATAACTTCAACCAATTAAATCTCCCTCAGCATTGAGCTTTAGAGATGATACAACATATCATTTCGAAGAGCTTCAAATGGTGAACTCGTATGAACAAATGGCGATGAATTCCGACTTCGTTTGACCCCTCAAACAATTGCTCAAAGTTTAGCAAAAAGTCGTAGCTCGTAGCCATTGTCAAGGGTTTCAAAAAACCCTAGAAAACAGCCACTGGGGGGCCCTAACCCGCAGGCGTGCTTGCCTCCATTGTGGGTGGGCGCCCGCAACTAGGAGCAGTAGGCGCCTGGCCCGCTCAGCGGGCCGCACCCGCTGGGTCAGGCGGGTGCACCCGCTGGGTCAGGCGGGTGCGCCCGCCCGCTCAGCGGCGGGCTCCTCGCTGGGCCACAGCAGGCGGCAGGCCCGCTAAGCGGGCCGGCCCCGCTTGGCTCAGCGGGCGCCCCCGCTTCACCGTGCGGGTTTGGCCTCCCCAAAGTGGGTCTGACCCACTTTAGCGCTTTTCTGCTGTTTTCGTGTTTCTGGGCTCGTTTGAGCTCCGATTCCAACGCGGTTTCTTCCTGTGGTTTCCTCAGGAACTCCTCTTCAATCCCAAATGCTAAACTCCTTTAGCTTTATTCTCACAACTCATTCTGAGCTTAATTATTCCATTGCATCAAATGCATTTCTCTTAACGTTCTTCCTATTACTAAGACGTGAATGCTACTCGGTGCGAGACCCTACAGCCTGGCCCTACTACAGGTTGGGACTCGAAGTCCCTAGATGACAGTAACCGCGAGCAGCAGGTGTCGTCCTTATTTCAGAATCTTACTTACGTGATTGACCCATTGACTAAAGTGTCGTCGGCATCACTCTGATTGTGTCAGCGATGAATACAGCAGTTTTAGTCCCTTCTTCATGACTGTGTCGCTGCATGGCCTGGGGTATGGTTAACCGTCAACCCTACTAGTCAGCATTGGTCAGTATACAACGGTCTTTGTTATATACATGTTGTACTTCCTACAACGCACCTCGGCCGAGGATTATCACACACACCGTACTGGACCTGTGACACTAACTTCCCTTTAACAGAAGAGACAAATCACATCTTAGTCATCTACTTACCTCGTATGCTACAGGTGTCACCCAACCTTCGACCTTACAGCAGGCCTAGCCTCGAAGCTAGGTCATAGGTCTAAGTGACACTATTCACAAATAGGTTTGTACAAATGACTTCAGGTATTAAGGACTAGCTTGCCTATCATCACTCTAGAGTTATTATTGACAGTTTAGTTAAAGATTAACCATTCAATAACTCTAAGTTGGTCGTTCAGTGAACTCATTCTCCAATGAGCACCTGTGCCTTGTCTTCGACTTCGCCACGCCGAATGACTATGAGATCATCAGTACCCTTAAGGTAAGACAAAGACACAATGGTTTATCCGATGTGCCGACATCCTATTCTCGACACATCTATGACCATGAACCGTTTAAGACTTAAGTTCTTTATCGGTCATTTACTTCCCACAATCTAGACTACATATAGATACGTAATGACCTCACTTTAAGTCTAAGGAAATTATCTAAGTATATAATTCATAGAATTTATACTAGGACAATTTGTACCGTACCATTATTAGAACAAGATGTTTAACTCAGTATAAATGCCTCAAGGGCATACATCTTCCTACATTTCCCACTTGCACTTAGGCTATTTATCTCGGTATCTCATACCGCTACAGCATATCAGTCACACTGGACATCACATTCAAACCTAAAAATGGATCTGCTAACACGTATCTATTATGCATTTTAATGGAGTCTTATTTATACATCACTTGATCAAACCAGGTTGATCTTCCGAAATGTCTTTGGATCTCATCCAACAATTTTCCTTTTTGTATAGCTAATGATTAGCTCATATAACTTGATGTAGTGTTTATCATATCTACTAATCAGTCATAGCATGTTTCAGTTATTTCTGTGTCAATTATGTCAAGTACATAAATGACACCAAAATTTCTATATCTTTGACATAATCAAAAAAGTTTTGATTTGATGTCACATATAGAGTTTAATAACTGGGACTAATAACTTAGTCCGAAACGAAATTAAGTCTACATGCCAGCTCCTACTGACTTTGAGAACCATCTGGTTAAATACTTCGACTTAAATATCTAAATTTCATTTAGAATATTTATTAAGTATAACCAGCTTATTAAGTGCTGAATTATTAAAAAGGAATCTACTAGTGTCATGTTGATTTGATGAATAAGTCATATCAAGATCAGTTTATAGGAATCTTGATGTTAACTAACTCAATCAAATTTTCCTACACTGTTCTTTCCTTAACTGCATTCAATCTTCTAACTTGAAGTATTAAATGTAGTCCAATAAGAACCATTCTTATTGTGCATATAAGTTAGATCATATCTATTATATGCACTTGGAACCTACATGTTACGTTGATTAGATAATATATCTTTATATATATAACCCACTTACCAGTGATCACTCCCCCTTGTTAGTTCATTTACACCGGCAGGTACTTAGCGATCCTAAGCCTTTTAAATTTTTCAACCATTGGATTAATCTACCAGGTTATTATGAATTGTTGGAATCTTCTTGGGATCAAAACAGCAGAGGAACTCGTATGTTTTGTCTGATTAGTAAATTACGCCGGGCTAAACATACTCTCAGAAAGTGGGCTAGAGAACATCAAGAAAGTGATCCTATATCTTATTGCCGCATGGAGCTCGAGGCTGTTAGGGGTCATATTGATTTACACCATAATCTAGAGCTGCATGAAAAAGAGCGTCACATATCCTTTGAACTGGCCACCAAGTTAGGGTTAGAGGAGGAGATGTTCAGACAAAGGAGTAGGCAGGACTGGTTGGAGCTGGGTGATAGAAATACTAGATTCTTCTATAATGCTATGAAGTCCAGACAAAGCCATAATAATCTTAGACACCTGGTGGATGTCCATGGAGTTCAGAGTAAAAGCTATGAGGATATTAAGGCTGACACCGTAAACTTCTATGAGTGCTTATATAATCAAAACCATTACTGGAATGTCTTCCCCAAGCTTGTGCCTAAGAAGAAGGTAAAACAAGAGACTACCATGTGGCTTGAAAGGAGTGTGACTGCAGCTGAGATCAAAGATGCAGTATTCCAAATCGGCGCATCCAAAGCTCCTAGACCTGATGGGTTTAATGGATTCTTTTTTCCAGCACAATTGGAATATAATTGGTAATGATGTTGTGGGAGCAGTTCAATCCTTCTTCAGATCTAGTTCCTTGCTGCGGCAGGTAAACCACACTTTCCTCACTTTGGTTCCTAAGGGCTCTAATGCTTCGTCCCTAGGAGATTACAGGCCTATTGCCTGTTGCAATGTAATTTACAAGATTATTAGCAAGATCATTTGCAACAGGCTTCAGCCATTCATACAAGATCTCGTCTCCCCCAATCAATCTGCTTTTCTTCAGGGGAGATTGATTTCAGACTGTGCCCTGCTCGCGCATGAGCAAATTATAGATTTCAGTAATCCTATGGGGGCCTGGGCATGCCTGAAACTTGATCTAAGAAAGGCCTTTGATAGTGTGAACAGAGAGTTCGTGTACTTCATTCTGCACCAAATGGGTTTTGGGCACAAGTTCATCGGCTGGATCAAGGAATGTATTTCCTCTGCTTCATTCTCTGTCATGGTGAATGGTTCTCCTATGGGATTCTTTGGAGGTAACAGAGGCCTTAGGCAAGGTGACCCTCTCTCTCCTTATCTTTTTGTAATTATTATGGAATGCTTCTCCCTCCTGCTTGCCAAGTCACTTACCAAAAGTAGCATACAACCAATGAGGCGAGTTGGAGCTATTTCACATCTTCTATTCGCAGACGATCTGTTGGTTTTCTGCAGGGCAAATTGCTAGAAGAGTTCCATAACTTTACAGGACTAGAGATCAACTGGGGCAAGAGCATATCAATGTTTAGCAAGGGAGTTAGAAATCCGGGTGAGTTTGCAGAGTTATTGGGAGCTAAACATGCTCATATGATTACTACTTACTTGGGTCTTCCTTTGTCTGCCAAATATCCTAAAGCTCAGATGTATAGCAGGCTCATTGACAGATGCAGAAAGCACCTGAGTGGTTGGACTTCTGCGACGCTATCCTTAGCAAGTCATAATGAGCTAGTTAGAACTGTGATATATGGCATGATAAATTTCTGGATACAGGTCTATAAATTCCCCACTACTGTGCTGCGTACTTTAACATCGATGTGCAGAAAGTTTATCCGGGGCACTTCTAAAGCTTGGTCTTGGAGAGACTCTTGCCGACCTAAGGAGGAAGAAGGGGTTGGCCTGAGATTGCTAACAGACTTAAACCTTGCAGCGGGAATTAAACTTACTTGGAGACTACTTCAGTCTAGAGGTCTTTGGGCTGAATACATGTGAAGAAAATATAAGGAAGCAGCAAGATTCTATGATGCTACTGGAGTGGCGACTCAGTCTAGAACTTGGAAATTCCTTCTTCACTGCAGAGGCCTTTCTCAGAGTGTTATTAAAAGAAAAGTGGGAGATGGGAAGGACACCCTTTTCTGGCATGATAATTAGCTCCCCTGCGGCCCTCTCAAGCTTCTATACAACATTCATGATGGATCAAGTAGGAAATGTGTCTCAGACTATTGGTGTGGCGGCTCTTGGAATGATGATCCTGATATTCAAATGGTCAGACCCGTGCTCCAACAACACACACTTTCATCTACAAGTGACTCCTGGGAGTGGAAAACAAGTTCGTCCTTCAGGTTCAAGGATGCTTAGGAAGCGGTGCGTAAGAAATCTCATCCCTTCCCTTTTTACAAGCTCATATGGTTCAGCAAATATATCCCAAAATACTCCGTTACCCTACTCAGAGCCTTCCAAAATAAATTGCTCACAAAGTGTCGGCTTGAATTGTGGTGTGCTCTCTCCTCTAATGCTTGCAAACTGTGCTCGGATAATTCTCCAGAAACACTCGATCACCTTTTTTCACTTGCCCCTACTCAAATTACATACTGCAGTGAGCTATACTCAAATTGGGATGCAAGGGTCCAGCTATTCAAACTCTTGCTGAGGCCGGCAATTACTTTTTGATTAAATTCTGTAAAGGGATGTTGGGTTTGCTTGGCAAAACTATCTTGGGTGCGGTAGTGTGGCATCTCTGGCGCGAACGCAATAGACGGGTGTTTGAAAATAAAAGGAAACCCAAGATAGCTTTATTTGAGGAGATCGCTTCCGATGTTTGCGTTGCTGTCCGTACTCCTGAAGATGTGGAATATGAGGCCTTGACTGTATGTGCTAACTGGGATATTAGAGACAATGGATGACTCTCTCTTTATCACTCACCTACGGAAATGTTTTTGACGTGTATGCTGTTTGTTTTGAGTGGTCCTGTACTTGGATGTTAACTATTTGATCTAGGGTGACGACGTTTGTGTCCTATCCCCTAGTCATTTAGGCTAGCTTTCATTTGATAGGCCATATTGTACATTTGTATTTTTCTTAATATAAATTCTAACTTACCTTGCATATATATATATATATATATATATATATATATATATATATATATATATATATAGAGTGATCTTCAAATGCGAAAAAGAGGCTTTTCGCACCGTGCGAAAAGATTTTTTTTTTTTTTGAAATTTTTTTTTTCAAAAATTCTTTTTTTGATGTTTAATCCATACAATTATATACCCCAGGGAAAATAATGGGTGAACCCGTTGGGCATTAGAGCACCCATCCACCCGTTACAAATTTAACGGTCTCAAAACGTGCGAATTTGATGAAATGGCTTGATCGAAGGCCAAATGACATTATTTCTCAACCATTATTTTTTGAGGGGGGTATAACAACATATAATGAGGGTGGAAAAAAGAATTTTTGAAAAAAAAAATTTCAAAAAAAAGATAAAAACATTTTCGCACGGTGCGAAATGTTCTCATTTGAAAATTTTCCTATATATATATATATATATGGAGAATAGGCTTTATCTTTATTGATATCAAGAAAAAAGTACAAGGTTTGAGGAGAAGCAGGAGGGGAAGTGAGTCATGGTAAAGGCACATGCGCCATTACCACACCCCCACAAGCCCCTTCTCTATGTCCAAAGAACCCACGATATTTACAAAGAATGAAACAACAAAAGGACAAAAACAAAAACATTTACACCCTCAGATCCCAATTGGAGAACACCTCCTGCCCAGCATCCTGGTCCTGATCCAAATGCCTCATAGCCACTCTGACGTCCGCAGCAATATCCTCAAACAGAGCCTATTGGATTTTGCTCTCACCAACAAAGATCCTCCTGTTTCTCTCCTTCCAAACATGCCACACCAACGCAGCAAGAACAGTCTTTGCAAGAATCCCCAAATTGCATTTCCTCTTAAATTTATCAAGATACATATCGCCCACACTAGCTAAACAGAGAGGGGGAGCATCGGAGATCCCAAGCTTGAGGAAGCTTCTGCTAAGAATATAATAAGAGTAGCTGCAACCAAAAAAGATGTGTTCAACACTTTCAGGGGCATTACTAGAGCAAAGCACACAAAAGGGGGAAGAGGGAACTCCCCATTTGACAAGATTGTCCCGAGTGAGAAGTTTGCCATGGAAGGCACGAAGTAAGGTGATAGCCATCTTTGGGACATGCCCATTATACCAAACCACCTTATAATAAGGAAAGATAGGTCTAATAGCCCGAACACCGTCCCAAGCATCGTGAAGGGAGGGAGATTTAGTGCACCATTTCCAAGAGTCCTCGCCAGGTTGCAGGGAAAGAGAGGAAATAATATGCAAAACAGGAGCTAGCACAGAAACATTGACCCATCCTGATGCCTCCCAATAGTCACTAACCATTTTACCCTCCTCCCCAGACGGAACAGTATAAGTGTCACATAAGGGGCCATAAGGAAGCCAGTTATCATACCAAAATAAGGTAGACTCACCATTCCTGACAATGCGCTTAATGAGTTTTTTGGTGATATCCCGACATTGGAGCATGAATTTCCAAGTACCGGATTGCATAGGACTAGCCTTAGCCGAATAAAACCCTTTTCCGCCCAAATATTGTTTACGCATATAAGAGGTCCAAACACCATTATGAGTAAGCATGCGCCAAGTTAACTTGGCCCCATAGGCCATATTAAGATCAGAGAAGCGTCTAAGACCAACACCATCCTCTTGCTTAGGAACACAAAGATCATCCCAAGCCCAAGAATAAGAAGACCCCCAAACAAACTTTCTGCATATAGAATTAAGGGTGTTCATCACAGTCTTAGGAATGCGAAAGGCTTGCATCCAAAATGCAATCATGCCATGGATAACGGATCTGACAAGCTCAATTCGACCTGAAATAGAGAGGAGGGCAGATGTCCATCCCTGCAATCTGCTTTTACATCTATCAATCAATCTAGCATACATTGCAGCTTTGGGATATTTAGTAGAGAGAGGAAGCCCAAGATATGTGGATAAAGATTGAACCCGGCGAATACCCAGAATATCAGCAATCCTCCCAGGATCTTTAGTCCCCTTGCTAAAAATGCCCGCACTTTTACTCTAATTAACATCCAGGCCAGTAAAATTTTTAAATTTGCATAGAAGATCTTTCAAGCCCCCTAGAGACTTGGCATTGGCATGACAAAAAACCAGCAAGTCATCAGCAAAGAGAAGATGCGTAACTGCCCCAACTCTTTTCATGGGCAAAATGGTACGACTGACATTAGCCTTAGCCATAAGAAGGGAGAACGCCTCCATAACAACAACAAACAGATAAGGGGATAGGGGATCGCCTTGTCTCAACCCTCTATTGGATTGGAACATACCAAAAGGAGAGCCATTAACCAGAACAGAGAAGGAGGGGGTAGAAATGCATTCCTCGATCCACCCAATAAATTTGTGTTTGAACCCCATCTGATGCAACATGAAGTAAATGAATTCCCTGTTCACACTATCAAAAGCTTTTCGCAAATCCAATTTTAAACAAGCACGACTACCCATAGGATTGTTGAAATCACGGATTTGTTCATGAGCAAGCAAGGCACAATCAGCAAGCAGACGGTACTCAAGGAAAGCTGCCTGATTAGGAGAGATGAGCTCAATAACAGCTTTCTTAAGTCTGTTACATAGAACTTTACTGATGATCTTATATAGGACATTGCAACAAGAGATAGGCCTATAATCCCCAAGACCAGTGGCATTAGTACCCTTAGGAATGAGCGTCAAAAAGGTGTGATTAATTTGTTTGAGAATCCTGACCGACCGGAAAAAAGACCCAATAGCTTTGGTAACATCCTTCCCAACAACATTCCACGAATTCTGAAAGAAAAAACCATTAAAACCATCAGGCCCAGGGGCCTTATCGCCACCAATCTGAAAAACAGCGTTCTTGATTTCATCATCAAGGACAGGACGTTCAACCCAGGCAGCAGCCTTTTTAGTGAGGATTCTCTTAGTAGTAAGGCGAGGGAACACCCTCCAATAGTCCTCCTGATTATACAGGCTGGAATAAAAGACCGGGCCATCAACTTTAATATTTTTAATGCTAACATCAACAGAACCATCCGCATAGATAAGGTGCTCCAGACTATTATGGCTTTGACGAGCCTTCATGGCAGTATAGAAAAAACGGGTATTGCGATCCCCCAAATGTAACCAATTCTGCCTACTTTTCTGTCTCAAATTGGCCTCTTTGATATCAATAGCATCAACAAGTTGATTGATAAGATCATGCTCTCTATTCTGCTTTTCAGCACATTTAGCTAAATCAGGGTCATTCTGTAAGCTAATAAGATCGGCACGACACTTAGCCACCCCTTTGACATCAATAATATCAGCACCAAAATGCTTCAACCCATATTTAAGATTTTTAAGCTTGGCAACAAGACAGATCATAGGATAACCAGCCACATCAGTCTGCCAGAATTTAATCAATAAATCTTGGAACTCAGGATGTTTAGCCCAAGAGTTGAAAAATTTGAAGGGTTTAGGGTCAGACCCCGCTTTAGGATGCAGATGGACAACAAGCGAAGAGTGATCGCTAGTGCCACTAGACACATATTCACAATACGATGAGGGGAGAATGTCCAGCCATTCACAATTGCAAAGAGCACGGTCAAGAGTAGCGCTGATACGCTGAGCCCCTATGCTCCTATTAGACAAGACCACTAGCATCAATGCAATTGTTAAAATCATCCACCATATGCCTATCAATAGGCCTACCACCAAGTTTATCCGTAGCATATCTAACACAATTAAAGTCTCCACTAATCAGCCAGGGGGTATTCGTGTGCCTGATAGAGTCAGCCACAATAGAGGCCCAAAGAGTTCTCCTATCCTGGGCACTATTGGAAGCATAGAAAATTGATATTCTCAAAAGAAAACCGGCGGCGTTGGAACATATGAAAGACATATGCTGAGCGGAAATAGTATCGATCACGCATTGCCAAAGCTCCGGATTATATGCGACGACGATGCGCCCATTCTTATGGTAAATACGATTGTCAATGAAGGACCAAACCCTCGGGAAGCATTTAACTATTTTGTGGGCACTCTCTTCAACCACCTTGGTTTCCAACAACCCAACAAGGGAGGTAACATGCTGACGAACCCTAGCTTTAAGCTCATTACGCCTCACTATATTATTGAGCCCCCGAGTGTTCCATATAATCAACAATTAGGTTGGGGAATCACCGGACCCCCTTTGATTCTGTCACTCTTTCTAGTAGCTTTAGCACCATTCCCTTTTTAAGACTATCAATCTTCTTACCCTTGCTTTTTTAGTTAGGAGCTCTTGCTCGATGTACTATGCCTCATTAATCATCGTCATATCATCCAGCTCACTTTCATCCGTGATTAGAGATTCAGACTTCTCATCTCCAGCAAGGGGAGCAAACGGATTAACACTCCTGTAAGGCAAATCGTTAAGTGACCGATGGATGGGAGGGCCGCTCAAAAGAGCAGATGGACGAGAGTCGCACGAGGGTAGAATGCCCGATTGAGCTGCTGCATAAGGCAAGGTGGATCCCTTGCAAGGATCCTGAGCATCTACCCGTGTCCCCCCACCCGAATTATATTGATTGATTTTTACAATATTGTCTTGGCTAGCCACAACTAGCCCTACAGACCTCTCTCTCGCTAACAGCTTTTTCTCACTACAAAGCTCCGAAGAGATAGAAGGAAGCTCTGGACTAGGGTTCCCGCCTTTGACGACTTCCTTGCTCCTTTCTGTAGCGAGATGGTCCACGACAGTCTTCTCAATAGCACCAGCTTTGGAGAATTCCCCACGGCTAAGGTCTTCTGTCCTGCCATCCGCATTACAAAACACATCCTCAAGCCATTCCCTAACATCCTCACTACCGGGCTTATTTGGGGAGCCTACATCACAAGGCTTACACTGTTCCCCCCATTGCTTACAGCTTGCAGCATCCAAGACATTATCACCCAGTAACACAGTACTGGCATTTACACCCATCACTGCCTCATATCCCTCTATGATCCCGCCAGGGTTACATATTCCCCCCAATTGGCTACACTTCCCAGCCCCTACAACATCACCTCCCAGCATCGCAGTACTGGAAACATTACACATCGGGGACTTCGTAACACCACTGGACACTCCCAGCGCCACACTACGGACTCCCACAGTTTTCACAACACTGGACACGCCCAGCGTATCATCGTTCATTATAGCAACATTGCCACCAACGCCCGAGGATTTACAAACACCTCATCACCATTACAACTCGATACCAAGGGACATTCCCCTACCTCAGCACGAGAGGAACTACTAACATCCACATCACCCTTGTCCACAGCAGAAGCAGCGGGGCATTGATTGTCTGTGTGCCCGAAACAAACACAAAAACCGCATCTAGGAGGCTCGCTTTCGTAGCTGACCCCAACTTCAATGACGTCCTTCTCCCCCAGCTGAACGGTGACAGTTCGCGGTAGAAGACCATCCGCATGCACCTCAACCAGACAGCGGGCATATGCTAATCTCTCCAACCTCACCGTAGCACGGTCCAAGCAGATCGGAGATCCGATAACGCTGGGGATGGCGCTGAGAATCCGCCGTGTCCAGAGATTAAAGGGAAGATTAGGGAAGCGTACCCAGACAGGAACAACCATAAGCAAATCCCTGTTGAACCCCGCATCCTCGCTCCAGCATTGCAGCACCACGAGCCTCCCGTCGAATAGCCAGGGTCCGCCGAAGAGCACCCCATCGCGATCCTCCGCAGATTCGAACCTGAAGAAGAAGTATCTGTTTTCCCTTGAGAAGATACTAACCTCCCCCTTCAACTTTGACGTGTGTTTATATTTCATATATTCACGCACGTTTTCTTTTGTGTTTCTCCGTATTTTCCGCCGTCTTTTATTCGTTTTCTCGTATTTTCTCGTTTTCTTTCACTTTTCTTTGTTTCTCCATGTTTGCAGGAGATTGCCCGCGTAGGGGACGTTTAACGACGATATCTCAAGTCCCCGGAGCAACGGGAGGAGTCACGCGTGATCCAGGGGGGTCAAACGTCAAAGAATACATCTTTCAGCCCCTCACCCGGTCGGTTGGTCATCTCCAACCGATCGGGTTATGCACGCGTGCACCACCCGGTCTCAGCCGGAGCTCAAGTGGAAGTCACCCGACCGGTTCACAGGCCAGTTCAACTGGGGCCAACTCTCTGTCTTCTCGAGCCAAATTCCAACCGATTGGGTGACTCTCACCCGATCGGTTCATCTGTAGCTGATGCTGAAGAGCCGAAGACACGGGCACCCAACCGATCACTTCACCCGATGGCGCCAAGATCCAACCGGTCACGCCAAGAACTCAACCGACCGGTTCATATGACTGGGTGAAAGTTCGCCGTTTTCTGTTATTATCTGTAACGGATCACCTGATCGGTTGACTTGTCAACCGATCGGGTGATACGAGAGTCTATAAATAGAACCCTTAGGGTTCCAGAAACGGGGAGCTGCTAGTTTTTACTGTTTTCTCCTATTGTGACGGCTGTAATTACTGTTCTTTTGTAAGTTTTCGGATCTTTCTCAAATTTTAGTATTGTCTTAATTACTCTATTACTTCCGCATTCCAATCGTCTGATTATGATTCCAACGGTTCATTTTCATTTAGATCGCTTTTTAATGAATTTTTGTGAGTAGTTCCCAAATCTGGGATTTTGGTGGAAACCCCTTCGGGGGCTTTTCCCGATGCATCCATAGGGTTGGGAAATCGATAGGGATTAGGAATCTAACGGTTACGCGGGGTGTTTCATTGTCATCGGCGGGAAAAAGACCGCCTTTGACCATTGGGCCAAGGGGGAATAAACTTGGCCGTTGACTCCCTAGCCATAGCTCACGCCCTTAGCATAGACGTCGAATCCTAGCGCGCGGGAGCGACAGGATGAGACGTTGGGAGTTATCGTTGCGAGCTTAGTGCTCCCGGAATCGATCAGTGTAAATGGACACGTGAGTGCCCACTGATCGAATCCGGGAAGTCCGGTGTATCATCCTGGGCACCGACCGGAATATTGGGCCCATGGGATGCCGGTACCACTTTCAGAGGCAACGTCTCACCATTGGACCCTAATTCCGATCGCTATCCTACCCGTAGGCCGTATCGGCAAGAGTCGCTCGTTGGAGTGGAAACCAAAGTCCCGGGTTTATTTTCTTATTGTTCATACCTTGCATTCCTATATCGTGACAACCCATCAACTGATTCGGGCTAGCTCGCCCACGGGGTGATTTTGGTCCTCCTTGACACAAGCACATCCTAGCCTCCCTGTGTTCGATCCCCAAGCCACACTACAACACCGTGCGCTTGCGGTTACAAATATCTAAACCCCCACGCGGGTCCCCCGGCCATTTGCGGATAGCAAGCCGGGGCACACGTTCAAGTTTATGGCACCATTGCCGGGGAGGCAACGTGCTTGTTATTTTAGGATCTCTTGAACCCTAGTGTCTAGCTCTTATCCCTACCTCACGATAATTTTCGCACTCTACACTTTTCAATTTCACTTGGACATACTGTGGGTAGTAATTGTATAGTGCTAATTGACTGAATCGCCGTGCTTCCATCGCAACTTTCGGTTCCCGTTTATGCAACCCGTGCTTTTGACGTGTTTGCCACTTGTGCAGTTCTCTCTCTCTCCTTTCGTATAAGATCCTGGCCCCACGGCGAGGATGTTGCATGCAGTTTCAGGAAACATCTGGGAACACTCTCACCATATCCGCTGTTTGGCGCATAGCTTAGCGGAATCACTGAATACTTCGAATATACTATCCCTCCTGTCTGCTGCCGTGGAAAGTCAGAGGAGATATCGAGATACGCAGGAGCACCTTGCCACGGCAACTCTCTTTCCTCATGATGAAGTGGCGTATATCGACAACCCTGGTCCCAAATTTAGTGAAGAAGAGTTGTCCGCGGAATTTTGTCAGGAGAACCATCCGACCGGGTTTGTAGGCTACGCTAGACAGGAATCAATCCATCCCTTGCAGAATTCTATTGAGTGTCCCCGATCTTTGTACAATGAGGAAGCTAGAAACAGTTGTGGGGAACCATCGACGATTGAAACCTGTTTTCACCTACAAGCCTTCTTCCCGGACAATTATTATGAGCCTGAAAGAGACCCGGTGCCTTCCTCGATCGTTCACACTATCCCTTGCAAAACTTTGCCATGCGGAACCACGGCCGAGGGTGAGATTCCGGATGCTGGCTTCCGAGAAATCCACGAAGAACTCCTTTCCCTTGAGGATGCTCAGCTTGAGAATTATGCGTCGGGGCCTCAAGAAGTTGAGATGAAAGAATTACCGCCGGGGCTAAAATATGAATATTTGGGGGCTGGCTCGACCCTTCCGGTCATAGTCAACTCTTCTCTGCCCGAAGACCAAATGACCAAACTTCTTGGTGTTTTAAAAATATTTAAAGGAGTTTTCGGATATGCAATTGAGGATTTAAAAGGGGTTAGCTTAGGCCTCTGCTCACACAGAATTCTGCTTGAAGATGAGCAAGCCTCCTCGATTGAGCCACAGCGGAGGCTGAACCCCATAATAATGGAAGTTGTAAAGAAGGAGATTGTTAGGCTTCTACATGCCGGTATTATATACCCTATCTCCGATAGTCGCTGGGTTAGCCCGGTGCACGTCGTACCCAAGAAAGGAGGAATGACGGTGGTTCGCAATGAGAAGAACGAGCTAATACCAATGAGGACCGTCACGGGGTACAGGATGTGCATTGACTATAGAAAGCTGAACACGGCTACGAGGAAGGATCATTACCCTCTCCCCTTTATTGACCAGATGCTCGAGAGACTGGCGATGCATAATTATTTCTGTTTCATAGACGGGTATTCATGATTTCTTCAGATCCCTATTCATAACGATGACCAGGAGAAGACGACTTTCACTTGCCCATTCGGGACGTATGCCTATAGAAGAATGCAGTTCGGACTTTGCAACGCCCCTGCTACATTCCAAAGAATCATGTCTGCTATCTTCTCCGACTACTCCCAAGACATCATGGAAGTTTTCATGGACGACTTCTCCGTCTATGGAACTAAGTTTGACTCGTGCCTGAGTAATCTAACTAAGGTCCTGGAGAGATGTCAGGAAAAGGGACTAGTCCTAAACTGGGAGAAGTGCCACTTCATGGTCCAAGAGGGAGTTGTGCTGGGGCACGTCATCTCTTCGAGGGGAATAGAGGTTGATAAGGCTAAAGTTGAAGTGATTGAAAAGCTTCCACCACCGCTCAATCTTCGAGGAGTCCGTGGTTTCTTAGGACACGCGGGATTCTATCGCCGCTTCATAAAAGACTTCTCGAAGATTTCCAGGCCACTGACCCAAGTCCTCGTGAAGGACGCGCTTTTCGTCTTCAGCGAGGAGTGTATGGAGGCCTTCCGCACTTTGAAGCAAGCTTTGATTTCCGCGCCCATAATACAGCCACCGAACTGGAATCTCCCCTTTGAGCTAATGTGTGACGCT